>OY755187.1:1488527-1853554 GCA_963576735.1 Bedellia somnulentella | reverse complement strand
AGAATGGGGCTTTTTGCAACTTTTACTTAAAAGGTGGTGCATTTGCGTAAAGCTTTTAAGGACATTGGGCAAATTTGTAGAGACCCAGGGCGGGCACGGATGATTTGCAACTAATTTTCCAGAAATTTAACATGCACGCAGCGCAGCTTTAACAGTTTTGGGAAACAAGAGATGTATTGAGTCGATGTTTAAATTCGTGGTTTTAGTCCGGGAGCCGATCGATAATTTAAGGAAAACATTGATCATAAATCAATATGCTTTCTCGTAATCTATCCACACAATGATAAAATAATCTTTGAAGACTAGACGTTTTAAATTGGATGTTTCAGAAGCCACGGGGCTCGCGCCTACAGAATATTATTAAAGTATCTGAGACCGCCGTGTAGTGTCGGCTTAGAATATCACTACCCTGTTTCTACCGATGGGTGTACGTAAGAGGCGACTAACGGTATTGGGGCTTTTAAGGGATTTTTGGGCGATGCGGTTGGAGACCCATCACCAACAACCTTTATTTTTACCATCTTATTCCCAATCACTTTTCCAAAAGTGGCTGAGGAATTTCTAATTCCTTAGCTCTGGCTACCCCTTCTAGGGATTTACAGCCGTGAGTATATGTATGTATGTATGTAACTGCGACCTGCTATCTTAATCAAACTAGGATAAGTATTGATTTTTGGTAGCATACACCTAGAAACTACTAACGTTATACTATGAAACAATTAATCTAAATCAAAATTACAAAAAAATATAATTCTCTGGAAAAATCACATAACATAAACATAAACGTTCACGCCGTTTATCCCCGAAGGGGTTGGCAGAGGTGCCAATACTCCTGAACTCACATGGCAAGCGCCATCTAGTTTCCAGAGAAGGTACCCACGTTTTGCTTAGACAGTGTACTCACGTGATAGGGGGCAGGCCTATCGCCGTTTTGTACGAATACACTGTCACATGACTAAGTACAACTCAGCCATGTGGGTTTCCTCACGATGTTTTCCCTCACCGTTAGCAACCATGATAAATTAACCACACATATGACTTTAGAAAAGACAAATTGGTGTAGGCCCGTCCCAGGATTGGAACTCACGCCCTTCTGTTTTTCGGGCGGGTGTTCTACCCACTGGACTATCATGTCGCTTGAAATGTCGTGAATGTCGATGGAAAAATCACGTGATTTTTAAAACAAGGATAACCGTGAGATGGTTATCAAGCACTAATCGTGGACACAACTCGAAACTAATGAAGTGCCACTCCAACAAAATGGCTGACAGAGGCGATGTGGCCGTCGTAACTCAAATAAATTAGCGTTATCGAGCACTCTTGTTAGAAAATTAATTATTACTTGTGTTCAGCCGCTGCTGAGTTGGTTTAGAACTTTCACTCGAAATGTACGGCTTTAGTGATTTATGTAATGAATTCTCAACTTTAGAAATTAATTGCTAAAACTCCTGTTCGCTTCTCAAAATATTTAAAATACTTATATATTTGCATTACCTGAAGGGGAGGAAGGGTTCCTTTTTTGTCAGGTGACGTACCGAGAATCTATTTCTTGCCGCTTTTAAATGTTGCGAACGTGACAGTGAATTCAGGATGGATTCAAACATAAGCCTCTTATTAGGTTCAAAAGCTGAAACATAATTAAATGATACGGCACCCACGGAAAGCAATTGTTTAGTGTTATTCTAAGCAGGAAAGGATGCCGCCCTCAAAAGGTTGTGGGCATATGCATCCAAAAATCTCTTTGCCATAGTGATTAGTATCATCAAATCAGCTTTAGTCTCAATCACGTCTCAATAGACCATAAAAGTGTGAGGTAATAGGTTGGTTAAGGTTGTAGACATGCCCATCAAAACCACTGGCTGTAAACAGCCGAAATTTTGAGTTTAGTTTCAATGGGAAATGATACGAAGCACTAAGACATTTCCGTTCTATGCTACATTAAAGAGAAAAAATCGGAGAGGCATATTTCTAATAATACTTTTCTTAATTAAAAATTCCGTTTTCTGATATTTATTACCAGCGCCATCTGTCTTTTAGTGAACTGACTAGTCAAGCCTTAAGAGCTTATTTCATTTGTCTGAATGAAGACGTCTGAAAGCCACAGAATCTGAATTCAGACTAGTGGAATAACGGAAACCGAAATTTGTGTAGTGGAATAACAAGCGTCTGCGGCAGTAACTTCGAAGGACGTCTGACGACAAAGTGTAATGGAATAAGCTCTTTATAGTATTAAAGATAAAAGAAATTTATAATAAAATAATAAATTAACAAATATTATAGCCTATTTTGATGTAGAGGAGTTAGACAGAGACCTTTTACTGTCGATTTGCACAAACCTGACAAATGTCTTGAGTTTCAATAACAATTTTATCAATCTTTCCATACCTGCCCCTTTTATACTCAAGACTTCGGAGAACTGATGAAAAAAACCAAATGCATTAAATTTGTATTACCTAATGTTAGGTGCGTTGATAACGAAATCATTTTAAATAATGAAAAGTTAGTATTTTCGGATAACACAGTTTTCTTAGGGATAACTCTGGACTCCAAGCTCCAATGGGGACCCCACATTAGCTCACTAGCTGGCAGGCTTAGTAGTGCTGCATATGCCGTTAGGAAAATAAGACATTTGACAGATGTACAGACAGCTCGATTAGTTTATTACAGCTATTTTCATAGTGTAATGTCTTACGGTATTTTACTCTGGGGCAGAGCAGCTGATGTTGGTTCCATATTTATTCTCCAAAAGAGAGCAATAAGAGCTATGTACAATTTGAGATCCCGAGATTCCCTGAGAGAATTGTTTAAAACAATAAATATAATGACACTGCCATGTCAATATATTTATGAAAATATTATGTATGTAAGAAAAAATCAGGCCTCTTTTGTGAAAAATTGTGACAGACATATTCGAAACCTGAGAGACAACAATAAAATATCAGTACCAAAATACAGATTGTCAAAAGTAAATACATCTTTCATGGGGTTATGCGTAAAAATGTATAATAAAATACCTGAGGACATTTTAAATTTATCAGAAACAAAATTCAAAGCAGCTGTTAAAAGAAATCTTAGTTCGAAACTTAGATAAAAACAATAAGAAAGATGCGGCAACCTCTGCCCGCGCGTGGTCCTACTAAACTGAGTACAATGTACTTGGTTTGCTTCAGTCGAGTTTAGTCCGCTACGATACTTCAAGTCGACGAGCTGACATAATCTTTGACATCGAAATTAAAATTTTCATACAATTCGCGCTTAAAATGCCTGGCTGTGCCTTTATTCAGTGCACAAATAATTCAAGGCGTAAAAACAAATCACAGGGAATAACGTTTCATGCGTAAATACACCAAAAATATATTTACAAGCAAAATATTATTAATTTCGACCATTTTATCCTTGAAATCTGACATGTTTAAGTGACAGAGACAGACTATACGAGCCCATCGCTCTATCTTTATCTTTGCGTCATGTCGTGCAATGTCGTGTGCGTTCGTATCAGTTCGTATGGATGTAGTGCGGTGTTATGATAAACCGATAAGGCCCATATTTAGTTGACAATTTGTACGCTCACGCCGCATCTTCTTCTTTTATTTTTATCTAAGGTTCGAAAGCCTATTACAATGTCAATGATTACATTAATGATGAAGTGGCTTGGTGTCATCAGGGCTCTGTGCAGGATGTTTCCGGGCTAACACCGAAATTGTAATGGACGTAAAAAAAGATGTGTGTTGACGAGTTTCTTACGGGTTCTTCTCTCAACAAAACACCTTCCGAATCCGAAGTAAACTTAGTATTAAGTTAAAATTTGACGTTCAAAAAACAAAGATTTATCTTTTTATTTTGAAATAAATGATTATTTTATTTTATTTTTAAGTGCCTTTTAAATATCATTTTATTATATATATATACATATACATACAAGAAAGTCGTGTTAGTCGCATTATTTATAACTCACGAACGACTACCGATTAAGCTGAAAATTTATGGGGAGGACATAAAAAGGAAAAGGACATAGGATATATATCATCTCGCTAAATATCTTAAGGGGTAAGCACAAAAAAATATCTAACACCATCCGTGCGAAGCTGCGGCCGACCAATAGTTTGATCTAAAAGTGTCTTCCCGCCATGATCCTCTACTAACATTACCAATAATATAATAACAACAGAAAATCCACTAACTAAACACATATTTCCAGGTGACGATCAACTAGAAGGCTTAGAAGGACTCCAGTCGGACGAAACGGGGTCCGGAGAGAACTCCAACGCAGGCTCTAGCGGTGCTGATGATGATGCGGCGAGGCTGAGGCTGAAGAGGAAACTGCAGAGAAATAGAACCAGCTTTACGAATGAGCAAATTGATAGTCTTGAGAGAGGTATGTTCGTTAAATTTCTAGAGAGGAAATAGTGAATGATATAACCATCACGATTTTTTCGTAAGTTAAGAAGATATTGGAATGCTTATCTGAAATAGAAAACGCTGCAAGAAGTTAATCAAATAGTGTCAGTAATATACTGTCGTACCGAAATAATCCTTACTTAAACCTTTTATCCCAAAACAAGGGAACCAGAGCTTCTGTATCTACATATAGTCAAGTTTGACCCGGCAGTACTTTGACGACAACCAGTAGCAGGCACCTTGTTAATGTTTAAATATTGTTTTGTACATAATGTAATACATTTATATTTAATAAAAAAAAAAAAGTTCTCTGCAGTATAATCATATTGATTATTACAAACTAAATATAACCTGTTTTTCCTTAAACTAGCAAGATATTATGTGTGAAGATTTGTAAATGGCTAAAAGATAATTCATTAAGTTTGTATCAAAAAGTTTTAATGCTGTAAATCTTCCGAAGAAAATAAAATAATAAAATATAATACTTACTATCACACTCACGGCTATATATACCAAATAGGGGTACCCACAACTTCAGAATTAGATATTGATCGGCCACATTTTGAAGTTGAATTAGGAAAATACTGTAAACTATAGATTTACCCAATGACTTGTAAATGCCCTATTAGTCAACACTCCCAAAACCCACGGAAAGATATAGAATAATGAAATTCCATGAAGGCACAGCAGAGTTATTGTTTCATAAATGAAATTATTCATAAAATAAATATTATGATTTCAGAATTTGAACGGACCCACTATCCTGACGTGTTCGCCCGAGAACGTTTGGCTTCCAAAATTGGACTACCTGAAGCTAGAATACAAGTAAGTTTAGAAAACATTATATCGTAGAATACAGCCATTGTTCAGTGTAACGCATGCTGGGTCCAGAGGTTCATTTCCCGCGTAGGGCAAAGGAACCGCATATAATGAATATCATCTTTATTCTGGGCTAATGTTTATGCATCGTGTAGTGCCGGCTAGAATGTCACCATCCCTGTCTACCCACAGGTGTCATAAGAGGCGACTAAGATCCTATCCTAAAATAACATAATGTACAAGCTGATGTATTTTTTATTCACCTGAAATTCATTTTAGTAAAAATGAACAATTAATGCGCGATTTTATGCACTTACCAATTGCGTGTAATTATAAGATGTTTCTAATGATTAAATTTTCTAGTTTTATGTGTTGCATGTTTTTGTTAAAATATTATGTAATTTAGAATATAATATTAGCTGTGTAGTGTCGGCTTAGAATAGCACTACCCCAATTCTTCCGGCGGGTGTACGTAAGAGGCGACTAACGGTATTGGGGCTTTAAAGGGATTTTTGGGCGATGCGGTTGGAGACCCATCACCAACAACCTTTATTTTACCATCTTTTCCCCACTTGACTTTCCAAAAGTGGCTGAGGAATTTCTGATTCCTTAGCTCTAGCTACCCCATCTAGGGATTTATAGCCGTGATTATATGTATGTATGTAGAATATAATCTATGTAGTGGCGGCTTTGAATAGCTTATAATGCTTTTTTAGTCGTATAATTAGTTAATTCATCGTTTGTTCAATTTAGGGCAAAACATTGTGACTCACTCAACCTTTTTTGAGATAATGCTTCCGTACAAAGATTAAATCAGCTTTTCCTTATCACGTGGGTTCCTGAACTCCAGATGATAGTGGCCCTATACTCTCCCTTTGGAGTCATAAGGCGTGAATGTTATGACTTAATTACCTCATCTGTGTACATGTTTTTTGCTGTGTGATAAATAGTGATAATATAAAATGCTTAGGGTCAAGATTAGCTTAGATCCACACGTAGCTAGGGTTGCCAACAAGTTTATATTATTATGATATTTATGGCTGGTCTATCAAATCGAGCTAAGGAACAAATTAATCACATTTGATAAATTACAGAGTACCAAGACTCTAATGTATAGAGACATGCTATTGATAGAATTTTGAATATCAGCGGTCATATCGCTAAAAGACAATCTTTTCAGAGAACTATTGAATGGTAATATCCATGTAACCAATACCGATTGGAACGCAGACGTTCAATTCCAATCACAGTGTTTCGTTTTTTAAGACGCACAAATACATACTTGCATCCTTTACAAGGATTTTGCAAGAGTTGGGTAAAGCGGTGATAACGGCTACCAACCAAAAGCCAGAGACCTAATTCGTCACTCCATCTTGGTCTGCCACGCTTTCTCTTTACACCGGGAACCCGTTGCGTGACCCTTTTGACCCATCGGTCCGGGTGCATCCCTCTTCAGTTCTATACTATAATTCCCTTGAAACCTAAAAAAGTTGGCAACTCTACAGTAGCGTAGCTTGCTTAGAGCGCGAACCCGCGCGTATAGTTAACGTATGGGAACTCTAAGGTGTGGTTCTCGAATCGCCGCGCGAAGTGGCGGCGCGAGGAGAAGATCCGCAGCCAGCGACGCAGCCCCGAGCTGGCGGCCGGCGGCGGCGGCGGCGGCGGGGGAGGGGGAGGTGGGGGGTATCCCGCGCACCCGCCGTACCAGCCGCAACTCAATGTGGAGGCTTATAGGTGAGAATTTTGATCTTACAGTATATATATAGTTTTAAGGTTTTTTGGGCTTATTTATAGGCAAGAATCTTTAACTACCCGCATGTAAAAATAAAGTGGTTTGGTATTGTAACTGCAGTGGATATTAGTTACCACAGAAGTGTATGTTATGTCAGGTTATGCGAAAGAGTGTTGAGTGATTTGAAGGATGACGTTATGATGAAGATAGAGGCAGTGGCAGGGGAGTGGGAGGTGGAGGGTACCCCGCGCACCCGCCATACCAGCCGCAACTCAATGTGGAGGCTTATAGGTGAGATTCTGTAACTACCCCCATAATAATATTAAGGTTTTTGTGTTGTAAGGTTTATGAAAGAGTATTGAATGATCGATTAGGTTTGGAAGATGACGTTGTGAGAAAGATAACGGCAGCGGGGAGGGGGTATCCGCCAGCGCACTTGCCTTACCAGCCGCAACTTAATGTGGAGAGTGGTTAACTACCCGCATATTAAAATAAGGTGTTTTGGTATGATGAATGCAGTAGAAATTAGTTTTCACAGAAGGTTTGTTATGTGAGATAATGAAAAACAACGTTAAGTGATTTGAAAGATGACGTTATGATAAAGATAATGGCAGCGGCGGGGGAGCGGGAGGCGGGGGTGAGGGGTACCCCGCGCGACCGCCATACCAGCCGCAACTTAACGTGGAGGCTTATAGGTGAGAATTTTTGACTACCCGCATATTAAAATAAGGTGTTTTGGTGTTGTGAATGCAGTGGATATGACTTACCCTAGCTTGTGTTATGATAGGATATGAAAGAGTGTTGATTGATCGATGTGGTTTTAAAGATGACGTTGTGATGAAAAAGATAATAAATGAAATGATAAGACTCTTTAGGCTTATGGATTGAATGGATGGAAGTTAAGTGGCAAAAGAGAACCAAAGTGGATAATTATGAAAACGCCGAAACTGTTTAAAGAAAACCGGAGTCGCAAGTAGAAGAGCATGAATCTGCTTAAGATTGAGGCAGAAGAGAGGTTTGGTAGGATTGTAAAGAATCGCGATCAACAGCCACTACTCACAAAAAGAATGGCATAGTATATAATAGTTCACTCACAACAATAAAAAGAATGGGTTTGCCGAGGCGATCTGTAAATGGATCTACCCCTGGTTTTGCTATGTTACTTTTTATGATTGATGTAAGTTATATATCTAAGAAAAAGGAATCACAATATCTTTGACTATATACATTTTCATTTTAGTAATTCATTTCTTCCTTCATAACCCGCTATACGTTTCCAGCCCACTAACCCCAATGGGCTACGGCGGCATGAGCGCGCCGGAGCCGCCGCCCTGCGACAACGAGGAGCTGTGCAAGGGCTTCCTCTACCCGCGCTACGACCTCGCCTACCGCCAGCCGCACTACAACCACCACGGGTACCAGCATGAGGCTGCTACGCCTACTTCCGGTAAATATAATTTACCTACTTTTAATAGGCATCATTTTTTTTTAAAATAAAATAAATTGTAAAAAGCGATTTATAGAGCTAATGTTGATGGCAAGGTTAGTAGAAGACGACCCCGGAGGACACATTTGGACCAAATTGAGAGTGTGCCCAAAAGCCTGCCTTTTTATCCGAAGTATGAAGAATAAAAGAGCATATGTGAAAATATTGAGGGATGTGATCGAAACTAGAGAGGTTTGCCAGGATCGTACAAGGTGGCGATCGATAGTCTCTGCCTACCCCAGCGAGAACTAATAGCGCGGGTATATGTATGTATGTTTTATGAAGAGTATACTTGGCTACCCACGCTACGACCGCCAGCTGCACTACAACCATCATGGGTATCAGCATGAGACTGCTACACCTACTTCCGGTAATAAATTATCCACCTAAAACATTTTCACGTAAAATGTTGCCAAGATGAGCCCATATGATGTCAAAAAGTTATCAGATCTCATGTAGAGCCAAGCTTCTAACACTACACGCCCTAACTCTACAAGGCCTAACTTCACAAACTCTACACCTAAGTAAAAATTTGTGGCTTGGCCGTTCGTTACTACAAGAACTATTGTATAACACAAAAGCAATTGACAGTGAATAAATTTTGCACCTTACGCCGATGTGAATGTAGCGAAATAGCTGGTAATGTATGTTTTAAGCTTGAGCAAAAAAAGTTGCCTGAAAAACAAATTAAAACGTAGCTCAGTAGCTGTACAATGGATTTTTATAACACCTTTTATATAACTTGGCTATACGTGTTTAGTATATATTTTTGTATAAATAATTCATGTTCTTTATTTCAGAACTAGGTCTACTGGGCGCAGGAGTATCAGTCCCGCTGGCAGTTCCCGGACAAGAGTCTCAGCAATACTGGTCGCGGCTGCAGTGACCTTGGTGGAACTAGCGTACGTTGCCAATATTTGCCATCTAGCTAGAAATACTTACTGTCAATGTCAAATACTGCTGTCAAATTGGAAGATCAGTTGGTTTGGTTCGTGTTTGGTTCAAAGTTTGGTTCATTCTACTAGTTAGTATATTTTTTGCAGAGTTAAAGGCAAACTATGGGTAGGAGTAGGAAGAACAATCTAGTTCAGTGAATGAACTCAGACTTTCTTTGCTGTTGTAAAATATCGACAGTTGAAACTTTAAAAAAAACCTCTTGCTATTTCTTTCAAACTCACCTCTCTATAAAGGTAAACTAAATGATTTTACTCTCTATAACGTTCAACCCAAATAGTGGCCACTTGAAAAAAAGAGGTTTGGTATTGCAATTATTTTGCATTTAATTTACAACAAAATTTAATAAGAAAAACAGTTGTTGCTGACAGTCAATGTGATTCGGACCTATTTATTCAGAATACCCGCCAAATTTCAAATGAACATATTGTTTTTGTTTGCGAGCTACCAGTGAACCACTCTAGGTTTTTGAGCCACTTGTGTTACAATTACAAACAGTAACAACAATTTTATTCTAATTAAACGTTAATTAAAAAGATAAATTTAAAAGTGCTGTCTTTATTCATTACATTTAAGTTTTAATCTATAAAATGACTGTACATACTACTACTAGAAATGTAAAATATAGCAAAAAGTTCAAAATATACACATATCCTGTTGAGGCGATACATTCACAAAGAGCACAAACCGAGGCTCAAATTATTATAACTAGGATTTCATTATTAAGAATATGATTCATAGATGCTTATATTTAGAGCCTTTTCAACGGTTTTTTATACCGCTCATACTGCGAGCACAGTATTACGAGTAACTCAAAACTCAAACATTCACGCCTTATCCACGAAGGGGTTTGCAGAGTAACTAATACGTCTAAACATCACTTGACATTGTGACCACAGCACAGTGTTTACATACATACATACATATACTCACGCCATTAGTTCCCATTGGGGTAGGCAGAGACTATTGATCGCCACTTCGCACAGTGTTTGTTTGTCAAAAAGAGCACTTTTTGAATCCGAACCAATGAATTGTCTCTAAATATAAGTGTCGCAGTAATATAAATACCGATTACATATCCAAGTAGATTTAATTAAATATACATACCGTAAATGCTTGAATTTTGTATTATTGTCTGCTGCCTCAGAACGTCCAATAAAGTTGAAATGCCGTAATATTAAGCTTTAGGCTTACTTTCGGAGATGTAATCCGAAAATTCAATATTCATTCAGAGCAGATTAATTGTTTATTATTAATTCGTTTTTTTAAAACTGAAACGTTTTTGTAACAAATATCAGGTCTTAAAGATGTCCAAAGTGATGTATTTTTTCCTAGTTAAGAATTTGTCACAATTTTAGTGCTATTTCATCATGGGGAAAAGTCGCTCATTTTACCATATTAATTTTATAAGTAATTGTCATTTAGTATTATATTAATTAGATGTAAAATATTTTCTATAAAACAGGGCATAAATTAGAACTAGGTTGTAAATTGAAACTCAGTATTTATTAAGTTATAATAATAAGGAGACAATGTAAAGAATAGATTAATTTTGATAGAATACCAATTGTAAATCTCTTTAGAATTGTATAAAAGTTTAATTAAAACTTCCAAAAGTGGCTGAGGCATCTCTAATTCCTTAGCTCTGACTACCCCTTCTAGGGATTAATAGTCGTGAGTATATGTATGTATGTGTACAATATAGTATTGTAATAAAATGTAAGGCAGTGGCCAAATAGCGACCACCATAACTTCAACCTTACTTAGCTTCAAATAGAAGTGAAATACAATAATTTTTTTATCATACCTTGCCTTCTAAAGGGTTAAAAAAAATTAAGCCACGTTGATATTCATGGGCATGCAACATTCTTTTTTTAAATCTATTATGTTACTGTGAAATACCAAGTTTTGACAATTTGGTAAAAACAATGGATCTAGTGATCTAGTATCTGTTCAAAAACCCAAACTTAGCTGTGTTCACACTCAAAGTCCACTGAAATGACTTACAATTGACTTAGAATTAATATTATATAGTATCAAGATTTTCAAAGTTCTTTTGACTGGATTTTAAAAACCTTTTTGATGTGGTTTTAAATATACTTCATCAACGCAGTCTCAATGTACAGTTTTCCGCCACGTTTTTTGCATATATGGTAGTTCAAGGTCCCAACTATAAAGACAGGTTTCGATATAGTGCTACCAACAGTGATAAGGACATTATTGAAAATACTGTACTATCCCTACACTCATTAAAACAAATATTATTATATGGTTAACTGGAAAACGTTTAAATCTGAGGGGGTTTTGTTTAGTACATAAATTCATTAAACATGAATGTCTCAATCGTTCACTGAAAATTGAAAAGTGTTTTTTATGTCGGGCTAATTTATTTCGTTATTGAAATATCATAGGAGTTTAAAGTTATTTTCTGATATAATGCACATAATAAAATTTCATTGGCAGTATCATAAATGAATTGAAAAGATCGTGAGATAACACAGTGTTTCCAATCTTGAAACCAACTTGTACATTACAAAGTTAATTTCAAATTTACATAATTGTATTTGTATGTAGTTGTATTTTAATAAATATATTTTGTGTCATGTCATTAACATGTTTAACAGAACTGTATAATAAATAAATTTTTTGGATCATAATATTATTGCATTTTCTATCACACCTTTTTAAGTTCTGATAACATATACATTAAATAAGGTTGGGTACCCCGGCTAATTTTGTGGTGCATGTGTATTTAGCAGTACCGACTTAAATCTTATTATCTTGTAGATACATACATACATACATGTACTCA
The DNA here is from genome assembly GCA_963576735.1 of Bedellia somnulentella. Lineage (NCBI taxonomy): Eukaryota > Metazoa > Arthropoda > Insecta > Lepidoptera > Bedelliidae > Bedellia > Bedellia somnulentella. Next base: position 1,841,353 of record OY755187.1, on the reverse strand, counting down.
CGGCTATAAATCCCTTAAACGGGGTAGCCAGAGCTTTGGAATGAGAAATTCCTCAGCCACTTTTGGAAGTTGATTGGGGAAAAGATGGTAACAATAAATGTTTTTCGTGACGGGTCTCCAACCACATCGCCTAAAAATCACTTAAACGCCCCTATACCCTTAGTCGCCTCTTACGATCACCCACGGGTAGAAATGGGGTAGTGTTATTCTAAGCCGACACTACATGGTAACTTGTAGATATTTAAAAGAATTTGAAAAAGAAGTGACATTGGATAGAAAAGGCCACTTATATAACCGTTTCTTTCTTCACTAGTTAGTGTCAGCTTAAAATAGGAAAATCCCTTTTCTTCCCGTAGGTGTTTGTAAATGGATTTATGAGGGATGTGGTTGGAGATCCATCACCGCCATCCTTTATTTTACAATCTTTTCTGCTTTTAATTTGAAAAAGTGACTGACCCGTGAGTTATTCTAAGCCGGAAAGTCTTAGCAAGTATGCATTTGCATAAAATTTATTTAATGCCGAAAAACACTACCAGATTTTATTTATTATAATAGTAAATGTATGCATACATTAGTTTTTCAGAAACTAGCACCCCTGAGACAATTCATTTTTCGAAACATAACATACTTAGAAACGAAACATGACAACCGTGATAGCCCAGTGGGTAGAACACTCGGTTATCGTGCAAACGACTAGTGTTCAAATCCTGGGTCGGGCCTACAACAATCTGGGGGCACGGCAGTGCCCCTGCCAAGTCTCGAGCAAAACGGGCACGGCCGTACCATCTTTTCTCGAAGCGTTTCGCGGCTGTTTCGCCCCCCCTTTATCTTCGACGTGGACAAAGCTAGGAGTTTAGGTTTTCGGTGAATAATAGTAGGCATTGGAACAAGCTTAAGTTCGAAATTACACGCCAAATGAATTAATAGTTTAGGAGTTACGGTCGATCAAAGTTACACCATTTTGTCACTCACTGACTCACTGACAGATCATCAAAAATCTAAGGTACTTCTAGCAGACTTAGAAACTTCAAATTTTGCACCAAGATAGGTCATTAGCCACATATAAAGGAAAAATTATAAAAACATTAAAAAATTATATGCCATAGAAAACAATTTTATATTTGCGGTTTGGCAAGAACATTATGTATGGATTTTGACTGCATTGTTAACTTTGTTCGTTGTTCAAGTACCTATTCAATTGGATGAATACATACATAGAATAGAAAAGAATAATATAAATGTAATACATAGACTATCATTAATACAAATTAATACATAAAGTTCATTAAATTAATAAAGCTAAAACTCCATTGTATTGCGATAAATATTGTATGCGCGCTCGATAGATGGCGTTGTACCTGTCTGAATCGCGCTATGGTTGCGTTACAAAGCGCAGTGTAAGTAGTAGGTACTTCAAAATAATTCGATAATTTTCATTTGATAGCGCCATCTGTCTATGAAAACCCATTTCGAAACTAAAAAATATTGTAGTGATAATTGATATTCGGAGAACTTTACGTGTTATTTAGTTTAGTTTAGTTATCGTTTGTAAGTTAGTAGATATATATTTATTTAGTTAGTTATTTGTTAGTTAGTTTAGTTCTATTTAGTTTGCATATATTTATATAAGTTTAAGCTCTATTGTTATAGAAGTAATTGCAAAATATAGTGTAATGGAACGTGAAATATTGTACATAAATGGCGACCTTTGTCCACACAGAGTTATCTCTATTCCTGGAGATGGGTCGTGTTTATTTCATTCGTTGTCATACAGCATGTATGGGAGTTTTCAGTCGTCAAACAAGCATACGTGGCCCTTTCAAGAGTGACTAGTTTGGGTGGATTACATTTAATAAATGTGAATTTTAGTAGTATCAAAGCCAGAGTTGGGCGTAATTAATTACTTTTGCAATTTAATTAATAATTAAATAAAATTAATTCAATTACAATTGTAATTAAATACAAGTAATTGCAATTACATGTAATTCCAATTAAACAGTAATTGTTAATTGAAATTGCATATTAATTAGTAATTTCAATTACTCAATTACTATTATGTTATCATTATCAATATCATATTATTTTAGAGTAGATAAAACGCACTGCATATTTGATTTCATTTCCGTGTGTACGATGCAGGGGATGCGCGCGCGCCTATGTAAATTTAATAAACCGATGCCATCATCAGGCCCTGTTGAAAGATTATTTTCATATGCGACTATGATTAATTTACCAAAGTCACATAAATTATCCGACGAAATGTTCGAGATGAGAGTTGTATTAAAATCCAATTTAAAATAAAATTTAATTTATATTTCTCTTAAATGTACCTATACTGATTTAGGAAATAAAGATAATTTTAATGATGAAAATGTTTTTCTTATTAAATAAAATTAATTGATAATTCGAAAAAGTAATTAATTATCAATTTCTATAATTATTATTTTAATTACTAAATTCATTTTATAATTGTAATTGTTAATTTAATTTTACAATTACTTTACTTTGTAATTGTAATTTATAATTAAAATTTTGTTTTGTAATTGTAATTAGTAATTTGTAATTCAATTACTTTTTGCCCAACACTGATCAAAGCTCAGGAGACAGCAATAGCTGAATATAATCGACTCCGAAGTATATATCGCCCAGACTTGTCTACCTTAGAAGTAACGAAGCCTCAGAGAAGAAACAGAAGAGATAGAGAATGGGTTCTAAGCAAAGCAGTAGCTGACGTCCAAGAAATTGTGAGGTCACCTAAAAGTAAAAGAAAGAAATGCATTACAAAAAATAAATGAGATCCCACCAAAAACATTAAATGTAAAAAAATGCCAAGTCTCTCGATGCAGTTTTTCCATCTTAAAAAGTTTTGAGATCTCATAGAAGCCAAGTCCTATTCAAAATATTTCGTAATTATAAATCAACATTTAGTAATTGTATCAATAGTTTTCTTTATATTATAATTATAGTGACTTGGCAATGAGCACAAATTAAAAGCTGCTTGCTGCCTGGAATTATATGCAAATGTTACTGACGAGACCAGTGATCAGATTATTTGTTATGTGTGAATCATGATGGTCACTACCGACAACATGCTCCAATACAATAATTAAGAATACCTTACGGGCCATCGCTTTATAAAAGTAAATGAATCGAGAGTGCACTAAGACTGACTGCCGTTGCCGAAATTCGGTTGGGACGACACGGATAAACCAAAAGAAAATTAATTTTGTGATATTAATGTTTACGTATGCGGTGTGTGTAACTTTCAACTCCTCCAAATACGAGTATGCCGTTTTATTTGTTTCTTCTTGTGCTCATTGCCAAGTCACTATAATTATAATATAAAGAAAACTATTGATACAATTACTAAATGTTGATTTATAATTACGAAATATTTTGAATAGGACTTGGCTTCTATGAGATCTCAAAACTTTTTAAGATGGAAAAACTGTATCGAGAGACTTGGCATTTTTTTACATTTAATGTTTTTGGTGGGATTTGTCTTTTCTAAAGACATATGTGTGGTTAATTTATCATGGTTGTTAACGGTGAGGGAAAACATCGTGAGGAAACCCACATGGCTGAGTTGTACTTAGTCATGTGACAGTGTATTCGTATAAAACGGCGATAAGCCTGCCCCCTATCACGTGAGTACACTGTCCATGCAAAACGTGGGTACTCTGTATACCAGGTGACAAAGTCACGTAATGTTCAGAAATATTAGTACCTCTGCCAACCCCTTCGGGGATATTCGGCGTGAACGTTTATGTTATGTTATAACATACTAAGATAAGAACTACCGGCTAAGAAAGGAGATTGAATTAAGTATTTTTTCTTAACCAGTTATGAAAGTGGCCTAAAGCTATTGGATGAGGGCAGCACAGCCCCCTGATTGATCTTTATGATATAACTGATATACCTGACTGATCTTTAGCGACCGTGGATTGTGTCGCAAGTTTATCAATGTCAAAAATTTGTATGCAAGATGAAAGTTTTGACAGCGACAATATTGCAACTTGCGACACAATTGTGGTTTCAAAAGATACGTAATCAGACGCTGGACCATTCATTGTGCACATTAGGGCGAGATTCCACCAGGAGGTGAGAGGAATAGTGTTTTTAAAAAGAAAATAAAAACATCATCAAGATGCTGAGCAAGGAGAGGTAAATGAAGCGATTCTAATGGTTCTTTTAAACGAATTAACGTCACACATCTAGTGGTTTCTTAGCTTAGCTATAACTAGCAACGGACCGTCTACAGGTGAAATGATGATGACTATTCCCTAAAGGTAATGGTAGTTAGTACAGGACGACCTCGAAGGACACATTTGGATCAAATAGAAAATGTACTCAAAAAGGCAGGTACCAGTAGTACGAAAAATAAAAGAGCATGTATGAAAAGTTTGATGGATGTGAATGAAGCTAGAGAGGTTTGCCAAGATCGTACAAAGTGGCGATCGATAGTCTCTGCCCACCCCAATGGGAACTAACGGCGTGAGAATATGTATGTATGTATAAATGAAACAATCAATTTATTTGATATCATTTGTTGAAGAATTTCTGCCAAATGGCATAATTACATCACATGTATTTAACAGTATTATTTGTACACACAGCTTCTTTTGTATTTTGTTTAATTGATTAATTATACAATGAAGTAAACAAAATATGAAGATATTTTCTGATCGGATTCTTCATTCGCTTCAAATAAGATAGCACCGAAGTCACTAGCATGACTATCTTTTTCTTTGACTATGGTTTCTTAGTTATTAAATTTTTGGGAATTAGCAAACCCACCCTTTTTAATTCATATTATTAACATTTCAACAATTAATTTCAGTCAATTCAATGGAACCCACATGCTTGTTCCAAAATCTCCGGGATTGTTTAATCGTCTAAAATATTATTAATATTATCTAAAATCTCTTGGTCCGTGGAGCTTTTCTTTCGACAGCTCGCAACAACATCTGGTACGTTTTTGACTAAAATAATATCAACGTCAGAGACGTCACTATCTTCATTATCACTTATATCAACTATAGCAACTGGCTCAGCCATGTTTGCAGAGGTATCTAGTTCTATCACATCATCATCATCATCTGTACTTTCAACATCATTTTCTATATTTATATCTACTTTGTTTGGTATTATGGTCATTTTTATTTCAGCTTTATCGCTACTTACACTAACGTTTCTGAATAATGGTGTCGTCGTTTTATCCTCGACTTCTATTTTGTCTAATTTATAACAATCATCATCTAATTCATCATCTTGTATATCACTGCTTAGTTCCGAAACAGTCCTCGTTCTACCTACACCTAAATTAGCTTTTTGTTCAACTTTACTTACACTTGGTGTACTATTCGCAGCGCTATCTACTTTTTTATAAACTATGGAATTACTACGAACTACTTTTATTATTTTGTTATTAGAATCTATGATAGTCTCTTGAGTAGATAATTTTCTTTTTCTACCTATGTTAATAATTGGTAACACTGTTTCCATATTTGTTCTCTTCTTCGCCCGTATCTCATCTAAAGACATTACTTTAAAATCTAAGGATGCTCGTTTTTCTGCAGGTTTCTTGCCTGCCAGTTCATCGAGTGACAACCTATCATATTTCATATTAAGATTAGTTCGTACTACTTTTCTTTCCTCCTTCACCTCGTTGTAATTGTAATAGGCAGCTGCTTCTGCTTGTATCTTTTCTAAAATCATCAGTTCCTGAGTTTTGCTCGTGGGAAGTGCACTTTCTTCAGTCTTGACGTGTTTAGTCGGAGTAGAACTCGGGGTTTCATTGTCAGACTCTGCAAGAACACACGCAACCTTTAAGACCATCGTTATCGTTCAGAATATTTTATCGGAAACAATTAACAAAATGATTTTCGTAATTAAATTTTGGAACGATCTGTCTTAACGATTGTCGTGCGCCCCTGATGAATCTGAAACTTTAGGGTCAAAAAATAATTACAAAAATCATTTTTTTAATACTTTTATATTTTACGAATCAGTTTTATTTTACTTGTTGGTATAATAACACAATTTTGGTTAAACAAGCCCAATTTTAAAATATGTTAGCTATGAAAGGTTTTTTTTAAGTATTAATAATGAAATGCTTATACAAGTTCACTCTAGCTAATACTAAAATAACAACCCAATTTAACCAAACTCGCAGGTTTGAGGATAAAACCTTATTAGGTTTCTTTTCTCTCTTAAAGAAAATGCCTGCCCACAAAACAATACAAACACTTACTTTAACGCAAAATACTGATGTGCAATTCGAACGCCTATAAAGCTCACATACTTTCAAATAACACAACGGTCCAACAATTCCAAATTGCACATCATTCCTGCAGAGTACATTTTTTTATACTATATTAATCGGCAATTGAACCTAATTAAGGTCTCAATTCCACTTCGTCATCAAAGCTATGTATTCGTATGAGCTGTGAAAACGTTAAATCAAAATTGTACTTAACAAATCTAATAATACAAAAGCAATCTTTGTTTCCCAACGTAAAACTATAAACGATAACGGAATAAATATTTAAATACATAGCTCAAACAACAATAACTACATAAGATAATAACCACATCCCCGAAAACTAATAAAATTATTTCAAACAAACAAACTAACAACTCTTGCACGTTTTAAATAAATAACGTTTATTGAGAGCAAGCAGACTAAGTAATAGAAGAGTTTATAAGAAAAACATATGTTCTTACATTTCAATGAAGCACAATACAGTGGTAAGAGCATTGGTTTAATTAACTACATAATATAAAGGGCTACAGGTTTACGATTTTACCATTTTGTAAATAATTTTATTTTCTAATCAGACATCTTTGACTAAGTAAAGTCAAGGATAATGATCTTTTTCCGATAATTTCTTAGTGGTTTCTACCATTACAATAAATTCAGGTATGTACAAATTAATAAAAGGATAAATAAAACTGATAAGACTAAATTTGAAAAGAAAGTTCTTCTACATAATTAATTCAGAATTGGGACCTGTGAAAATGGTTAAAGAAAAATTCAACAAAAAGCGCAGAATTATCTCTTAGACCTGTACAATTGAAGCTCTATTATTCTAAAGAGCCACATTTTCTCTCTATTTAAGCCTACTCTTTCTTTACATAGATAGTTTTCCTTACCTTTGCCCTTTATATTTTCAGATAAAATACTGACATAAAATGTAATTCGTTCAATATGTACGCGAATCCAAACGTACATTTTTACCGAACTAAATAACATTTTACATTTTAAAAAATCTAATCTCTTTTCACCTGCTCTTGCTACTACAAAAAGTTAATTAAACTTCAATGATAAAGCACAAAACAAGAAATTACGAGTACAATAAATAACAACTTAACTAGATGGCTAGTTGTAGAAAGAAACAATATAAAAGAAGTATCGAACGTCGTAATACTATATACCCTGACATTGCTATATGCTGATATATTCAATTCAATATTGAAAATCAAATGACTAGGCACACCATTCAGGGAGTTTGTATGTATCAAGATGTGTAAATAATAAATATAGGAACTTTGTCTTTCAGTTCACAAATCAAATACACAAGAGTTCCATTGCAGAGTTATCGGGCTATTCTGAACAGGGATCAAGCATTGATACAATATAACTTTAATAATATAATAGGTACCTCCTATCACTCATACATAATGTATTTATTGCTCAAATTGTTTTCTGTTCACAAATCTCAATAAATGACAACCTATTTTAATTACCACGTTTGGTAGCAAACATGAACACACGGTGCACAATAAATTTTTGTAAGGTTTTTTTTTATTTTTACCTTTTTTTGTATTTTATTAGATTGCTAACGCTCGTGGTGCTAAAAATAATAAGACGGGGCAGAATGCAAATATTGGGTAAATATATAAATTAATATGCATAATGAAGTTACTCGCATGACATGATATTATAAATATGAAGTCGGTCCGAACGATTGTCAAAATGGGACTCACTACATCAAATCAGTCTTTATTCAGTTGTAAAAATTTCATCCAATATATTACCATCACTTTAAACTACTCATAAAAATCCGTCATCCCACTTCTGACTTCACTCTGGACACCCAAGACTTTGACTTATCTCTATATTCAGTTAGAATGGCGAAAGCATTTTAAGCTACAATTTACGTACTTACGTAATTAATTTTGTTTCTTTATAAGAAAATTATTTTATGAAGCCATTTTATACTATTTAAATAGTTTCTCATATTTTTTTATACAGCATCAAGGGTAAAGAGTATAAGAAGAAAATCCTAGCTACAATACCACAGCATGCGAGTAACTTCAGCCCCTAGACCACGCTACTCGCTACATTACGTTAATTTTAAAGGCGTAAAGCTATTTTTTTATTTTTTTCCTATAAATAATTAGTTATATAGTAATATTTGCTTGTATATATATTTTTATTATTTAGTCGTATAATTAGTTTGATAACTAACCTAAATAATGAGTGATAGACATACAATTTTAAGAGTGTCAACTAATGATGTTCTTTCATTATATATAACAGAAAATTCATCATATTACCTTTGACAAATCTTAAATTTGTACTTTACAAGTGTTATGTAATTATTATTTAAAAAAAAACATATTTATTTTTTGTTAGGATATCTAGTTTTCTAAGATATGAGATAGGTAGATAAATTTATCGTTAAGATACATTACATTAGTGAAATTAAAAATAAAGAACATATCATTTTGAAAAACCATTGCCAACCGTGCCTTATCAAGTTAATTCAAAGTTGTTTCAACAACTTACACACGTTTCACCCCACCTCAAAAGATCAATAAACCAAAGTAACAGAAAATAAACTTCTAATGATAGAGAAATACCAAAACAATCTTTCATATATATATTTCAACGAAAACATGTCCCCTTTCGTGGACGAAACAAAACAAACATTTTAACAATATAGCTGCTTAAAACTTCTACTCAACTTTTTTATTATTTAAACTATAGCTTCAGCAGCTTACAATACAGCTAAGTGTACAATTTAAAGATGTAAATAAAAAAGCTACCTCAAAACAGCAATAATTTAAACACAGACATCGTCCGAAACGATTGACAATGTTATGCCATATTGCAAACAAATTAGGCTATTTAAAAAGTAAATAAAATAAAAAATATTTCCTCTACATAAAGTTTTAAATAAATTTTTGTTTTTAAAAATCATAACTCCTCCATTCACAATTAGACATTTTGGAATACTTCAATTCCAAAAAGAAATAAAAATGCAAATAATTTAGCTGTTGGCTTTTCTACTTGGCACGACAAGAACAAAACAGGTCTCGAATAACTATTACCTCAAGGCAATAGATGCAAATTCCTACAAGCTTTTACATTTAACATTTGTAATTTATTCTTAATTAGGCATGTAACACACTCGATGTGTAATGGGATACGTATGATGGTTCTACTTGCTGAGTCTTAACTCTTTGGAAGCGGTGCATTTCAAGCATAAGTGGACTGCTAATAACAATTCAGTCAGATAAATATTGCACATGATTAAATATATTTTGCTAACCTACTGCAGTCACTTATGTTATATATCATCTTCCATATCCCAGAAAACAGTCGATATCACAATGTGTTGGCAACAGATATCAGTTATACTGGCAAGGTTTAATGTTCTTTTTTGTCATCATTATTCAAATATGTCTTTCAATGAAAATTATATATCCAAACTAGTTTTCTGTTTGTTTACCTAATGATATTGAGTCTCAATTTTCTTATTTAATTGGCGTCCAATAATAGGAAATGTTTTATTTTAGAAACATACATTTAAATAGCGGAACATTTAAATCACATTGTTTATAAAACCATTTAAAAAAAAACATTGCTCAACAAAAAAACAACAAATCAAGTAATTTTACTCTCATGAACTTTGATTGGGTATATAAATATTTCATTAAAAGCAATCACAACCTGAAACACTCGACAGAATTTTAATGTTGTATGTAACATACCTCTGTCATATACCTCTGACTTTCCATCATACAAGGAATCAATTAAACCTCACCGATACAAAAAATCTACAGTCAATCATAATCAAACCGGAGATTATAATATGGATATCGATTGCCAACCCGATTTGTGTTGTGCAACATGCGGTAATCTCAGTACAACGTCATACCTTCCTCAAAGTTCACAACCAAGGGGTCCACAGCTAAGGGGGCATAGGGGTTCTGAGGGCTTGGCTCATGAGCAACTCTTCGTCCTGCGAGTAAGTCGTTGGAAGGTAGGACACCCAGGATTGTTGAGTCGAGAACTACTGTAACAAAGTATTAATCAGTTTAATTATATAGAATAGAATAGAATAACTCTTTATTGCACATCAAACACAAATTTACAAAAGTAATAATATGATCAAACAGTTTACAGTGAGGTACAATAGGCGGTCTTATCGCTAAAAGCGATCTCTTCCAGACAACCTTTGGAAGGTGAGATCGATAAATTAATTATTTGGGTGTATATACGTGTACGGTATCAAATATATTAAAAAAGACTCCTGTTACTTAAGATGCTGCAAAAGAAAAATCTGCATTCCACATAGGTTTTTATGTCACTACACAGTACACACGCTTGGCCGCGATAAACCACTTGACATATCGGTTTTGTCATCACGTTTGACATACCTGATTTTGGAACAATTTTTATTTATTAGCTTCTCATCAAGTTTTAGGCCGTGTTCAAACCAAACTGACTGTAAGCCGCCGAATGTGAGCAGGCTTACTATGAGCCCCAGTGTAAACTTGAAAATAAACGGCATTTTTCGTTCACAGTATGCTGACAATACGCTTATAGCTTACAATACGGATCTGGATCTGGATCCAATACGCTGACGTTTAGCTACGTAGCCAATCAGCGTCCGCGGAGCGTAGTGACGTGCTATATTAATCAGCCGCCGAATGTCAGCGTCTACGCATAGCGTATTAACTTATTGTCGGTTATATGTGGACGAAAAAGTGAATATGTATGGAAATACAATAAACTGCGTAACGTTCGCTCACTTTCGGCGGCTTACAGTCAGTTTGGTTTGAACGCGGCCTTACATGCCAGCTTTCATAATGGATGTGGGGAGTGGGAGTTTTGCTTAGTCATGTGAACGTTTGAGTTTAATGGCAATCAAATATATTTTTTTCTATTCATTCCCTCGATGAATGGCTGTCATAAACTAATATAGTTTAATCACCCTCATCATTAGTATATTACCCTGATACCAAGAATATAATTATTACACTTCGTATGTACGTTTGTAGAAATGGTATATATTTTCGATTGACTTAAAAAAAAAGAAGGTACGCAATTCAATTTTTATGTTTTTTATGTGTAACGCGATTACTCAGTTAATAGTCAATCGATTTCTAAAATTGTTTATCTATTCGGTTGGATATGCTTACAAGATAGTCCCATTTCATTTTTATAGGGTTTAGTGGCATGCTTAAAAAAATATTTAATGTCAAAATACTTATCGTACTACAATTAGCGTCACAACTCAAAAAACCAAATTGTTGAGAAAATTGCATTCGAAATTTACACTTTCTCAGGAGAAAAGGATTTTTTTTACTTTTCTGCACTTATTACGAAAACTAAAAATAATACTTTTATTGAAGCTATAAATATGCCAGTTTTTAAGATAACATTTTGATGTTTGGCAAACGTAATGATATATAAAAGGGATTTAACATTTTTTTGAGTTGTGACACTATTTGAACGAAGGTGCGATATGTGGAAGACTTTGTTATTTATCTTTTTATTTTTATTGGGTTTCCGTCAAAGGCTGTTCCATTTTTGTTCATAAATATATTATTTTTATTACTAATAAATAAAGAATAAATAAAGGAAAGAAAAATTTCGACACAGGCGGTATTCGAACCCGCGACCTCGGGTATACGCCCCCCGTCGCTCTTGCCAATTGAGCTACCGTGTCAATGGCTGCCAGCACCAAATTCTTCTATCCTTTATTTCTTTCACACGTTTTAGTAGTGTTTGCGTTTCCTACCTCCGAATTTTTTACTAATTCGGAAGGCCACTTGTCTATCTTTTCAGATAGAATGCAAATGTTGAAAACTCCTAACTATCACATAATTTAAATCTTTTTATTATTAGTACGGTTACCTTGTCTCTGCTGCTGCCACAGCACGGGCAGCGCGGGGGCGGGCGGCGCGGGCGGGCGCTCCAACACGGGGCACTCCAGCGGCTGCGGTTGGCTCTGGAATTTGTTAAATATGTTGGATGTTAAATTGCTGTGTCGGCTTAGAATAGCACTACCCCATTTCTTCCCGTGGGTGTAGTGTACGTAAGAGGCGACTAAGGGTATTGAGGCTTTGAGAAATTCCTCAGCTACTTTTGAAAAGTTGAGAATTATTGATTGTTGAATTTTTGAAAATTGTTGGTGATGGTTCTCCAACCGCATCACCCAAAAATCCCTTAAAGACCCAATACCGTTAGTCGCCTCTTACGCACACCCATCGGTAGAAACGGGGTAGTGCTATTCTAAGCCGGCACTACACGGCTACATTTTAAATCTACTAAATCTGCAATTAAGTCATAAGTTCTCACCGGTTGCCCCATAACCGCATGGCTAGGCGCGATCCCGTTTATTGCGAGCGTCCGGGTTCTTGCGCATCAACGAATAAATATACTCACGCCATTATTTCCCATTGGGGTTGGCCCAGACCATAGATCGCCTCTTTGCACGGTCCTGGCAAACCTGTCTAGCTTTTTTTACATCCATCTTTGCATACATACTCTTCATACATATACATACATACATATACTCACGGCTATAAATCCCTTAACGGGGTAGCCAGAGCTTTGGAATGAAAAATTCCTCAGCCACTTTTGGAAGTTGATTGGGGAAAAGATGGTAATAATAAATGTTTTTGGTGACGGGTCTCCAACCACATCGCCCAAAAATTACTTAATAAGCCCCTGTACCCTTAGTCGCCTCTTACGATCACCCACGGGTAGAAATGGGGTAGTGTTATTCTAAGCCGACACTACACGGCTATAATACTCTTCATAAATCTACTAAATCTGCAATAGAGTCATAAGTTCTCACCGGCTGCCCCATAACCGCATGGCTAGGCGCGATCCCGTCGGTGCGAGCGTCTGGGTTCTTGTGCATGAACACGCAGTGCTTCTTGCGACACCCGCCCGGCTGGCTCTCCCAGTAGCACGGAATCTGTTTGCGGTTTTTCTGGAAAGAAAATACAATAATAATGAAGATCTTCTAGGGAAATAGGATTGTTGTCTGTTTTGGTCGGATAGTTGCTTAGATTTAGGAAAGAATACGATATATATGCGCCATATTTTTGGCATGACTAAGTGCAGACATGAGTTTCGAATTATAAATTGTTTGATTTGCAAGTTTTTACAGCTAGATTATATTTATTTATTTATTTGAACACTTTATTGCATACAGAATAGATATAATGTATTTACGAAAGTACAGAACATAAAAACTTAGTACACAAAGGCGGTCTTATCGCCTTAACGCGATTTCTTCCAGTCAACCTTTATGGTGAGGAAAAACAAGTACACAACTCTTAACTAGAAATAAATGATAATCAGTATGCAAAACCAAACTTAACTAAACACAACCTATTTACAACCTTAACCTAAATATTAATTTATATAACTAATATGTATAATAATAAATATACTTCTACAGTATCTTAATAATATACATATATACACATATATATAAATAAATTATATATATTCTTATATAGTATAAAAAATACAAATATATACATATAACTATCATTATAAAATCTACCAACCTAAGGTCTTAAAAAAATGAGATTTTAATTTATTTTTAAATATGCTTAGCGATGATGACAGCCATATGTCAACTGGTAGTGAGTTCCACAAATTAACCGCTTTGACTGCAAAGGAATCACTATTATATATGTCGTACCTATATTCGCGGCTGTTAATCCTAAAACGGGGTTACAAAGGGGCATCAAAAATCTTCGGCCACAATAAGAAGTTAAAAGGAAAATAGCTTGAAAAATTAAGGATAATTGGTTTTCAGCAACATCACATAAAGACACTCACAAAAATCACACATCGCTTCTTAAGACACTTTTGCAAGCTCTGTTTTCGTGTGGTATTTTAACATTTATCTACGATAAAATTAATACTACTTGACAATGTTGAAAGAGACAAATGAAAGAAAGGAAAATTGAGAGGGGAAGACTCAAACTCACTCAAACGTTTACGCCCCATATCCCCGAAAGGGTTGACTAAGATACTAATACTTCTGAACATCAGTACCCGTCTTGATCAACTCACTTAATAGGAGGCAGGCATATCGCCGTTTTGTACTAATACATTGTCACATGACTAAGTACAACTCAACCATGTGCGTTTTCTCACGATTTTTCCCCTCACCTCACCTAACCATGATAAATTAACCACACATATGTCTTCAGAAAAGACCAATAGGCATGATGACAACAAGTAAATTTCATTGAAATATTTTGTGTGTATATTATTTCAAAATCCTAATTCCAAAACTGTGATTCTTTTCATAATCAAAAGCAAAATGAATATTATAATCGATAAAAAAAAATCGCTAAATACTGCAATCCGCCATGAGATGTTGAACGCCAATCAGAGCGCATGACGTCACGTTTGAGCCAGTGTGACCATTTGTGGCAGATTTCCGCCATTTTGGCAGATTTGGACCCAAAATTTAAGCTGTGGCATATTATGCTAACGATTTCAAAATGTGGCAGATTTTGGCAGATATCAAAGGTTTTAATAAAATCATGCTAATTTTAAATAAAATTGCATGAAAATGAACAATAAATTATTTAAGTAAGGTAATTAGAAAATATTTACTAGAAAATTTATTCCAAATCTGGCAACCTTTGTTCCTACGTCATTGTTGATACCCAGATTACACGGGGATTTCCCGCTTGATCTGCTGATACATAGATATTGTCATTTTATTATGGGCTTAAATTTAGGGTCCAAATCTGCCAAAATGGCAGAAATCTGCCACACATGGTCACTGTTCCTTGTAATCTTTAGTGACGTAAGCAAGCGACGCCATGACACTTTGACGCGTTTTGGTGCAAATTTTAAATTTATGAATCAAAAACTATTTTTTAAGTACTAAACCTAATTTTTTTGCAGAAATATTATCATCATCATATACTCACGGCTATATTTCCCTAGAAAGGGTAGCCAGAGCTAGGGAATTATAAATTCCTCAGCCACTTTTGGAAGTTGAATGGGAAAAAGATAGTAAAAATAAAGGTTTTTGGTGATGGGTCTCCAACCGCATCGCCCAAAAATCCAATAAAAAGCCCCAATACCCTTAGTCGCCTCTTACGACACCCGAGGGTAGAAAGGGGTAGCGACATTCTAAGCCGGCACTACACGGTTATGTTTATTATAATTAATATATATTTCCAAATATTATAGAATAGTTTCTCAAAATTTGTCATCATGCCTATTGGTATAGGCACACCTCGGGATTTGAATCGTCGTCGTCTGCACGATAAGCAGTGTTCTACCCACTGAGCTATCAAGGTTATGAGAGGGGAAACATTGGCGAAATCAGATACAGCAATCTTTTGCTAACAGTTTCCGGCCACACTGCTAAACAATAGACTGAATACCCCCTGCCCCCCCCCCACAAACACACATAGCACGTTCCTAATACATAGCGATTACACAACCAAAGAGTCCACATATAAATTATACCAATAATTTGAATGTTCTGTTCATGAAAACCTCATAAGGGGATTATTACCAATAAATAAAGGAAAGAAAAATTTCGACACTAGCGGGGAGCGAACCCACAACCACCGGGTATACACCCCCGTCGCTCTGCCAATATAGCTATAGTGTCAAGTGGGTACTAATGCGAAATTCTTCTTTCCTTTGTTTCTTTTACATTTTTAAGAAGTGTTAGCGTTGGCTACCTCCGAAATTTTTACAAATTTTGTGATAGCTGTGACATTTCTCTGTCCTTTATTTACATACATACATACATACATATTCTCACGCCGTTAGTTCCCATTGGGGTAGGCAGAGACTATCGATCGCCACCTTTACGATCCTGGCAAACCTCTCTGGCTTCATTTACATCCATCAATCTTTTCATACATGCTCTTTTATTCTTCATACTGCGGACACCTGCCTTTTTGAGCACATTTTCTATTATTTATTAGTAATAATCCCCACATGAGGTTTTCATGAACAAAAACATTCAAACTCCTAGGAGTCCTAGGTGGCCTATTAAGACGTAGTAACCCAAGTTTATACAAAATTGACTCTGAGCAAAAAAAAAACTGTAGTTTCAATTCAACATTTCAATCATTTTTGCTTTTACTAATATTGATCACGTTGTTTATTTCCAAGGGACAAAATTTATATTTATTCCTGTAATTACTTTTGCAATATGTACACATCATTTGGAAATTCAGATAAAGTATCAAATGACTTAGAATAACTCAGTCATACGGGTCTCATCAACATGCTTTTCACATTGCTTACAACCAGCTAAGTTAACATGACATTAATCTTCAGAAAAAAACATTTAATTAATTAAAATTATATTTATATGACAAAAATCGCACTGGCCTGTTTTAATTTACATACATACAAACATACATATTCAAACGCCGTTAGTTCCCATTGGGGTAAGCAGAGACTATCGATCGCCACTTTGTACGATCCTGGCAAACCTCTCTAGTTTCATTCACAATTTTGTTTTAATTCAAAGCATCGTAAATTACCATGAATAAAGATATGAGGAGAAGCAAATCAAAATGTGGGTACTCTGAACATCAGATGACAATATCATGTGATGTTCAGAAGAATAAGTACTACCAACCCCTTCAGGGATATACGGCATAAAGTTTTGAGTTTTACGACCCATTTCTGAATTGAGTATTCCAGCTCGTTCTGTCGCATTGAAATCTTAACAACTGAATGAGACAAAACAATACTAAGTCTTTCTCAGCTTGAATACTCAATTCAGAAATTGGTTGCTAGTATTTAAAATAATTGGTATCACTGAATTTTGATGAAAATGGTTATTGTATACATGGTCTTTTGTTATGGCATGAAGTTCAATCAAGCAAAAATGGGACAGGATTCTCCACTGAATTTTGACGTATTTGGTTATTGTATACAAATACATTGTCTTTTATTATGGCAAGAATTTCAATAAAAACAAGTTGCCGTCTAGTGCCGGCTTAGAATGTCGCTACCCCTTCCTACCCGCAGGTTTGGTGAGAAGCAACTAAGGATATTGGGGCTTTTTATTGGATTTTTGGGCGATGCGGTTGGAGACCCATCACCAAAAACCTTTATTTTACTATCTTTTCCCCACACAACTTCCAAAAGTGGCTGAGGAATTTATAATTCCTTGGCTCTGGCTACCCCTTCTAGGGAATTACACCCGTGAGTATATGTATGTATGTTCAATAAAAAGTTTTAAGAAAAGTAGGCCATTATCGCTCTAGGGCGAAGTCATAAACAAAATACATATAAAAACATATGTATAACTAAAATTATTGCTATATAAGTCACTTAACGACCAAGTGTATTTATAAATAATGTTATTTTATAGTTACTACCATAATCAAACAAAGCTGAACTGTTACAAATATCATTAGCTAACAAGGCATAATTACATTCATCTTATACTGGTGATTGTAAACAGCTAAATTAAGTGTGAAATTATTATGAAATGCTCAAGTGAATTTAAAACGATATTTATAGAAAAATCTTGTTGATATTTGAAAATATGGCCACTTGATAAGATGGCAACTGGGAACATTATGTTATAAATATGTACACTCATTTATTTTAAATGGGTAGGCAGAGACTATCAATCGCCACTTTGGACAATTATGGTAGACTTGTTCACTAACTTCATGCTGAAGTTGATTGAACACCTTTTTAGTGCTATTATTAAATAAATTGTCCAAATAGTGCCTCATACCACAATTAAATATTGTATGTTTTTGGGGCTAACTTGATTAAGAATCAAGTCTGTATTTCATTTTTAATTTTATTTGTCTACATGGTCCATTTAGCTTTATTTAATGATGAACAACGTCATTCACCAATAGTCACAAATGAAGAAGGAGCAGTATCAAATCAAAACCATTTAATTTCTAAATTAATAAATTCTTACAAAATCATATTTAGTTTGTGAAGTTGCTTTTGATGTAACTATCTGTGTGTCTCAATGTTTGTGTTATGCTGTGTAGTGTCGGCTTAGAATAGCACTACCCCATTTCTTCCAGTGGGTGTTTGTAAGAGGTGACTACGGTATTGGGGCTTTTAAGGGATTGTTGGGCGATGCTGTTGGTGATGGGTCTCCATTTTGTTATGTCTGTTTACCATCTTTTCCCCACTCACATTTCCAAAAGTGGCTGAGGAATTTCTAATTCCTTAGCTCTGGCTACCCCTTCTACGGATTGATAGCCATGAGTATATTATGTATGTATGTATGTATGCTGTCTTGTGCTAATGGCAAATAAGCATTGTTATTTAATAAATATAACATTATCTGATAAACATCCTTTACCATCAGTGTTTTAAGGCAAATTTTGTGTGGTCCGGCATACTTTCTCCCCTAAACTTTCAAATGAATGAATGAATTTTGCCATTTTTAGAGCTATGAGTATACTACTGTAAAAAAGTGATACTGCAGTCACATTTCAAATGTTTTTTAGCCAAACAATAATAAAATATATAGAAATATATCAACTAAAGTACAATTAAATGATGGTGTAGTTGCATGTTACTCAATATTAACATAATTTAAACAATCATTGTTTCTCAACTACAGTTGAATAAATATTGACTGCCTCATTTACTTGGCATGATGTGAAACATGTGACTACTTTGTGCTTTTTTTAAATATTTTTGCAAAGCCATTATACCATATATCTCTAAAAGGGTAGCAGACAATATATGCTTCTTAAAAGTATTGTAATTATAGAATGACCCAACTTGGAAGTAGATTCCAATTATTTTTTTATTGAGACCAAGTTCAGATAGGTACTAATACACTGTCATATCATGATCAAATGGTTAAGAGAATATTGAGTGTTATGGCTGGAGACCTAACATCTATAATACTTAACTATCTTCCAACAATCAACTTTGTCGCTAAAGGATTATTAATTCTGAAGCTCTTGCTTTCTTCTTTTATTGCTTCAGAGCCTTTGTTAAGGTATAGCTAATGCCAAATATCCAGACAAATACAAAATCTCTAGTGTATATACTTTGCCTCAACACTTTGTTACTCACCCTAAGCTCCATATGTCTATATCCACAATTTTGTTTCATGCACTTGCTCTGCTGCCAGTCAGCACACATAATTTCACAACCCAAAGCTGATGGCTCATGACGAAAAACACAGCTATCACCCTGAATAATAAAAATGGGATTAACCATCATTGTAAGTCAAATTTAAGTATTTGTTACATTCTTATTTCTGACTTACCTTAATGCACGTAGAATAATAGTAGAAGTAGCAGTCATTAAACTTCTTTGGCGACTCCATGGTGCATCCGCCCGCCCAAGGACTGCGGAAAGAAAAATAGTGCTACTTTCAGTCTCCCCAACAAATTACGGATTTTTCCAATTCCAAAAGATATTAAGACCACCAGACATACAAACAATATGTTATTTTAGATCAGTAGAAATAACACGTGGAAAAATGCAATGGACACATAATAAAAAGCAATAATTATTTCAGTTTGACAGCCAGGCATGTCATGGGGTAAAGTTCCAAAATAAAATATGTGTCAAATGCATAACAGCCGGCACTCACCGTAATTAAATTAAGTAAAACAAATTCAATTAAACTAGTAGAAAGATATACCACAAGGTAAAGCTAAGAATTACATTAAATAATCGAGGTTTTTTAGAAAAAAGTTGGAAGTTGTGGCAAACTCAGACTAGCAGCTTCGCCATTTAATTTTTTTGATATGACTTTGACATAACTAAACAAGACCATTGACAAGAACAAGACCTGACTCTCATAAATGTCAAAAGTCAAGCTACTGCCACTTATTATACTATGAAGAAGCTATGAAGCTTTGACTATGAACACTATAGACAAAGCGATGTTACGTCATCCATTTTAAAAAAAGAAGCCCTTATTTAAGTTCTTATATGTTAAAAAGAGACACAAAACTTTATTGTCATCTCCATCGCGTAACCCGTTTTGTTGATGTCACACTTTTAAATTGTGACAAACAAAGCGTCGACTTGTGAGCGATTTTAGTTTTCTTTTGATTTTGAGAAAGATTTTATTCATTTGTAGATTGTTATTGTGACAAAAGAGACTCCATTAATTAAGTTATTGTTTAGTGAGGTATGGTTGGGTGTAGCGTGCTTGGCTGCGGAAGCCACAGCGAAAAACACAGCGAAGGATTGACTTTCCACAAGTGAGTGAGTTTTTTAATGTTTTTCTACAGATAAATACATAATAAATACATTGCGCGATCAGAAAAAAAGTGATTCAAATGTTAATTACGTTGAACTAGATTACTAGCATTTTCTTTAGTTATTTTGAGCAATTTTTTAATAGCATAACCTAAAAATATGCAGTATCTCAGTGTTCCCATAATTCACGTTTTCATCCTACCCTGTCGTTAGGGTAAAATTTTCAAATTAGTAAACTGATGTTAATGAGTGAGTATATTATGAATTTCGTCGCGCTATAGCGACGCTGAATGATTTCCAATTGTTATCTACGGAATTAGTAAGTAATAAATTTGTTATATTTATTTAATTTCTTCGTATTCATTACAGTTTTCCTAAAGACCCGAATCTACGAGCAAAATGGATTGCGGCCACTGGAAGATGCAATTGGTAATCAACCAAATATAAAATACTTAGATGTACGAATACATCATCTTTTGAAAAATGTGACTGAAATAGACGAATGAATTCGAAATTTTCACACGAAACTGATTTTGTTTAAAGGTCAATAGTAAATAATGCAATAAAACTCATGTACAAAATAGTGCTGTCTTTTATTTTTCAAAATACAAACATAGACCCCACTATACCCATGATGACCCGTATGATATTTACATAACTTGCACTTATGGAACAGCTGTTTTTTTTGTTTGTTTGACATCAGATGTCTGAATTTTGTTGCACTGTACGCGCGAACAGTACAAAACGATACCTGAACCAAATTTCTAGCTTAGCACCTAGCATTCCTCCTAGGAGTTTTTTGGATGGTTAGGTCGACATTTTGGTACAAGTTGCTATAGTTTAAGTCGTATCATAGTTCATACAAAAATACTACTTATTATATAAAACTTACAAAATCATAAAACTTTCCAATTAAAACTTAAAATTTTCTTAGGGCAAATATGGGCTATGTGTGAAGTATTGGAATAAGCAAACCAAACACCAAATAATATGCCATTCAATATTTTTATTACTGCTGCGTAGTGTCGGCAAAGAATAGCACTACCCCATCTCTTCCCGTGGGTGTCTCGTAGAAGTCGACTAAGGGAATAAGCTTTTTCATCTTCGCCCTTACACCAATCCAAGGTCTGCCGTGCCGAGGGATGCGTGGCCAGGGGTGAGCCTGGTCGTTAGCGTGCCGTCCGCGCTTTCCCGGAGCCTGGTGCACTCCGGTTACTAAATAACCTTGCCTAGTCAAGCGGGGCTCTGGCTAGGCGGACAATATATTTCCTTTGCTTTTTGTGGGGACGTGGGGACCGAATGTGTTTTCAAACAAAAATTAAACGCGGTGGCGGCGATGTGGCTCACCACTCATCACGCAGTGGTAGTGGTTCCTCGCAGGGCGAAAAGTGGTCTAAAGAGACCGCTTTAGTACGACGATGAAATGTGTGAGGAGGGATGCATGAAAAATTAGTTGAAGTATGTTTGATTACGGAAGAAAGAAAACTAGATTTTCTGTGTGTAAATGAATCGAAGCGCAAGGAAAGAGAGGTTTCATAACTTGGCCCATTTACAGCTATCTGGTCGGGAGTTGACGAGAGTGACAGAGCTTACCAAGGCGAGGGACTTCTTATATTTGAAAGGATGGCTAAGTGCATGAAAGATTATGCATGTGTGAGTCCAAGGCTCCAATGGACAAAGGTGAAGGTAAGGCTTGTCCCGATGCGCATATTTTGCGTTTATGCTCCGGACATTTCCAGATCACTATAAAAGATGGAATTTGTTATAAAAAAAAATATTTTGGAATCTGTTAGACGATGTTGCGAATCGGTGTGATAAAAATGAGAGAATTGTTATGTTAGGAGATTTTAATAGTTGGGTTGGTGTGCCACACAACGATTGTGAAAGAGTTTTAGGAAAGTTTGGTGATAAAAGAGTGAACGAGTATGGTGAGAAGGGGGGGCACCAACGTTAGCACAGATCACTTTCTCGTGATATCACGATTGAGGGGACTGTGCACGCGTTGTTTTCACCGGGCGAAAGTGTCGACAACTGAATTTGCAAGTATAAAAGTGGAGAAATTGGAAGACGATGAAAATATTAGAGATGAATATATGAAAAAAATTGGATGACAGATTAAGTTGCGTGGAGATGAAGGATGAATTGGAAATAGAAAAAATACATAATTTTATTTAAAAAATACACAAACCGTTAAATAGTGGCTACAATGTCAAAAACAATAAACTTAAATAAATTAGTTATCTACTAACAAACTCATGCGCAAAAGCACCTATGATGCCCGCCGCATTACCCCGCTGATTCGCCACCGAGAGTCTTTGACTCAAGAAATACCAGCACAGCACAGGCTCCACCACACGCGGAACATTGGCAGATACTAGCGCCCTCCGAATAATGTCGTTCAAGGCATGATAGCGTGGAAAATGACAACAACCAATACACCTTAAACAGTTCAAACCATTATGGCCATTTACCTCTACCACCGCGCTACAAAAACAACACTGCCTCTCACACACTCTACAGCCAAGCCTGAGTGCCACAGCTATCCTAAGACTATCGTTCTCCAAAAAAGTTCCTAGCTGCGGTGACGGCAGGGTATGAAGCCACGGGCCGGACTCTGGTCTTGACACTGCTTTTAATCTTGCAAGATCTACTCCCTCACAAGTCTGATTCAAACTGTCCAATACTCTCTTTGCCAACTCGTCATCCCAATACTTCTGAACCTCGGGGTGCTCCGGCTTATCGGTACACGGGCTACGAGCCAACCACTACGTCACAGCCACAGCCTCCTCTGCATAGGGAAATTGCCATTAGTACCTAAAATGCTAGTGGCTAAGTCCGCCACCCCATGCACAGAAGACAGAAACGAAGGCAAACCTAGGTCCCTCATACAACGCACGCCTTAACCGCCATAACGAACCGGCCGCACCGCCTGAATATTTTTTTCATTTAATTATTATCATACTATAGTGAAGCTGCGAAGTCCACGGCAGAAAATCCTAAAAAAGGTTCAGAATTAAAAATTCTCAGCCACTTTTCAAACTTGAGAATCGAAAACTGATTGCAAAATAAAGGAATTACTTTAGAAACCCCGATAACGCAAAATTGGAAATTTCTCTTTTGGAATAAAGGTCAATAGTAGTTTTCAAAATAAAAGATGATCGGTGGTTACAGGTGAATGGCTGATTATTTTGATTGATAGAATAAAATTAATTAAATATAACACTTCATGCAATATGACTCAAATCCACTAGCTACACTGCCATCTTTTCAATAAATTAAGAGTATACCTTACCTATTTGAATATAAGTGACATCCAAGTCGCATTTCCATGCATGGCCACAACGGCCAACAAAAATACAATGTTCTTTTGAGTTGTCAACGTGGCTTTAGTAAAAACGTCAAATCGTGATTAAAATTTTGCATTTGTTTATTTTACGTTTTACGTCAGTCATGTCAGTCAAGTCAAATATTACTTTACTCTATGAGTCAAATCTAACGTCAAAGTGAGACCTACTTTTAATTTAAATTACTCCCTTCGTTTTTTATTGTTGCCCACAACATTTAATTGAATATAAAAGATACACCTTTAAAAACTGAATAAAATCTATTCTAACTTTTAAATATATAATTCCAATGTGATATCTGCAATAAATATAAAACCGATCTGTCGATGATATACCTCGGAGTGCAGTGAAATCCTAACAGCAAGTCTACAATGGAAGAAGATAAATACAAGACGCTGCCAACGGATGAGAAATGCGTGCATACGTTATGGAAGGCGCGGCTGGCAGGCTACGAGGAGGCTGTCAAGCTGTTCAACCAAATCGATGACGAGAAGTCTCCAGAATGGAACAAATACATCGGAATTATCAAGAAGTTCGTTGTTGACAGTAATGTCATCGCTCAGGAAAAAGGTATGCACCTGGCACATAATATATCTCACATGGACAGTCACGACCATATTACCATGAAAGGGTAGACACTTCAAAATCTGTAGCAATGCAGCTCAGCAGATGCTGTGCTGCTATCTTCAGAATGTGAAAAAAATCAATTTGATCATTTTCCATAGTATATTATTCAATGCATAGGCTTATCTATCTAATTTACAGTAAAACAGTACTATAATAATTACCTTGCAAGTTTGCAGTTTTAGGCAAAGGTACTTAACAAACCAAAGAACAAAATATCAAATCCTTTTTGTTACAAAGCTTTTTACCTTAAATAAAAACTGAAATGGATCTGAACAGTACTATACGTAAAAATAAGGTATGGATAATATTTCAAGCTAAATTTAAGAACTTCAGACATAATATTGTATCCAAAAGAATAGTACCTGCTTCTTTTGTTAATCTAGTTGTAGTTTAATCTAAGTATTATAATTAATCTAAAATGAATTCATTCAAAGTTGAAATAATCTAAGTGACCCATAATTTGTAGCAATTGAAAGTAGGCATTTATTTAAATTTAATGTCTCATGCAGCTGATGTGTATGTGGGTGCACCCACACACCATTACTTTCATTGTGATAATGATCTTGTGTAAGATTTTTATACCACTGGTTCATTGATGCCCTCAATTTCCATTTTATACATATCTATACTCCTTGCTGTCTCTAAATGGGCAAATTGGCTTGGTTTCTATAGATCTTCATTAACTTGTGCAATTTGATCAACAATTTAATATTTACACATGATTATAAAAAAGCCTACCACCACTTTTACCTTGTTTTTTGTAAATAAACTATTTAATTTATTTTTTATTGAGTCTATAGGGTTATCACACTATGGCTGTTCCCTGTTACTGCTTGACAGTTTGAAATTGTATTATTATTACAAAATGAAACCGAGATTATTATTTATTAAAATAATATTAGTCCATAATATTTTTTCTATTTTACTCCTTAGTTTCTGACAATATCATAAATTAGTGTCCTGATTTCTAGGGAGTATATTTCTTGAATTTTTTTTTTATTTTCTGTTTATTTGATTACTCATGTAAAAGACATAGAATAAATCTCTGTCCAAAAGTTATTTTCTACTAGTGATCACTGTTGTTGGGTTACCCTTGTATTATGAAATATTGGTAATTTTGTTACTTTGTTTATTTACTTTAATTTTTTGGGAACTCTAACACTAACTCCAATATTGTTTCCTTAATGAATTAGTAATAATCCCAGCATGATGTTTTCATGCAAAACAAATCCTAATTATCCAATATTATCTATTTGTGATACCTAGATGTGTTTTGTTGTCTTAGAAAATCCCCATCTTACCACCTTTCTGTTTGTTTCTTATTTTCATTTTGAATATTGGGAGTTCTTCTTGGACTTCTGTTGCATTCTAGTATAATTTACAGTTGATTATTTTTGAGTTGTACTCACAAGAAGAAATTGTTACTAATAAATTAAGGAAAGAAAAATTTCGACACAGGCGGGATTCGAACCCGCGACGAAATTTTTTCTTTCCTTTATTTATTCTTTATTTATTAGTAATAATCCCCACATGAGGTTTTCATGAACAAAAAGATTTAAATTAAGAAGAAATTGTGTGTCACACTTAGAGTTTTTTTCTTGCATTTTGTTATTCCTTTATTCTATAATTGTTTTGGTTCAAGGTTTATGTTAGGCTGTAAGCTTTTGAGGCTCACCTAATTAACCTTGACACTTTAAACCCTTCAGCCTTGAAGCCTTACAAACCTTTACAGCTTAGACTATTACAACACTTAAGATAACAGGTCTGCTAGACTTTTGTTATTTCGTAACTGGCTACTTTGAAAACATCTTTAGTAATCAGTACAAATAACATATAACAAAACTTGGGTCTGTTCTAGTTTTTCAAACTACATACATGCATATACTCTTTCAAAAATTTGGGTACTTTGAATACCTCTACCAACCCCTTTACGCATGTATGGCATGAATGTTTGAATTGAGTTGTATGTTTTTTTTTGTTTTCTGTTCTAATAGTTTTGTTATAAAATTTGGCTGCTTTGTTGGCCAAATCATACTTGAAAGCATATCATTTTAGTGAAAATATATGTAAAAAAAATATTCTGTTCCCAGGCTTGGAGGCTGCACTTGTGTTTGTGGAGAACTGCGGCCATGCTGGTAAAGTATGTGGGGAGGTGGTGGCCGGGATTGTGGCCAAGTGTGTCGCCTCTCCTCGAGCCAAGACCAAGGACTTAGCGTTACAGGTTGGTACTTTGTTGAAATGGATCAATGAAGTGTTAGACACAATTTTAAATATTATATCTAGGTCTGTGTTGTTAGCTGTGTAGTGTCGGCTTAGAATAGCACTACCCCATTTCTTCCGGTGGGTGTACGTAAGAGGCGACTAATGATATTGGGGCTTTTTAAGGGATTTTTGGGCGATGCGGTTGGAGACCCATCACCAACAACCTTTATTCTACCATCTTTTCCCCACTCAACTACCAAAAGTGGCTGAGAAATTTCTAATTTCTCAGCTCTGGCTACCCCTTTTAGGGATTTATAGCCATGAGTATATGCATGTATGTATGTATCTAGGTCTGTATTTAGGAATAGCTTAAATGATATCTGCATTCAAATAAATCATTAACATTATGTTTCAATGCAGAAATATTGAGTGCCATTCAGGAAATCCCACTTAAATCATTACCAATTTTTCAGATAATCCTGATGTACATAGAAATAGAGAAACAAGAGGTGGTCCAAGAAGAACTAATGAAAGGAATGGACCAAAAGAACCCAAAAGTGGTATCAGCTTGCATAACAGCGCAGACTACGGCTCTGCGTCAGTTTGGTAACAAGGTGATGGCCATTAAGCCCTTGGTCAAGAAGATTCCTGTGCTCATGGCCGACCGAGACAAGGGGGTCAGGGATGAAATGAAAGCTTTAGTTGTGGAAATGCACAGGTATGTATATGATTAATTATACAACATATTTTTAACAATATATTCATTAATACTCTCCGTGTCGTGTCGGCTTAGAATAGCATTACCCCGTTTCTACCGATGGGTGTACGTAAGAGGCGACTAACGGTATTGGGGCTTTTAAGAGTTTTTTGGGCGATGCGGTTGGAGACCCATCACCAACAACCTTTAATTTACCATCTCTTCCCCAATAAATTTTCCAAAAGTGGCTGAAGAATTTCTAATTTCTTAGCTCTGGCTACCCCTTCAAGGGATTTATAGCCGTGAGTATATGTATGTATGTATGTAAAACTCTGACAATAAATAATAAAATTTTCATAATAGTTTGCAAGTGTCGATTTTTTGCATTATTTAAGCTAAACAAAACAAACTTTGTTTTGCCAAAATAAATACTAGTTTATTTTGTTAATGTGTCTAGTTTTCCAGAAACACTATGTTATTTGTTACATCACCGAAAAAAATGTGTAAATCTTAACATTTTCAATACTTTTTGTCAAAAGCATTATCTATTGGCGCCCCCGAGTAGGCCCGAACCGATTACCTTTGATTTCTATACACGCGCCATAGTACACAACCTACCAGTCATATATAATTGTAGGTCATCACTGACTATGCCACGTAATTCCAGATGGATAGGCGGTGCCGTAGAGCCGCACATATCTTCTCTCCAGCCGGTGGTACAGCAAGAGTTACGAGAGATGTTCTCGTCCGCGGCCGCCGCCGTGCCCACCAGGTGTCTGCGGTCACAGCAGCTAGCTGCGCCTAGAACTGACCAGACTGATGGTAGGAAACTACAGTGGTTTCTATGTTGGATGTAAAAAAGGATGACAATCCATAAGGGGTTGTTAGGGAGATCATTCTGAATAACTTTCATTATGGGACTAACTTGATTAGAGCAACTTTACGTTTTCTCTTCTCCATACAATTCGTCTAACGATTTGAGAATCAGACGAATTGTAATGAGATCAGAAAAAATGAGGTGTTCAAATCACGAAAGTCCCGTAGTAAAAATTGTTCAGAATGATCTCTCCAACAAGACCGTGGCTTGTGAATTCCCTTTTTGTCACCTGTATACCCTTGACTGCGATCAGGTTATATTAAAATAATGATGATGCAAATACTTTACAGGAGGTTGCGAAGACGAGGACGGCCAAGATGGCGGCGGCGATGCGGCGGACGCAGACCCGTTTGATTTCATGGACCCGGTGGAGATCCTCTCAAAGCTGCCCAAAGATTTCTACCAGAAGCTGGAGGCTACCAAGTGGCAGGAACGCAAGGAGGCGCTGGAGGCTCTTGAGGCATTACTGAAGAACGCTCATAAGTTGGAGCCGGGAGACTATGCTGATCTGGTCCGGGCGTTGAAGAAGGTATGGGTTTGGCTTTGTTGTAGCTTCATTGTTTTTTGTAATGGTTGGTTACTAGCAACATTATATTTGATTTCATTCCTGTATATAAGCTGAATCGTTGATTGTTTAATTAAAATTTAGTTTTTGACATAATTGGCATACTCACGGCTATAGAATAATAATAAAAAATACTTTAGTTACTTTTGGAAGTTGTGTGGGGATAAGGTTTTTGGAGATGAGTTTCCAACTGCATCGCCCAAAAATCACTTAAAAGGTTTCAATTCACGGCCTCTCACGAACATCCATGAGAAGAAATGTTGTAGTGCTATTTTAAGCCGATACTACAATAATAAATAAAGAATAAATAAAGGAAAGAAAAACTTCGACACAGGCGGGAAACGAACCCTCGACCTCGGGTATACGCCCCGACGCTCTGCCAATTGAGCCACCGTTTCAATGGCTGCCAGCGCGAAATTCTTCTATCCTTTATTTCTTTTACACGTTTAAGTAGTGTTTGCGTTTCCTACCTCCGAATTTTTACTAATTCCCGCCTGTGTCGAAGTTTTTCTTTCCTTTATTTATTCTTTACGGTGAGGAAAACATCGTGAGGAAACCCACATGGCTGAGTTGTACTTAGTCATGTGACAGTGTATTCGTTCAAAACGGCGATAGGCCTGCCCCCTATCACGTGAGTACACTGTCTAAGCAAAACGTGGGTACCTTCTCTGGAAACTAGATGGCGCTTGCCATGTGAGTTCAGGATTATTGGTACCTCTGCCAACCCTAATGAAAAACTGTAATTAGATAATCTATACTAATATTATAAAGCTGAAGAGTTTGTTTGTTTGAACGCTAGGATCTCAGAAACTACCCAATCAAATTGAAAAATTATTTTTGTGTTGGATAGTCCATTTATTGAGGAAGGTTTTAGGCTATATATCATCACGCTGCAACCAACAGGAGCAAACTATCAGCGAATAATGTTGCAAAAACGGGGATAATTATTCATACTAAGGCTTCCGTTGTGTGCGTTGCGTAAACGGTTTAAGTTACCCAAAAAAAATGTATGAAAGAATTATTTCTCTTTAAATAATCTAAAAAAATGCCCGCGACAGTATATGTCTAACTTTTAAGTTTCACTTACTATAACCATTTTTATGGTAAATAAATTTGGTCGAATTTAATGCATAATTGCCATAATGTTTTATCAACATAATATTAATCTTTATCCAAACAAATATGTTGTTGATTGAGAGTATTTAATTGAGAACAAAATTGTCCTTGACATCACTTAATTTAAATAAACATCTTAGAAGATAATACAATTTTTAAATTACTCCGTAACAAAATTTACACGCGTGCATGAAGCGCAAGAAGACGCTGCGCTGGCCGGCGAGCGAGGTCACCTGCGCGAGAAGCTTATGTTTAAGCCTTATCCTATTAATATTATAAATGTGAAAGTTTAGATGTTTGTGTGTTTGTAGCTAAATGAAGACTAATTCACAGAACGTATTTAAAATAAAATTTACAGGAAGCCAGATAATGATCCCAATTAACACAATAGGACACTTTTTATCCCAGAAAAATTAAAAGATCAATAAATTTTCTTAAAAAATGGTTAAACAGACTAAGAATCAATGCTCAGCCGAAACTACTATACTTATAAACTTCAAATTTATAAAGTGAAAAAATTGTGAGGACACTATGAAAAACACCTTTTTTCTCATCGCATGACAGAGACCCTCAACAGGTCAGTTAATTATTTCAGTTTGACGACGCGAAAGTCTACACTTTTGACAGTACGAAGTCTGTGGGGTCAGCTAGTAATTAATATATTCGAAGCTAAAAAGAAGTTGCAGCACACAAGATGAGATACGCGGGAAGGAGGGAAATTTTTGGCGGAGACCGGTGACTTTGACAGGTGGTTAGGGTGCGTTCCATTTCAACATCCTCCCAAACGCACCAAACCCATCTTCAGGGAACAGCGCTCCAGCTTCGGTTGAGGCGTCCCCTTGGTCAGCACATCAGCAACCATTTGACTGGTGTCCACATACTGTATCTGGATCCTCCCAGCTTCTACTTTGTCCCTAACAAAATGGTGACGAATATCAATGTGTTTCGTACGGGACCTGAAACTATTACACTGAGTTAGATTAATTGCACTTTGATTGTCACAGAAAATTGTTAGTGGTGAAGCCACAGATAATGGTTGAAATTCTTCTTCTATTTGTTTCAACCACATAGCCTCCTGAGTGCACGTCGAGAGTGACATGTACTCTGCTTCTGTTGTCGAGAGTGCTACTGTCGGCTGCCGCCGAGAATTCCAAGAAATTGCACCGCTCTGATGTATGAAAACATAGCCAGTGCAGGATCGGCGGTCGTCTTCGTTACTGCCCCAGTCTGCATCGCAATAGGCAAATAATTCTTTGTCATCCTTGACATATGTTAATGAAAGATTTTCTGTATATTTTAAATATCTTAAAACTCTCTTGAGGGCTTGCCAGTGTACCTCATCTGGTTTCGAATTGAATCAAAAGTCAAAAAAAAAAGTCAAAAAGTTTATTTTTCAAAATTAAGTTAAAAACTAACATTTTTTGAACGTCAAATTTTTAAAATTTATCATAAGTCCGTTGCTTTGGAAGGTGTTCGTAAAGAGAAGAAGCAACAAAGAAACTCTTTACATTCACATTTTTTCATTTTTTCAAAACATGGTTTGTACAATTTCAGTTTTTTAACATGTTTTTACTTTATAAAAGATTTTCTATGCGACAAAACCAAACGCTAGTTTGACATAATAAAAATAAATTGTCCATCACAAAAAACCAATCACATAACGTGAGAAGAAAAATCCTCACCAGACAATTATTCCTAGGAATAACGAGGGAAGATTTATAGCTTTACGGACACGGTCAAGTGCGCGTTGGGTCCTTGTCGTTTAAAAAATCTTGAACACTGTAGTAAGATTTCTTTAAAAGCATGGCTTTTATTGCCTTTTTAAAAGATGCCACAGGCAATTCCAATATGTCAGAAGGAAGTTTGTTGAACATTTTCAGGGATAGTCCCATAAAGGAGTTACTTACTTTATTAAGTCTCCACTTCGGTACGTGAAGTTTGTCCTTATTTCGAGTGTTAACAGTATGCCTATCACTAACTTTACTAAATTGGCCTATATTCTTTTTGGCATACATTAAATTCTCAAATATGTATTGGCAAGGGACAGTTAAAATGCCAATTTCTTTAAATTTTTCGCGCAACGAATACCTCGACCTCAACATGTAAATAGATCGGATAGCTCGCTTTTGTAAGACAAAAACTTTATGAACATCAGCCGCTTTACCCCATAATAAAATACCATACGACATATTATTATTATTATTATTATTAGCCATTTATGTCCCACTGCTGGGCAAAGGCCTCTCTCCCCTTCTTCCACTCCAGACGGTTTTGAGCGGTCTCCCACCACTTCTTATCCCAGAGACCCAACTCGTCACTCCATCTTTTCCTTGGTCGGCCACGCTTTCTCTTTACAGCAGGAGTCCATTGCGTGGCTCTTTTGGCCCATCGGTCCGGGTGCATCCGAGCAACGTGGCCGGCCCAATCCCACTTCAATTGGGCCGCCTTCTGAGCTACATCTATAATTTTTGTCTTTGAGCGCAACTCTGTATTCCGGACTCTGTCTAAGAGCCGGATTCCGAGAATGCTGCGCTCCATGTTTCGTTGGCAAACCCCAAGTTTAAACATTTGCGCGTCAGTCAAAGACCAGGTTTGGGCTCCGTAGGTAAGGATGGGAAGAATGCACATGTCCATGAGCTTACGTTTGAGGGAGAGCGGAAGTTCTCCCTTCATTAGCTCTTTCATAGACCAAAAGCTTTTCCAGGCGTTTTCGACACGTCTTTCGACTTCCTTGTCCTGTCGAGCCTGGAAAGAGACTATTTGGCCTAGATAAATATATTCCTGGACATATTCGATTCTGACCCCATCCATACGACATAATACTATGAAAATAACTGAAATACACAATGCGAGCTGTTTCTATGTCTGCTATTTCTCTAATCTTACGCACGGCATACGCTGCTGAGCTCAGCCTTTTAGAAAGTGTTAGTATATGAGGTCCCCATTGCAACTTAGAATCGATTATTATGCCTAGGAATTTTGTCTCTTTCACTAATTCTACTTTTTCACTATCAATAACAATATTGTTATCAACTTGCCTAACATTCGGTAAAGTAAATTTAATACATTTGGTTTTTTTGGCATTCAGAACCAGGTTATTTACAGTAAACCAATGCAATACCAGTGAGATAGCTTTATTTACGTCGTCAAGAGATGTAGAGGATCTCGCTACATTAAAAATTAAAGATGTGTCATCTGCAAACATAACTATCTCAGAATACTTTTGTACCATAAATGGTAAATCATTAATGTAAATCAGAAACAGTAATGGGCCAAGTATAGAACCTTGAGGAACGCCCATCTCTATTTCTGATCCTTCCGATGTGGTCCCATTAATATCAACCTTTAAAGTTCTTTTATTAAGATATGATGCCATTAATTTCAGTGCTTGCTCGTCAAAACCGTAATATTTAAGTTTAATCAACGCTATTTCTTTTTTTACACAATCAAAAGCTTTTGTGAGGTCACAAAATATACCTAACGCATCCCGGGAGTTTTCCCATGAATTAAAAATATGTTTCATTAGAGACACTCCTGCATCTACAGTAGACCTACCTTTGGTGAAACCATATTGCTCTTCATGGAATATATTATGATTGTTGAAATATGAAAGCATTTGGTTGGACATGATTTTCTCAAAAACTTTACTGAGAACTGGTAAAATAGAAATAGGCCTATAATTGGTAAAGTCCTGACTATCTCCTGATTTATGTAGTGGGATGAGCCTACTTAACTTCATACAGTCTGGAAATTCTCCTATATCTATACATTTATTAAAAAGTGTCGTTAAATGAGGAGCGATTATATTGATTATTCTGTTTATGACGAAAACTGACATTCCTGTTATGTCTTCGGTTTTTTTAAGATTAATAGTTTTAAAATTTTTAATTATATCATTACTGTCAACATACTTGAAAGAAAACTGTGCTGTTGTTTTGGTAACATTTTGTTCCAACAACTCAAGAGCTTTCTGGGGACATGAATTTGATTTCTCTGTTGTCTGAGTGGGGGTATTTATAAAATGATTTTCAAAAATGTCAGCAATTTGTGATCTTGACTGTATCAGTTCATTATCTAATAATAAATTGAGATCATGTGGGGACTTTAGTTTTCCAGTTTCACTGTTAATTATTTTCCAGACAGTCTTACTCTTGTTAGAAGAATTCTTAATTTTATGTTTTATGCATCTAGATTTAGCTTCACCACAAACTTTTTTGAAAATTTTTGAATAATTTCTGACATAAATAATAAAATCTTGGTTGAAGTTATAGGACTTTTCTCTATAAATGTTATATAGGTGATCTCTACTTATTCTAATTCCAGCGGTGGCCCATTCAGCAAAAGAGTAACAAAAGAGTAGTAACATAGCTAGACGTTTTTTAGAATGTTCAGGTACTTTCAAGGTACTTTTAGTCAATAATGGTTTCTTAATGTAATTATTTATATTAAAATTAACAATTTTTTGCCTATATCCCAAGGTCAAATTATATAGTAACATATTTAGTTTATAAATCCTAGTATTAACCTTATAGCTAAGATGCTTGGAATATAGGAAGTCACTTATAATTATTTTTCTAACATTTAAATTGACCAATTTGTCAAATGATTTCTTTAAGTCACTTGGATTCACCTTATTACTTGAACCAATTAAAATAACTAAAGTAGTATTGGAGTCATATTGTTCTTTTAAAATGGTATTTATTATTTGAGAGTAACTTGCTCCGGGCATACA
Source organism: Bedellia somnulentella (assembly GCA_963576735.1). NCBI lineage: Eukaryota > Metazoa > Arthropoda > Insecta > Lepidoptera > Bedelliidae > Bedellia > Bedellia somnulentella. The sequence continues at coordinate 1,806,720 of OY755187.1, read as the reverse complement.
ACTATTTAAAATACATTGGTCTAATTCTTTTTTTAAATGATGGCCAATGTTAACACCAAGAGAATCGGAGAAGACTAAAGTCCTCTGAGTCGACACACCTCTATTGTAAGCAAAAGTGGGCTGAACTATATTATTTCTATTTTCAGGAGATACATCATTTATGACAGTACTTACACTTTCACACTTATTGCAAAAACTAGATAGTGTTTCTACTGTTTTGATATTTTCATTACTTAACTCTATGATTTCTTCTAATCCTTCTATGTAGCTTTGCATCTCTAATTGACTATTATGATAGTTTAATGTAATATCTTGAAGAGATTTTTCTAACTCTATAATTCTATTACTATCATGACTTAGTTTAACTTTGTTACTGTCTAGAGAAAGTTCATAATCACTACATAGTTGTTCTAACCTATTTAACTTAAACTTCATCTCATGATGTTGACTACACCTAAGTTTATTAAGTTTTTTAACAAGATTTCTTACAGTTCTTTTAAGTTTAAGGTACTTTTTTAACATTCTGGAACCTTTTATGTTCACAATCGGTAAGGTTTTTTCCTCCTTTAATGGAGTAGTCAAGTCTATTGTTGGCATATCAATAATGTTATCATACATTCGCTGCAGAATAATTGAGTTCTCCTCTGTTTTCTTACTTCTACTAAGAATATTGACAATATAACATATATCGGGCCTTGTCCCTTGAGATAAATAAAGTAAGCATCCTACAAGTTCTTGATATGGACATTTATATGTTTCTTCATTGTCAGACTTCTTTAATTTCGTTTTGGGGTCAACAGGTGTTTTTACACCTTTGCATTGAGCCATTCCAAATCTTTCTAATATTTCTTGTTTATACATCTTCTGATTTATTCTTAATAATCCTTTTTGTCTATCTCTGCTCACATTCCATCCCAAACAGTGCTTCAATTCTCCTAAATCCTTCATTTCAAATTTATTCATTAATTCTTCCTTTATATACTGCTTTGTATGTTTACAACTAGTAAATAAAATCAGATCATCTACATAGACACTTGTGATTTATTTTCTTCAAAGTTTGGTGGCTGACACATATATATTTCCTCTTCTATATCTCCTTGAAGAAAGGCACACACTGCATCCATTTGGTCAACATCCAAATCATGTTTTACAGCTAAAGACAACAAGTATCTTAGGGATGTATACCTGATTACCGGTGAATATACTTCATTGTAATCAAATCCTTTCCTTTGCGCACAACCTTTGATAACAAGCCTTGCCTTGTATTTTACTATCTGTCCATTTTCATTCCTTTTCCTTTTAAAAACCCATTTCCAAGATATTGCTTTCTTATTTGGTGGCAAATCACATAAAATCCAAGTATTGTTCTTCATTAAAGATAAAAAGTCTTCTTGCATAGCCTTTTGCCATTTCTGAGATTCTTCACCAGTTAATGCCTCTTCAAGGGTCAGTGGATCATCAATTATTGCCATACATGCATACTCAGTCCCATTGATATCATCTTTGATATGACCTGATTGGTTACCACGTGGTCTCAGGTTGACATGACATGGGGAATTGGTGAGTGTACAGTCAGTGCTCGGTATATAGGTGGTATCATGATCTTCGAAGTGTCCCTTGAAGAATCAAAGCTATCATCTGTGGTGACAGTTGAATCATGACAGTCATCAACAGCAGGGCTGGATTTGTAGGGTCCTCTAATGACACCTGTAGTATATTAGTGCTAGTCTGTATATTGGGTAATAATATATTTTGATTATCTTGACAGTCTTCAATAAATGTGACATTCCTACTCTTTGTTATTTTCTTTGTTTGTGGGTCCATCAGTCTATATCCTTTGGTATTCTCACAATAACCCAGAAAGATCATTTCGGTAGATTTTGGATCTCACTTCAGCCTCTTCTCTTTCGGTACATGCACCATTGCTTTACAGCCAAAAATTCGTAAATGAGAAAGGTTTGGTTTGGTACCTGTCAGTTTCTCCAGTGATGTTATGTAGTTAAGAACTCGAGAGGGGGAACGGTTAATAACATGAGCTGCTGTCTCCACTGCCTCTGCCCAATACCTCTTTGGTAGTCCAGCATCAAACAGCATGCATCTGGCTCTTTCTATGAGGCTGCGGTTCATCCGTTCTGCAAGGCCATTTTGCTCTGGAGTATACGGAGCCGATGTCTGGTGTATTATGCCATGACCTGTCAAATAATCATTTAATTGTTTATTTATATACTCTAAGCCATTATCAGTCCTTAATATTTTAATTTTCTTTCCTATTTGATTTTCCATTTCCTTCTTATATATTTCAAAAACTTCTTTTATGTTCATTTTATGTTTCAGAAAATAAACATTAACTTTTCTTGAGTAATCATCCACAAATGTGATAAAATATTTAGCACCAGCCATTGAAGGAGTTTCCATAGGGCCACATAAGTCAGAGTGGATTATTTCTAGAGGAGCATTAGCCCTGGTTCCAATATTTTTAAATGGAAATCTATTTTGCTTTCCTTTCAAACATGTTATGCATTTGTTATTACTACTTTCTTTACTACTTAAAATTTTTACACCTTGGGTACATAGTGGTAATCTATTTACATCAGTATAATTCAGATGGGCCATTCTCCTATGCCATATGTCCACAATATGACCATCAGAGGTAACAAATGCATTTGCTTTAAAAGTATTCAACTTATACATGTTATTAGTCAGTCTTGCTGTTGCTACCAATTGCTTCTTATCATTAAATATTTCACAGCCATTTTTATTAAATATAACTTGACATCCATTTCTTGACAGCTGACTAACTGATAACAGGTTGGCACTCAATTGTGGAACATATAAAATATCTCTTACCTGTATGTGATTCACTTTCCCTTCTGTAGTGAGGAGATCCAAGTTTACATTACCTATGTTCTGTACGGTGATGGATGTGTTGTTGGCAACTGTTATATTCTCTATCGGAGGTGCCCGAACATCATACATGCCATCAGAACTATTTGTCATATGTAATGATGCTCCTGAATCCACATACCAGTCCACATTGTTTATACAGCCATTAGCAGCTGAAAAAACTGCTGCAAAACCTTTATCATCACTTTTCTTTTTGTAATTACAAGTTTTACTAATGTGTCCATACTTATTACAGTTGAAGCAACGGGGACCATTGGGCTTATTGCTCTTAAAATTACTTTTGAGTTGACTTTTACTATGCTTTGTGTAAAGAACGGAGACATTTGTATCTTTGACTTCTTGCAATAATTTAGTCTTAATGGAATCTGTGCTTATCTTTACACCCGAGCTCTCGAGTCCCATTATCATAGGCTTATACTGATCAGGTAACCCAGCTAACATCAATGTGCCTAGCCATTCATCATCTACATTAAATCCAATATTTCTCAACTTGTGAGCGGTGGACACTATCTTATTTACATACTCTTCTATGTTGGCGCAAGAATCCAAAGTGGTGTTTACTAAATCACGGAGTAATCCAACTTTCCTTGTCAAACCTGAGTCTTCAAATGCCCTCTGTAGATTTGCCCATACCTCCTGAGCAGTCTTTGCGTCTTGAACGTGAACATAGTTTACCGGGTCCACGAGTAATATGATCTTTGACTTAGCTTTGAGGTCACGCTTCGGATCTATGTCACTTTTACCGGCAGGCTCCACGCATTCCCAGAGATCTTCATGTTGTAAATACGTCTGTACGGCGAACTTCCAGGTATTATAGTTCTCCCTTCCTAGGAGTTTGTCTAAATGGATATTTGACATAGACATCATTTCATCAGTTTTCTATGTCACCTAAAAATCGAGAAATCACTTCGCGGAACTAACTATTCTCTATCAGATTACTGTTTACTGCCCTAATTGCCCTAAAACATGGGAACTGGGCCCATAACCTAATGAAAAACTGTAATTAGATAATAATTAATATATTCGAAGCTAAAAAGACGTTGCAGCACACAAGATGAGATACGCGGGAAGGAGGGAAATTTTTGGCGGAGACCGGTGACTTTGACAGGTGGTTAGGGTGCGTTCCATTTCAACAAACCCCTTCGGGGATAAACGGCGTGAAATGTTATGTTATTATTATTTATTCTTTATTTATTAGTAATAATCCCCACATGAGGTTTTTATGAACAAAAAGATTTAAATTATGCGATACTACAATAATTGAAAAATTCTAAATCCTTAATGGTTGGCAAATTTAGTATCCATACATTAATATTTTATTATCAAATCCTAATTTATCCCTTCTTTCCCAGATGATATCAAAGGACAGCAACGTAAACCTGGTGTCCATAGCGGGGCGGCTGCTGGGGCAGCTCGCGGCCGGACTGCGCGCCAAGTTCCAGCCGTACGCCACGGCTTGCGTGCAAGCTATTCTGGAGAAGTTCAAAGAGAAGAAACTCACTGTGGTCACGGCTTTGAGAGATGCTATTGATGCTATATATCCGGCGGTGAGTTTAAAATATACATACCCCTCCCTAATACACTAGAATGATGACGAAAATAGGGTAAATGAAGTTTTAGTTACGTACGCCACGGCTTGCGTGCAAGCTATACTCGAGAAGTTCAAAGAGAAAAAACTCACTGTGGTCACGGCTTTGAGAGATGCTATTGATGCTATATATCCAGCGGTGAGTTTAAAATATAAAGGTTAACCCATTTTCGCACTAGAACTCATAAACACCTGAAATAGTTAATTTATTTAATTAATTAATTAGAGTTAATTTATGGAACTCACTACCAGTTGACATACGGCTGTCATCATCACTAAATATATTTAAAAATAAACTGAAATCCCATTTTTTTAAAACCTTAGGTTGGTAGATTTTATAAAGTTAGGTATATGTATTTATTTGTATTTATTATATTATATTATATAAGTATGTATATACATGTATATTTATTAAGATATTGTATAGTATATTTGATATAATAATTATTATATATATAATTAATATACAGGTTGTAAATAAGTTATGTTTAGTTAAGTTCTATTTAAGTTGCATATATACTTGACCATAATGTTTTAAAGAGTTGTCTAATTTGTTCCTCACCATAAAGGTTGACTGGAAGAAATCGCGTTAAGGCGATAAGTCCGCCTTTGTGTACATGGACTGTTGTAACTATTGTGTAATATACTGTTTGTGTGTTTTTGTGTATGCAATAAAGTGTTTAAATAAATAAATAAATAAATAGTAAGTGACTTCGAAAATATACGTTATAATAACGAAATTTAGAATTTTATACATTTCATTTCATTAGTCGCAAAACGACAGCAGCTATATTATTTCATTCAAAAGCCTACTTTATATATTTTGTATTTTTTTGCTGTTCTGCTTTATACACAGTAATACGCAGTTATAAAATACCATAGAGCACTTAATTTAATGGAGAAGTAACCAAGAATGTCAATATCCGTAAATGGTTCGGTGCATTTCCACTGACTTAAGCGAAGCAAATATATGACTTACAAAAGTCAAAACATTGAATCACTAATCAGGGTGTAGGGAAATTTATTTTGACAATTAGGTTTTTGCGGAATTATCTTAGCATTTTTTTTAAGGTTTCTGTGTAAAAAACGTAAGTAAATCGTCTATATAAATTATTTTTATACGAATTTTCAGTTAAATTTTCTATTACATTTATATTGAATGAAATGTGTTACGTATGTTTTCATTATTTAGTAAAGAGAAATCAATGTTAAATAAAGTTGTTAAGAAATTGTGAAAATATTTTACAATGTCAGATAGTTTAAATTGTACAATAATGATATGCTTAGGTGGCATCTTATTAATTCACGGCATGATAAGAAGTCATAAAAAGAACCTCAGATATGCACTGTTATTACTTGAGATCGGTATCGGAATAGATGAACGGTTTTAGATAACCAAAACAAGGCACCAAACTTACACTCAGAATCTCTTCATGACATTGATTGTATCCGCTAACTATATCTAGGTTTGTGCCCCTAACGTCGATGAACAGTCGATCATTTATTAGTCAGGGTCAACTTAAGTTATTTGACACAATTATTTGAAAAGCTCTTTTTTGCTGGATATGTATGTATTCTTTTAAGTACAATTAAATTAACTTTAAAAATATATTTTTGGAAGTCACTTAGATCTTTATCTAATACTAATTGATTCACGTAACTTCGCGTGCTCAAAGGTTATTGGAACCTTTGAGTTATCTCCTATTTTTCAAAATTTATATGGCTGTTCCGCTGCTATTTGTTTTATAACCTAAAGATTTCCACTATGAATGAACTATTCTATCACTAAAATAACATTAAACCGGACCATTGATTACCAGAAAGTGCTCCTTGGCCTCACATTATTGATATTAATTAGACCTTTGACCAGTTGAAGTATACTCCCAACTTATATTTCCAGACCAACCTAGAGGCCATAATGGAAGACATGTTGGCCGCGTTCGACAACAAGAACCCTAACATAAAAGCTGAGACAGCATCATTCCTCGCTCGCTCACTCGCCAAAACACAACCACAAAACTTCACCAAGAAACTTATCAAGGCGTACGTGCCACCGCTTGTTAAACTGCTTGAAAGTGCTGGTAAGACTTTTCTGACAGTGTTTTTTTATCTAAGGCTCAAGCGTTCATAGTGTATTTCCCCGTAGGCATGGCAGAGGTACGATGTGACGTTTTTGGTCTTAATACATAATATACCATAAATACAGCAACCTATTGAAAAATTTAATTGCGGTCGTTAAAATAATGTAGATTGTAGGGTAGTTTATGAGATGTCATCGTGCCAAGACTCATAAAACAATATGTCTGCCAAGGTTAAATCTTCTTGTTCTCAATCACTACTAATCTCAGCTAAATTAACCAATTGACCTATCAATTATGCTTTTATTACGAAAAAATTTATAGAAAATATTTGTTATAGACCCTATAGTAAGAGACGCGGCCGCGGAAGCTCTCGGCACTGCGACCAAGTTGGTCGGAGAGAAGAATATTTCACCTCATATTGGGAAAATTGATAGCTTGAAAGAGCAGAAGATCAAGGAATGTGCTGAGAAGGTGTGTGAAATATCGAGTTTTCATGTCGCTATCATTCATGAATTAACAAGACTTTACTTTAAAACACGATATCAGCAGAGTTTTTAGTTCCAAAATTTTCCAACACTTCAAAGAATTGTATTAATTGTTCTCTTCCCTTAAATTATGAAGGCTCTTAATTGCTTAGTTTTTTTAATTACATAAATACATATACTTGCCATAAATCCCAAAAAGGGGTAGCCAGAGCTTTAGAGCTAGAAACTCCTCAGCCACATTTAGAAATTGGTAGGTAATAGGATGGTAGAAATAAAGTATCGTTGGTAATGGGTCTCCAACCGCATCGCCCAAAAACCACATAATAAGCCACCCTTAGTCGCCTCTTACGACACCCGTGGTTAGAAAGGGGTAGTGACATTCTAAGCCGTCACTACACGGCACAATTTTAAAATCATATGTTTTATTTAACATTTGGTAATACTTGCAGGCTGTGATATTAGTTAAAACCAGTGCTCCGAAGAAGGAAGTCAAACCCAAGCCGGCCGCGGCAGCTCCTACTAAGCCAGTGGCTGGCTCAACTCAGGCTAAGCCGGTCAGGAGGCCAGCTAGTAAGTATTATTTAACTGAAAAGCAATTTTACAAAATTACCATAACTCAGTTATTTTCAAAACTCAATTGCCAAATGGGTTCAAGCCATATACACCGTAGCAGGGGTACTCATACGTTGGAAAATCAGGACATTAATGTCATCAGGTGTTCAGACTTGCAGAGTACCCTGGTTTTCTTAAGACAGTGTACTCCCGTGATATGAAGCAGGCCTCTCAACATTTTTGTACGAACACACTGTCACATGACTACGTGCAACTAAGCCATGAGGCTTTCCTCGCGGAGTATGTCCTCGTTTCCAAACGTTATGCCTAGATTTTGTTCTTGCTCTAATATTTTTTTCTGTTATAGCTGCTGAAAAAAAAGGTGCAGTAGTGAAAAAATCTCCACGAAACCCTCCACAGGAGCAAGAGTTACTACCGGAGGAAGTGGAAAGTAAAGCTGAGGAAATATTGTCTTCAGATATTATCAAAGGTATGAATAAAATTTGCAAAAAATAATCACTAAATCTAATATAATACTATAGTACTATTAATTCCATATATTAATATTCATAAAAGAGCAATATGAGCTAATTATAATTGAAGTTCACAAGATTCTCTTATATAATTGTTTAAAATCATAAATTTAATGACACTGCCATGACAGTATATATGAAAACATTTTTTTTTTAATTATTATAGCCTACTTCCCACTGCTGGGCAAAGGCCTCACAATTTTGAGCCCACACATCTCTGTTTGAGGCTGTACACCACCACCCTGGATCAAACCTGTCCAGGTCGTCCCTCCATCTCCTCCTAGGCCTTCCCCTACGCCGGTGCCCATCTGTAGGCACCCATTCAGTGGCTGTTTTAGCCCATTTTTCCGGATGCATTCGACAGACGTGTCCGGCCCAGGTCCATTTGAGTTTGGCAGTCTGAACTCCTACATCAGCGATACCAGTTTTTGAGCGCAGTGTGGTGTTTCGAATGCTATCTGTGCGTTTGACACCCAGAATAATGCGCTCCATTGCTCGCTGGCAAACCTTAAGTTTGGACTTTTGACGTTCGGTCAATGACTACGTTTGAGCGCCGTAAGTTAGGATTGGCAGGATGCACATGTCGACAAGTTTGCGCTTCAGGGTTAACGGAAGGTTACCCTTCATCAGCTTCTTCATGGACCAGTAGCTCTTCCAGGCGTTCGAAACGCGTCGTTCGATTTCTTTGTCCTGCCTGTTTGCGAAGGACACTATCTGGCCCAAGTAGATGTACTCGTCGACGTATGGTATTTCCTGCCCATCGACCACTACCTTACGCTTTGCGCCGTTGGTCATTAGTTGGGTTTTTGACCGGTTCATCTTCAGTCTAACCTCAAGGATAGCAGTGCTCAGTTCTTGAAGCATTTTCTCGAGTTCCGATGGAGATGATGCAAACAGTACAATGTCGTCGGCGAACCGAAGGTTTTTCAGCCTTCGGTCGCCGACGGCAATGCCCCTGTTTTGCCAAGAAACTGCCAACTTTTTGAAGACCTCTACGAGGGTACTAGTGAATAATTTTGGAGACAGAGGGTCTCCCTGAAAAAAAAAACATATATTATGTGAGAAAAATTCTGCCCTCATTTCCATAAAAAACTGTACTCTGAGTCTTAGAGATCTGTTCAAGACTTTAAGGCCGGGATGCCGCCAGCACATGTGAGGCTAATAGAAGAAGTTCAGAGGGGAAATTACTGTAAAATAAAGGTTTTTGCTGATGGGTCTCAACCGCCACCGCACCACCTCTTTCGAACACCCACGGAAAGAAATAGGGAAGTGCTATTCTAAGCCAACATAACACAGCTAAAAAAATATTTGGTTATTCTTTCCAAGCTTGGTAAGGAAATGTTTCACGGTGCGGTGTGAAATTTTCTCCATAACTTCAGTTTTCTTCCGGATTGTCTGGTTTACCAGGCGAGTGTTCATAAACGAATGATGCAACAGGGCTTAACCTCTATTTATATACTATGCGCCCTTATCTCCACTTCAACCCCTCCATTCCACAATTTTTTGGAACTCCCGTCGTATATCGTCTCTATTTTTAACAACATAATATCCATTGTTGCTGGTTCCTTGCTTTTATACTGCAGATTCTGGTGCCTTATAATATTAGTTAATTTTTTTTTTTGAAAGGATCCTAATCTGATGGTTGTCTTGTATAATTAGCTTTATTGACAAATCTTCGTCGTTGTTTTTTCGGTCTGGTTTTGTGCTCAACCTTTTGTATTAATGTTGTAAATAGACAGCAGGTTAGAAACATGCATAAACCTTTCAGCAAGGCTTTTGAAATTATGTCAGCAAGAATTTCAATATGACCCATGACATTTTCATCCTCACTTTACTGTTCCAAACTACAAAATAAGTTAATTTTGTCCCAGGTCTTGACGACTCAAACTGGAAGACCCGTCTTCAGGCAGTCCAGTCCTACCAAAGCGCAGTCCAACAGCTGTCCTCGTGTTCGTCCGGGTCGCAGCTGCTGTTCAAGATCATCAACAAGCCGCCCGGTTTGAGAGATACCAATGTGCAGGTTTTGAAAGCCAGGCTTGAGGCTACCAAGTATATTGCTGAGAATTTCCCGCTTTCCATGTTAGTATCTCATTTATAACTTGTACATTTTTAGAGTTTCGTACTTAATTATGTGTAGTAAAACTGGACCTAAAACGGAGTCTCTCACCTAGCTGTATAGAAAGTAGAAATTATGTTAGATTATATATCATTGTTTGCGCTATGAAGAAAACGACTAAAAACTGAATAAAATATATAAATTTAAGAAGAATCTTTCAGAAGCCCCAAGACATATGTCAACTAAGATATACATTATGCAGTGACTTATAACTGTATAGATAACGGTGAGGAACCCTTCGTACGCGAGCCAACTCGCGCTTATCCGTTTCTTTATGCAATGAAATACTATAATGTTGTAATTTTCAGAGTATCAATCGACTGCGTTCTCCAAGACATAGTAACGAAGCTAGGCGAGACAGCTTGCAACAATCTCTGCGGGGCTTGTCTATTTGCGTTCAGTGAGGCCTGTGGGTTAGAACACGTGGCAGTATACGGGTTGGCTTTTGCTATGGACTCCCAGAAGAACCCTAAGGTGCAGGCAGAGATGATAAATTGGCTTGCATGTGCCATTAAAGATTTTGGAAATTGGTAAGTTGTCGTTTAGGTATAAGAATGTTTAAAAGTTAATTCTTGAGAGTTATAGAAGATCTTATTTTATTACTTACAGCGAACTAAGTCTGAATTTGGGAAACCGTGTTATTTTCCTGCCAATTTTTTTTATGTTTTTTTGACGTCACTTTTTTCTCAACATTCAAATTAAATGCTATCTAAAAAGATTAAAAAAAAAGACAAATGGGCGTTCCACAGGGCTCTATTTTGGGTCCATTTGTGATCAGTTTTAATCAATGGTTTGCTATTTTTGTTCAAGAAACTAACCGTGTTGGGTATTTTATAACTTTTAAAATGAACGTCGTCACTTTATGTATGATTTTATGAAATATATTATTAGCACTGACCTCCATTATACTATATAAGTACGCTGGACTAATGATACGTATTAAAATGACAGCTATTTATTGTGCCGATTTGAAGCACCCCCAATGCGGGGGAAAGGAACTAAATCTGACGTAAACTGCAAAATGGCCAGTGCTTTTTTTACCATAAAGCATAATATATCTATGGTTTTGTATAAACCATAATATTCAATAGTGCTGTGAAATTCAGTTTCCATAAAACTTATCGATATAGGCCGTGTAGTGCCTATAGACAAATTGTTAAACAAATGTACAGATTTCCAACTGAAAATATTAGTGTGGAATTATGACATGATTTGATGGCACTTTGACAGTTATTAACTCCGAAAATTAATTAAATTATTTATTACTACGGACACTAAAAGTCCTAAATTCAGTCTTTAAAGATACGAAAGTGCTCAAATCGCAACAACCAGTGTTATCTTTGTTATCAGTGCAGCCGTTTTAAAATAAAAAATATTGTCTTGATATAATAAGTGCAACTAACAACTGACTTAACGGATTACTGGAAGTGCGTCTAACAAGAGTACAAACAACAAAACATTTTAAGAAGAAATAGTGAACAGTGCTTTATCCTATAAAAATCTGGCTAGAAATGTGAATATCTTGTGAAAGAGTTCGTTAAAAGTGAATTCTTTATTTATTTTTCGAAACCACCAACAATTTTGAATAAAAATATAATCAGACCCTCTCTACCACATTATTTATAATAAAAGGGCGCCATCTAGCGACGAGTAGCGGTACAATTTACATATACCACCTAGCAACCATCGATTTAAACAACTGAGTTCCAATCAGTCCCGTAAGAGTATACTACTGATTAGTAATAATACAATAACGAGATGAATTGCTCCATATGCAGTCTTACGGTAGAGGGAAAAGATCTGCTAAAATGCATTCCTTGTGGTTTAATTAGCCATTATAAATGCCAAGGCTTAAAGGCAGAATACTACAAAGCAAATTTTGTAAGCTTGAGCCAATCATGGTATTGTCCTGGTTGTTTAAATATAACACAACGTAGTAGAGCGCCAAGAAACGATAATACTCCAATCAGAAGGCAAACAGATTTTTCTTTTAACCACACGGCGATGTCATGTGATGAGCCAGTCAACATATCATCATTATCATTGAATAGTGACTCGGAGCGTGCGCCCTCTATATCATTCCAGCAATTTAGTAATCTTCTCGATGCCAAAATTATCGAGCTTCGCTCATCCATTGCCCTAGAGATACAAGCAGTCGTGGCTGTTGAAGTCCATAAAGCCATTCAAGAAACAAGATCTGAATATCATGATTTAATATCCAAACTAAAAAATGAAATATCAGATTTGCAATCACGAACTAAAGATATAGAAAAATCTATACCCGATGTACGCGAAATATCAAACAAAATAACACAAATAAAATTGGAAAACGAACAACTTAAGGTCACAAACTTTCATCTCGAAAGCAAACAAGAAGAGATGGAACAAAGGTCTAGGAATTGTAACATAGAATTACAAAACGTACCAGAGAACAAGAATGAAAATTTATTCCATATTATAGAAACACTCGGCACCCTTATAGGTATTCCGTTACCATCAAGTTCCATCACCGACGTACACAGAGTCGCTCACAACCAGACAACGACGCGGCCAAAGAACATCATTGTGCACCTAGCAACCCGCCATCTACGTAACGATGTCATAGCGGCTTGTAGAGCACGTCGAGAACTTACTGTTGGACAATTGTTTAGCTCAGCGGGAACATCCACACCCAGCAACAAAAATGACAAATCAAAAATCTATATCAATGAGCACCTTACATTGAAGCGGAAGATTCTGTATTCCAAAGTCCGCTCTATAGCTAAAGAAAAGAAAATCAAGTTTGTATTGGTGAAAAATTCCGCAATCTTAACAAGAAAGGATGACACGACATCAATTATTGCCATACGCTGTGAGGAGGATCTAAAAAAACTGTGACTATTGCAATCTGTTATCATATGTTACTTTATTTACATACACACAACATATTTACACCTACTCGAATACACCTTAATAACACTATTTACAACAATCTTCTACGTCATAATTTACATTATACATAAATTATATATAATATTATCCATTTTTTGGTATCTCTCAGTAAATTTTCGTATAGTTGGTTCTATTTGTGTCAGTATAAACTATGAAGTATCCATAGGCAAGCGCACTTGTATTTTCCTAAATATTCAATTTAAGATATGTATGCTTATGGCAGCCATATATATGCGTGCCATACATAATAAACTAATAGCTACCTACAGTAACCGTCGCCGATTCATTTATCATTTATTACTTATTTTGCAAAAAAATCAGTGACATGCGGTTGCATGCACTGTTTGAAATATACATAGTTAATAATTACTAGCAGACGTGCACTTTCCATTTACTACCAAAATTGCGGCGGTATTAGGTCGAAGTTAGCACATATAAGGCTGAACATAGCAGCTACTGATTATGATATTATTATACTGACTGAAACTTGGCTACGCGAAGGTATATTTGATCATGAGGTAGCAGACGAGAGGTATGCTATTTTTCGTCGGGACAGATGTATAAACACGAGCGTTAAAAAAGACGGCGGCGGTGTATTGGTTGCGATAAAAAGAACATTACTACCCTGTAGGCGATTAGATTTAGAGTGTCAGATAATCGAAGAAATCATCGTAACATTACCATTATGTGGCTCTACTAGGTTATTCATCTGTGCTGTGTATTTGCCTCCTTCATCCAATATGCTGTCTTACGAAACATACTTCAATAACCTCACAAGATTATTTACAGCACATTCTAATGATAATTATTGTATTGCTGGAGATTACAATATGCCAAACCTAGTATGGCTTAAGGAAAACCAGGACGAAAATTTAACTGCTCAAATAGATTTAATCGGTAGTCATCAGTTATTAATAGACGCGACCAACTATATGCAATTAAAACAAATAAATTGTATCCATAATACTAACAATAGGCTACTAGACCTATTTTTCACTGATATCAACACATTCAAGTGCTCCCAACCATGGGCAATACTTACTGATAAAGTTGATAAACACCACCCCCCTATTATGATTGAACTAGAAATAAATAAAAACTTTGATTCCATACTGCCTCTTGTACAACTAAAACACGATTTTTATAAGAGTGACTATCAAGCGATAAAGGATCACCTTTATACAATCGATTGGCACCAAGAACTTTCCACTTACGATGCTATAACAGCAACAGAGAAGTTTTATAAAATAATTAACGAAACTATTAGCAAGCACGTGCCCGTCAAGAAAATTCGTAATTCACAATATCCCCCATGGTTCTCTAACGCCTTAAGGTCTACGTTAACACGTAAATACAAGATTTGGCGTCGTTGGAATACATACCACAATTTAGCTGATTATGGTGAGTTTTCTTTACTGCGAAAAAGGAGTAAAATGTTGCTTAAATGTTGTTTCCGGACCTATATGAGCTCTACCGAAAGCAATATTCATAAAAACCCTAAATCTTTCTGGAAGTATATATCATCTATTAAAAAAAACGACTCTAGCTACCCAAGCACAATGACCTTTGGAAATACAACTTCTAGTGACCCTGCTATCATAGTTAGCATGTTTAATAATTACTTTAGCTCAGTATTCGAACCATCATCTGATTTTACAACACTGGAATTGGCTTCCCTCCCTTCAAATTCAAGTTCCCCTAACATACATCTACTGCAGTTTTCTGAAACTCAAATAGAAAGAAAACTAAAATACCTTGATGCTAGTAAAGGGCCCGGCCCAGACAAAATACACCCAATTTTCCTTAAAAATCTAGCACATGAATTATCAATGCCTCTATGTTTCCTTTTTAATAAATGCATGGCTGAAGGTATATTTCCTGATCAATGGAAACTGGCTCATATAGTTCCATTACATAAATCGGGCAATAGAAGCCTCATTACTAATTACCGGCCGATTTCAATTTTGTCTACTGTACCAAAAGTATTAGAATCCCTTGTACATCAAAACCTTATATTAAACTTAAAACCCCACATAGTGGAGGAACAACACGGTTTTTTGAGAGGCCGTTCAACTGTGACAAACTTGATAGTATACTCCGATTACATTTTCCGTCACATGGACAAAAAAATACAAATAGACGCTGTATACACCGATTTTTTAAAAGCCTTCGACAAAATAGACCACATCATGCTATTCCTTAGATTAGCTTATAATGGTATCAAGGGAGACTTTTTAAGGTGGTTCGTTTCTTACTTGACTAATCGATATCAGGTAGTGAGGGTAGATGGTCACCTTTCAGAGAAGAGGCTGGTCACCTCCGGTGTGATACAGGGTTCTATCCTTGGCCCATTGTTGTATTTACTATTTGTGAACGAAATTGTAAGGTGTTTTGAAAATAGCAGAGTCTTATTATTTGCAGATGACCTTAAAATATTCATGCCTATCAAAACTATAAACGACACCCAACTTCTTCAGGCCGATCTGGACCGTTTTGGTCGTTTTTGTAAAGAAAATAATTTATACCTAGCACACAACAAATGTAAACAAATAACATTCACCAAAAACCGGAACATAATTTTGCACAACTACCATATTGATAACTGTCCCTTAGAGAGGGTATCACAAATTCGGGACTTAGGAATTATTTTCGACGAAAGCTTGAGTTTTGATGCCCACGTAGAGGCTATCTGTACAAAGGCCTATCAAATGCTAGGATTTATTTTGCGTGCTGGAAGACATTTCAAAAGGAAATCATCTATGGTTTGTTTATACAAATCTTTGGTGAGGTCTCAGTTGGAATATGCCAGCGTGATTTGGAATCCCTACTATTCAAAGTACTCCAATAAGATAGAATCCATACAGAAAAAAGCCCTTAAAGCCATACACTACAAATTTCATCATTCCAGAATGTCTTACACTAATCTACTTAAAAAAATACAACCTACAATCACTGACAGACAGACGACAACTTATTGACCAAATGACGCTCCATAACATATGTTTTAACCATTACGATTGCATTCCCCTGTCCAACGAAATAGGCTACCGCGTCCCGCGTCGGCCCGACAGCCGGCTGCCGCACACAGCCGTGTTCGCGGTAGAGCCCGTCCGCACGGTGGCTGGCGAGCGCGCCCCTCTTCGTAGGAT
This sequence comes from Bedellia somnulentella, assembly GCA_963576735.1. Taxonomy (NCBI): domain Eukaryota; kingdom Metazoa; phylum Arthropoda; class Insecta; order Lepidoptera; family Bedelliidae; genus Bedellia; species Bedellia somnulentella. Next base: position 1,790,381 of record OY755187.1, on the reverse strand, counting down.
TTGTGAATCACACAATAAAAACTACAGCTCTATAGACATATTTAATTCGTCTAAACTCCAGCTCAAGCGAAGCATACTGATAAATGATACCATTAAATGATCAATTTTAGTATATGACACACACACACATACATACATACACACACACACACAAACACACACACACACTCACACACACACACACACAAACTTGTATAAACACAATCCCATTTAATAGATGTATTAGTTATAAGCTTTATAATGTTTAAATGCTGATTATATATTTTATACAAAGTTCAGTTTCATATAAGTTTTTAAAATATGTTTATTATGATAAGATAAATAGAATAATAATAGAAATGTAAATATTCTGTGATGAACAGTTCTGGATACAGACTGATTTCACCATGTAATTTAATTAGAAATAATGTATTTAGTCTGTGTCTGTTGTTTGTCCAAAATAAATAAATAAATTACGGCTGAAAAGTATTAATAAGTCTAGTTCACGTCCGAAAGAATATGATTACATATGCTCAAAACACTTTTCTGACGGCTGCTTTATTTAGCAAAAGCATGCACTTTGAAAAAGTGAAAAACTTTGTTTTTGTTTATACTTAATAAAATAAATAATAAAATTATGTTTATTTTCTATAAATACCTCACCTAAACTATTGTTTGTAGTGTCACGGGCAAGTGAAACGCATAGCAGTTCATTACGTACTGAAGTTAAAACTTCACTTTAATAAAAAAACGTTCCCTATTTATTGTTGGATCTGTCTAGCTAGTCATACACCACCCGCATTATCTATGGCTTCGGCTTATCCTACAATTACTCCATCCTTGGTTAGTTATAGTATTAGCGATCAATTAAATTAGATTGGACATTAACCATGCATGCATTTAGACTAATATGATCCATTCCTTTAAGTAAAAGCTTTTATCGATATATTCTATCTTACTGTCCCATCCTTTCATTAGTTCCTTTCCCACCCACTGCTGCCGTAAGCGCCAAAATGGCAAAAATCAAATTGCCTCAATATGTCACGGCCTATAATTGATCCAGCGTACTTATATAGTGTAATGGTGGTGAGAGATTAATAGTTACCAAAAATTCGTAAAATATTTCAAGATCAATATTTCTTCACAGTGTAAGCGTAAAATCAATGGTCCCACATTTGAAGAAAGCTCTCTCAGCCACAAACCCAAGCGTTCGTGTAGCCGCTGTCAATCTGTTAGGACTACTATCACTATACGAGGGTCCTGGCCTCATCAACCACTTTGACTCTGAGAAGTCCACCACTAAGCAACTCATCAGTTTGGAGATCGACAAGTATGCTAATAGTTCTCCGCCCACGCCAACCAGGAGTATTGGGGGAAGCGGACCTTTTGTAAGTATTCAAAATTTGTTTATAAAATTCGGATTAGAAGCCGTCCATGTCAATCTTTTATGAAAAAATATCGTTAGATATCAGACGAATTTCACAATATTTTTAATTTTTAGTAAACCGTTGCAGGTTTTCACATTGGTGCCATTTTTTGTGGGTGATTTGTCATGTTCTTATGTTTGTTAGAATTATAGTTAGAGCATCCTATAGTTTCTGGTTTCTGATTTCTGTTTCTACCCTCCATTTCAATCAGAATTATATAAATAGTCAAAGCTAGGGACACCTGAGTTTTGATTCGGAGATGACCTAAAGGATAAATATCTCAAAGCCGCAACGCACTTTTCTTTTTGCATTATCTTCAAATTACTGATGATATCTTTATTCGGTTTTATATAAAACTGTTTTAAAATAAATGAGATATTAATAAATTAACAAATATTTAATTATTGTTTTCAGACGGAAAATAAAGGATCAACAGATGAGTTAAATGAAGAGATAGAGGTGACAGTGGTAGAGTCTGCACCTGTGGTGGAAGATGTCAGACCTCGAACTGACATCGCTCCTCTTATCACTGACTCGCTTATTGCAGAGATCGGGGATAAGAATTGGAAGGTACGTTTGGTTTAAGGATTACACAAATATAAGTGTTTATTAAAAACCCGATATCACGAATAATATTTATTCATCGGGTACATTCCTCTTCCGCGCTTGGCTTCAATATGGAGGTCTCGGATTCGATCCCCAGGGGGTATATATATAAATTTAAGTTGTAAGATTTAACCCAGTTTGTAAGGATATTGCAGGCTTGAATCACCTAATTATCCGAAAATTAAGATGATCCCGTGCTTCGGAGGGCACGTTAAGCCGTCGGTCCCGGCTACTATTACGGTAGTAGTCGTTAGTCTGCCAACCCGCAATTGGCAACGTGGTTGACTAGGCCAAATCACAACATATAGGGTAGGCTCGAGCCCCTTGGTGGGGACATATATGAGTTGTGAGGGTGAGGATGTGCATTTATACATTTAAATACATAAGCCATTAGCTCCCATTCCTATCCGAGACTGTCGATGGCGTTTTTAAGATCCTGGTAAACCTTGCTTCATTTACTCATTAATTTTATACACATTTTTAATGATAAAGATAATACATTAGGATGGCCACAATTTCATTTGTAATTGCTAGATGTTTTGTAAAAATTGTTTATCCTATCAATATTGTAAATGTGAAAGTTTAGATGTTTGGATGTTTGTGTGTTTGAATCACAAAGGCTCCTGAACTGCATAATGTGTATGAATAAAATTTGGCAGAATGCTAGATAATGACCCAAATCGTAACATGGGATACTTTATATCCCGGAGAAATTTGGCCAGTAAAATATTCACGTCTGACTGAACTAAGATTACCGGAAAAAACGCCTTAAGCTTTGTCATAAGCGAATTCGACAGTACGAAGTCTGTCGGGTCAGATAGTAATTTTCAAATTCAAATTCAAATTCGTTATATGATCTTACAAAGATAATTAAGTATCAATGTGGACACTGTAGGGCACAGCAATATAAATCTAATTATAAATATAACTTAAAATTATCTTAAAATATTAATTAAAATCTTAAACTAAACATATTGTATAACTGTATAACTTAAAATTTAAACATAAAAACAAACATGAAAAATAATAATACTGAGGACATATCTGTACATTTCAGTCATGAAAGTAATTAAAGTAATTACTTCCATTATTTGAACAAAGAGCTCCTACTATATTATTTACTTATTATTTATTTATGTATTTATGTACTAACTTTCCAAAACAAAACAAAACAAAAGATGTTCCGCCCCCGGGCGTATACCCGAAGGTCGCGGGTTCGAACCCCGCCAGTGTCGAAATTTTTCTTTCCTTTAATAACATCTTTTATTTATGAGTAATAATCCCCACATGAGGAATTCATGTCAAAAAACATTAAATTATGTGATAGTTAGGCGTTTCCAACATTTGCATTCTATCTGAAAAGGTAGACAAGTGGCCGTCCGAATTAGTTAAAATTCGGAGGTAGGAAACGCAAACACTACTTGAACGTGTAAAAAAAGAAACAAAGGATAGAGAAATTTCGCGCTGGATGCCAACTGACACTGTAGCTCAGTTGGCAGAGCGACGGGGGCGTATACCCGAAGGTCGCGGGTTCGAACCCCGCCAGTGTCGAAATTTTTCTTTCCTTTAATAACATCTTTTATTTATGAGTAATAATCCCCACATGAGGAATTCATGTCAAAAAACATTAAATTATGTGATAGTTAGGCGTTTCCAACATTTGCATTCTATCTGAAAAGGTAGACAAGTGGCCGTCCGAATTAGTTAAAATTCGGAGGTAGGAAACGCAAACACTACTTGAACGTGTAAAAAAAGAAACAAAGGATAGAGAAATTTCGCGCTGGATGCCAACTGACACTATAGCTCAGTTGGCAGAGCGACGGGGGCGTATACCCGAAGGTCGCGGGTTCGAACCCCGCCAGTGTTGAAATTTTTCTTTCCTTTAATAACATCTTTTATTTATGAGTAATAATCCCCACATGAGGAATTCATGTCAAAAAACATTAAATTATGTGATAGTTAGGCGTTTCCAACATTTGCATTCTATCTGAAAAGGTAGACAAGTGGCCGTCCGAATTAGTTAAAATTCGGAGGTAGGAAACGCAAACACTACTTGAACGTGTAAAAAAAAGAAACAAAGGATAGAGAAATTTCGCGCTGGATGCCAACTGACACTGTAGCTCAGTTGGCAGAGCGACGGGGGCGTATACCCGAAGGTCGCGGGTTCGAACCCCGCCAGTGTCGAAATTTTTCTTTCCTTTAATAACATCTTTTATTTATGAGTAATAATCCCCACATGAGGAATTCATGTCATAAAACATTAAAACAAAACAAGGCTCTAATCAATTAATATGGGTTATTAATTATGGTAATTATTTATTATTATTATAATTGTAAAATTCGTCTAAAGTATAAAAGATATTGTTTGTAAGTACATCTTTTAATTGTTTTTTAAATTTATTTACATCACTTATATCTCTAATCTCTGATGGTAATTTATTATAGATTTTAGAGCACATAGATAGATATAAAATAAAAGGTAGATGTATTTAATTTGATTACTTTAGAAAGTTTATAAAAAGCGTTTTGAATGGCTAAAAGATAGAAACATAAAACAATATTATGCGTATTTTTGTAGTGCTTGGTTTTGGTCAATTATATCTTGTTTATTTTAACAATACATACATACTTATTTTTACGCCGTTAGTTCCCATTGGGGTAGGCAGAGTATATACTCTAACGATTGTATTGCCGTGTAGTGCCGGCTTAGAATGTCGCTACCCCTTTCTACCCACGGGTGTCGTAAGAGGCGACTAAGGGTATTGGGGCTTTTTATTGGATTTTTGGGCGATGCGGTTGGAGACCCATCACCAAAAACCTTTATTTTACCATCTTTTCCCCACTCAACCTCCAAAAGTGGCTGAGGAATTTATAATTCCTTAGCTCTGGCTACCCCTTCTAGGGAAATATAGCCGTGAGTATATGTATGTATGTATGTATGATATCAATCGCCACTTTGCAAGTCCTCTCTAGCTTCGTTCACAACCATCAATCTTTTTATACATGCTCTCACCTATTTAACATTCATAGAGAAAAGTCCTATAACTTCAACCAAGATTTTATTATTTATGTCAGAATATTTTCAAAAAAGTTTTTGGAGAAGCTAATTCTAGATGTATAAAACATTAAATTAAGAATTCTTCTAAGAAGAAGAGAAGAACATTCTGGAAAAAAATCAACGGTGAATCTGGAAAACTAAAGTCCCCACATGATCTCAGTTTATTATTAGATAGTGGATCGTCCCAGCTTCGCACGGGTAGCGTTGTTTTTTAAATATCTGAGGTTTCTTTCTTCAGTCACTGCTCAAGCATTGTGAAATTCAGCGAAATGTTTTCAATTTATTAAATTTATAGCACTCCCTAAACAGTGTAGTTTGGTGATTTTGAATGCGCTTTAATGAACGGTTCATTATTTCCGTTTAATAGCAAATTTTGGAATAAAACGCTATGAAGAATTTATAACAATCTAAAAAATAAATCATTACGTGATGTAGGATGCAACTTATATGTAAATTAGTAAAGATTTGGTTTTGGTCACGGGCGCGATGGCTTATTTTATGTATAATTTCGGTGTTTCTCTACCGATTTCTATAATTCTTTTTTTATTGAATAGGTAATAATGTCACCTTTTTAAATTGGGGATGAGTGAGAGGTTTACAAAAGTAAGAGTAAACAAATATAATCAGAATGTTCCGAACTGCTAAGCTATCAGGAATTACACGTGTTATTGTGAGTCAACCGTAAAAAATAGACATAAACTGTTGAGGATTTTTTTTAGATAATTTTATGAAGAATATTTCCGTCGTACATGATTTCTATGTAAGTTTAACCATTAAGGCTGCACACGCGACGGAAGCTTAAAAAATGGAGTAACTTCTCCCGTTTTCCCAAAATTTCCCAAAATTCCCGTTTACTACTCGGTTGGAAAGTATACAAAAACCTGCCCAGGAGTATGAAAAATAATTGTACCAAGTTTCGTTAAAATCCGTCGAGTAGTTTTTGTTTCCATAAGGAACATACAAACCGACAGACAGACAGACAGACAGACAGACGGACAGACAGACAGACAGACAAAAATTTTACTGATTGCATTTTTGGCATCAGTATCGATCCCTAATCACAACCTGATAGTTATTTTGAAAATATATTTCATGTACAGAATTGACCTCTCTTCAGATTTATTATAAGTATAGATTTCGGTGTTTGTCTACCGATTTCTATGATTCTTTTTTTATTGAATAGGTAATAATGTTACCTTTTTTAAATTAGGAATGAAAGAGAGGTTTACAAACGTAAGAATAAATAAATATAATCAGAATGGTCCGAACTGCTAAGCTATCAGGAATTACACGTGTTATTGTGAGTCAACCGTAAAAGATAGACATAAACTGCTAAGAATTTTTTTTTAGATAATTTTATGAAGAATATTTCCGTCACACATGATTTCTATGTAAGTTTAACCATTGAGGCTGCACACGCGACGGAAGCTTAAAAAATGGAGTAACTTCTCCCGTTTTCCCAAAATTTCCCAAAATTCCCCTTTACTACTCTGTTGGAAAGTATGCAAAAACCTGCGCAGGTGTATGAAGAATATTTGTACCAAGTTTCGTTAAAATCCGTCGAGTAGTTTTTGTTTCCATAAGGAACATACAAACCGACAGACAGACAGACAGACAGACAGACAGACAGAAAGACAGACAGACAGACAGACAAAAATTTTACTGATTGCATTTTTGGCATCAGTATCGATCCCTAATCACCACCTGATGGTTATTTTGAAAATATATTTCATGTACAGAATTGACCTCTCTACAGATTTATTATAAGTATAGATGAACTGATACAGTCAAGATCACAAATTGCTAATATTTTTGAAAATCGTTTTATAAATACTCTCACTCAGACAACAGATAAATTAAATTCATGTCCCCAAAAAGCTCTCGAGTTGTTGGAACAAAATGTTACCAAAACAACAGCATAGTTTTCTTTTAAGTACGTTGACAGTAATGATATAATTAAAAATTTTAAAAGCATTAACCTTAAAAAAACCGAACACATAACAGGAATGTCAGTTTTCGTCATAAGCAGAATAATAAATATAATCGCTCCCCATTTAACGATACTTTTTAACGAATATTAAGTTAAATAGGCTCATCCCACTACATAAATCAGGAGATAGTCAGGACTTTACCAATTAGAGGCCTATTTCTATTTTACCAGTTCTCAGTAAAGTTCTTGAGAAAATCATGTCCAACCAAGTGCTTTTATATTTTAACAAACATAATATATTTCATGGCGAGCAATATGGTTTTACTAAAGGTAGGTTTACTGTAGATGCAGGAGTGTCACTAATGAAATATATTTTTACATACATATACTCACGGCTATAAATCCCTAGATGGGGTAGCCAGAGCTAAGGAATTAGAAATTCCTCAGCCACTTTTGGAAAGTTGACTGGGGATAAGATGGAAAATAAAGGTTGTTGGTCTCCAACCTCATCGCCCAAAAATCCCCTAAAAGCCCCAATACCGTTAGTCGCCTCTTACGTACACCCACCGGAAGAAATGGGGTAGGGCTATTCTAAGCTGACACTACACAGCATATATTTTTAATTCATGGAAAAACTCCCCGGATGCGTTAGGTATATTTTGTGACCTCACAAAAGCATTTGATTGTGTAAAAAAGGAAATAGCGTTGATCAGGCTTAAATATTACGGTTTTGACGAGCAAGCACTAAAATTAATGGAATCATATCTTAATAAAATAAATTTAAAGGTTGATATTGACGGAACTACTTCGGAAGGATCAGAAATAGAGATGGGCGTTCCTCAAGGTTCTATACTTTGCCCATTACTGTTTCTGATTTATATTAATGATTTACTATTTATGGTACAAAAGTATTCTGAGATAGTTATATTTGCAGATGACACATCTTTAACATTTAATGTAGCGAGATACCCTACATATCTTGACGTCGTAAATAAAGCTATCTCACTGGTATTGCATTGGTTTACTGTAAATAACCTGGTTCTGAATGCCAAAAAAACTAAATGTATTAAATTTACTTTACCGAATGTTAGGCAAGTTGACGCCAATATTGTTATTGACAGTGAAAAAGTAGAATTAGTGAAAGAGACAAAATTCCTAGGGATAATAAATCGATTCTAAGTTGCAATGGGGACCCCATATACTAACACTTTCTAAAAGGCTGAGCTCAGCAGCGTATGCCGTGCGTAAGATTAGAGAAATAGCAGACATAGAAACAGCACGCATTGTTTATTTCAGTTATTTTCATAGTATTATGTCGTACGGTATTTTACCATGGGTTAAAGCGGCTGATGTTCATAAAGTTTTTGTCTTACAAAAGCGAAAACTTTAAAGATTGCCTATATATATTTGAGAATTTAATGTATGCCAAAAAGCATTTAGGCCAATTTAATAAAGTTAGTGATAGGCATACTGTTAACACTCGAAATAAGGACAAAATTAACGTACCGAAGTGGAGACTTAATAAAATAAGTAACTCCTTTATGGGACTATCCCTCAAAATGTTCAACAAACTTCCTTCTGACATATTGGAATTGCCTGTGGCATCTTTTAAATAGGCAATTAAAGCAATGCTTTTAAATAAATTTTAGTACAGTGTTCAAGATTTTTTAAACGACAAGGACCCAACACGCACATGACCGTGTCCATAAAGCTATAAAGCTTCCCTCGTTATTCCCAGGAATGATTTTCTGGTGAGGATTTCTTTCTCACGTTATTCGATTGGTTTTAGTGATGGACAATTTAGTTTAATTATATTAAACTAGCGTTTGGTTTGGTCGCATAGAAAATCTTTTATAAAGTAAAAATATGATCCAAAATTGTACAAATCATATTTTGAAAAAATAAAAAATGTTAATGTAAAGAGTTGCTTTGTTGCTTCTTCTCTTCACACCTTCCGAAGCAACGGACTAATGATAAACTTTAAAAAAATTACGTTCAAAAAATGTTAGTATCCAACTTAATTTTGAAAAATAAACTTTTTGACTCTTTTTATTCTTCATACTTCGGACACCTGCCTTGTTGAGCATACTCTCTTTTTGGTTCATATGTGTCCTCCGAGGTCGTCCTCTACTAATATTACCTTCCACATTGGCTCTATAGATCTCTTTCAACAATTTACTATCATCTATCCTCTCTATTTGCCCAAACCATCTCAAGATTCCTTTTTCTATCTTTTTACAATATCATGTTTCACACCGCACCGTTGTTAGTAAGTTGTACAGTCATACTGAAATTACTGTTGCTGTGTAGTGTCGGCTTAGAATAGCACTACCCCATTTCTTCCGGTGGGTGTACGTAAGAGGCGACGAACGGTATTGGGGCTTTTAAGGGATTTTTGGGCGATGCGGTTGGAGACCCATCACCAACAACCTTTATTTTACCATCTTTTCCCCATGCAACTTCCAAAAGTGGCTGAGGAATTTCTAAATTCTTAGCTCTGGCTACCCCTTCTAGGGATTTATAGCCGTGAGTATACGTATGTATGTATGTACTGAAATTAATGGTTGAATATTGAACACTATATCGACTAAAGGTCCGGCTTTAGTCAATATAAATAAGCAAAGGACCCAGAGTACTACCCTACGGGACACCTAGTTTTTCCACTACCTTAAAAACTCGTAAACGGCCACTATCGTAATTTTTATAAATGTATACACTTAATATCATTCTATCAAGATTCCGTGAGCAACTAACTGCGTCTCCTGAATACGTGTCCCTTTAGTATGCCAGTTAAAACCTCATACAAACTAGATCAAAGGCTTTTATCATATCAAGAAAATATCACAAGCTACAAACATGCTCCTCAATCGCAGTTTTACTCTGGGTACACTTTAACTCCAACATAATATCTTCAAGGTCCGCAACGAAGCTTCGACAAGTTTAAATCCCTACTTACCTGTTTACCGATCTAGGCCAATCTTTACTTGCTAGTAACCCTAATTCACTCGCAGGTCCGCAACGAATGCCTAAAGAAGTTAAAATCCCTACGCTCCACCTCACCAATCAAGAACCGTCTAGGCTTGCTACTCTAACTCTTACCCAATCCTCTCGCAGGTCCGCAACGAAGGCCTAGAGAAGCTGAAGACGCTAATATCCTCGTCGGCCCCGATCAAGGCCAGCCTGGGCGAGCTGCCGGCGGCGCTGGTGCTGCGGCTGCAGGACTCCAACTCCAAGCTGGCGCAGCTCGCGCTGCAGATCTGCGAGCTGCTGGCGCGCGCGCTGGGCCCGCGCTGCAAGCAACATGTCCGGACCTTCTTCCCAGCGTTCTTCCAAGGTAGCTTATTTGCGATTAACGAAGATGCTTTTAAATTCTTGGTACAAACTCTGATGTAATTTTGCTATTTAGGGAATACATTTGCGACAAAATTCACAGCTTAATTTTTTTCGTGTCTTTCCGTTAGGATAACCTATGTTGATCTCTACACTGAATTGTTGATCTGAAGAAACTCTTAGATGATTTGAGTAATCAACCGCCCTTGAAAGTGGTATTTCTATATTGATTATGCAACTATCTTTTATATTTGAAATCTTGTTATAAATATTGATACATAAGTTGCCTCAAAATACACAGCTTAAATTTTTTGGTGTCTTTCCGTTAGGATAACCTATGTTGATCTCTATACTGAATTGTTGATCTGATGAGTTTCTTAGATGATTTGAGTAATCAACCGCTCTTGGTAGAGTTGCAAGTGTGATATCTACATACTTAACATGGGTATCAAAATTTATCTGCGACGAAATCAGTTCTCTGAAATTGATCATATTATAAAGTAATTTCAAACTGTACTTTAAAACGATGAGTAAGACGTTATATTTTCAAAACCGTGTTTATTACTCAAATCATTAGCGGTTATCGTGTGAAGCCAGATTTTAAAAGTAACCGCTAAAATATTTATAAAAACCTCAATCCGAATGAAGTATTTCTATATAAAAATCAAAGCTTATCTGAAAGATCATCAATTCTTGGATAGTAAAATTCCACTACTTCATTTTCCTAATAGAAGTTAATGTGATTGCTTCAACAATTGAAGGCCTAGCAGTGTCCTTCAGAACCAAGTTGTGGGATGTAATTGAGGCCGTTAATAATTCTTAATTTTTAGAGAACAGCATTGACCTTCAGTAGTACTTGAATTCAGGTTTTTTGGCGTTGTGTTAACTTCTTACTTTGCCATGGCTGATGGCTTCCGTAAATCTGGCGGCTCCCGCAAAGCTGGCGTAATAGTTAGATAACTAGAACTGGACCTGATAAATGAGGCGGATGGAAAGGCTTACCACAAAGATTGTAGTCCTCATCTTAAAACGGTTCTGGTTGGGTGACATTAGGCTCAGAGTAGTGTGTTTGGTCATTAAGGAATTCCGGTTGATGATGTTTATAATTAACCCTTTGCAACTAAAGTGCAGAAAAAGACTCGAGCCCTGAAAAAGTATCGTGATCGATCAAGCTCTCAAAAAAACTCGAGCTCAGAAAGAGAGTCTCGAGCTTCATACAAAGGAGGCGAATCCTGTAGACGAAACCGAGATCTAGGCAAAAAGAGTTTAACGGAATTGAGAGAGCTAAAATTTGCTATCAAGCAAAAGTACAATAATCAAAACGATTCAGATTGCTGATTAAACGAATCGGAACCCTAAATATAGTTACGCGGTCCCTTCAATCACTGCAAGATTTAATACTAGAAAATGAAACAGTCGTTCTCCTTACACACAATTGATGATCTTTCAGAAAATTGTAGGATTTTTTAGGATACCAATCGTAGTAGATTGATACTTCAGTATTATGAGCCAATTATTAGGCTGCTTCTGCTGACAAAGTTAAATTTCTTTCGCGAGTAACAAATGAGAGTCTAACATACTAGCTATATTTTTTAATTTTATTGACTTGACTTCTGTAGTTGCGCGAAATGCTACAAATTACCTGGATTGCTTTTAAAATTTCTTAATATTTGAGTATCTCAGAATATGCGTTTAGACTCTCAGTTGAACTCTGTTTTATTTATTATTTTATAGGGCAGATTCAATATGTTCTTATTGTAATTGTGTTATTATATTCGAAGCTTTAATTACGTGTTTTTTGCCGACATTGTTTGTGTGTATGAAGCACTGACCTCCATTATACTATATAAGTTGTTGTTGTTGTTGTTGTTGTCGTCCTATGGCACCCCACTGGTGCACAGGGCCTGCACAAGCTCCCGCCACGCCTTCCTGTCTGCTGCGACTTCCCTGGCCGCACTCCAGCTCAGTCCCGCCGCTCGCAGCTCGCTCTCCACGCTCCGGCGCCAAGTGTGTACGGGACGGCCGCGGGCTCGCTTGCCGTCCGGTGGTTTCCACTCGAATGCGATGCTGGCGTTTGTGGTCCCTCTTCGAAATGTGTGCCCCATCCACCTCCATTTTCTCAGTGCGATGTCAGTCACAACTGGAGTCTGCTGGCATTGGTTCCACAGGTCCACGTTCCGGTTATATAAGTACGCTGGACTAATTATAGGCCGGGTGACAGTGAGGCGATTTGATTTTCGCCATTTTGGCGCTTACGGCAGCAGTGAAGGAACAAGGAACTAATAAAAGAGATGGGACAGGAAGATAAAATATATCGATAAAATGTTTCTGCTTAAAGGAAAGGCTAAGTTTTATCGAAACGAAACTTTACAGCACTATTGATTTATAATTGTTTCTAAAAACCATAGATATATTATGCTTTATGGTAAAAAAAACACTGGCCATTTTGCAGTTTACGTCATATTTAGTTCCTCGTTCCTTCATTGGGGGCGCTTCAAATTGGCACAGTAAATAGCTGTCATTTTGATACGTATCATTAGTCCAGCGTACTTATATAGTATAATGGAGGTCAGTGGTATGAAGGATATTTGCATCAAATGAAACGACTGAGTGTCAAGGGGCGTCTACCTATAACATCGTGTGGAGCGATTGTATGATAGTGGATAGTAGTGTGGTGGTGGTCGTTATTGACGATGGTGTGTTGTGGTGTGCAGCGTTCGGCGACAGCAAGGCGTGGGTGCGAGGGGCGGCGTTGTCGTGCGCGGACGCGTGGTGTGTGGAGCGATTGTATGATAGTGGATAGTAGTGTGGTGGTGGTCGTTATTGACGATGGTGTGTTGTGGTGTGCAGCGTTCGGCGACAGCAAGGCGTGGGTGCGAGGGGCGGCGTTGTCGTGCGCGGACGCGTGGTGTGTGGAGCGATTGTATGATAGTGGATAGTAGTGTGGTGGTGGTCGTTATTGACGATGGTGTGTTGTGGTGTGCAGCGTTCGGCGACAGCAAGGCGTGGGTGCGAGGGGCGGCGTTGTCGTGCGCGGACGCGTGGTGTGTGGAGCGATTGTATGATAGTGGATAGTAGTGTGGTGGTGGTCGTTATTGACGATGGTGTGTTGTGGTGTGCAGCGTTCGGCGACAGCAAGGCGTGGGTGCGAGGGGCGGCGTTGTCGTGCGCGGACGCGTGGTGTGTGGAGCGATTGTATGATAGTGGATAGTAGTGTGGTGGTGGTCGTTATTGACGATGGTGTGTTGTGGTGTGCAGCGTTCGGCGACAGCAAGGCGTGGGTGCGAGGCGCGGCGTTGTCGTGCGCGGACGCGTGGTGTGTGGAGCGATTGTATGATAGTGGATAGTAGTGTGGTGGTGGTCGTTATTGACGATGGTGTGTTGTGGTGTGTAGCGTTCGGCGACAGCAAGGCGTGGGTGCGAGGGGCGGCGTTGTCGTGCGCGGACGCGTGGTGTGTGGAGCGATTGTATGATAGTGGATAGTAGTGTGGTGGTGGTCGTTATTGACGATGGTGTGTTGTGGTGTGCAGCGTTCGGCGACAGCAAGGCGTGGGTGCGAGGGGCGGCGTTGTCGTGCGCGGACGCGTGGTGTGTGGAGCGATTGTATGATAGTGGATAGTAGTGTGGTGGTGGTCGTTATTGACGATGGTGTGTTGTGGTGTGCAGCGTTCGGCGACAGCAAGGCGTGGGTGCGAGGGGCGGCGTTGTCGTGCGCGGACGCGTGGTGTGTGGAGCGATTGTATGATAGTGGATAGTAGTGTGGTGGTGGTCGTTATTGACGATGGTGTGTTGTGGTGTGCAGCGTTCGGCGACAGCAAGGCGTGGGTGCGAGGGGCGGCGTTGTCGTGCGCGGACGCGTGGTGTGTGGAGCGATTGTATGATAGTGGATAGTAGTGTGGTGGTGGTCGTTATTGACGATGGTGTGTTGTGGTGTGCAGCGTTCGGCGACAGCAAGGCGTGGGTGCGAGGGGCGGCGTTGTCGTGCGCGGACGCGTGGTGTGTGGAGCGATTGTATGATAGTGGATAGTAGTGTGGTGGTGGTCGTTATTGACGATGGTGTGTTGTGGTGTGCAGCGTTCGGCGACAGCAAGGCGTGGGTGCGAGGGGCGGCGTTGTCGTGCGCGGACGCGTGGTGTGTGGAGGCGGGCGGCGCGCACGTGGCGCTGGACGGGGAGATGGCGGCGGACGCGATACGACACGGCGCGCCGCTACTGCGGACCACCTTGCTGGGCTGGCTGGCCCTGCACTTGCCGCAACGTGAGTATCTACACTGCGCTAAACTATATCATACTGCTATATCAGACACATAGCATACTATATCATAACACGTATGCGATACGACACGGCGCGCCGCTACTGCGGACCACCTTGCTGGGCTGGCTGGCCCTGCACTTGCCGCAACGTGAGTATCTACACTGCGCTAAACTATATCATACTGCTATATCAGACACATAGCATACTATATCATAACACGTATGCGATACGACACGGCGCGCCGCTACTGCGGACCACCTTGCTGGGCTGGCTGGCCCTGCACTTGCCGCAACGTGAGTATCTACACTGCGCTAAACTATATCATACTGCTATATCAGACACATAGCATACTATATCATAACACGTATGCGATACGACACGGCGCGCCGCTACTGCGGACCACCTTGCTGGGCTGGCTGGCCCTGCACTTGCCGCAACGTGAGTATCTACACTGCGCTAAACTATATCATACTGCTATATCAGACACATAGCATACTATATCATAACACGTATGCGATACGACACGGCGCGCCGCTACTGCGGACCACCTTGCTGGGCTGGCTGGCCCTGCACTTGCCGCAACGTGAGTATCTACACTGCGCTAAACTATATCATACTGCTATATCAGACACATAGCATACTATATCATAACACGTATGCGATACGACACGGCGCGCCGCTACTGCGGACCACCTTGCTGGGCTGGCTGGCCCTGCACTTGCCGCAACGTGAGTATCTACACTGCGCTAAACTATATCATACTGCTATATCAGACACATAGCATACTATATCATAACACGTATGCGATACGACACGGCGCGCCGCTACTGCGGACCACCTTGCTGGGCTGGCTGGCCCTGCACTTGCCGCAACGTGAGTATCTACACTGCGCTGAACTATATCATACTGCTATATCAGACACATAGCATACTATATCATAACACGTATGCGATACGACACGGCGCGCCGCTACTGCGGACCACCTTGCTGGGCTGGCTGGCCCTGCACTTGCTGCAACGTGAGTATCTACACTGCGCTAAACTATATCATACTGCTATATCAGACACATAGCATACTATATCATAACACGTATGCGATACGACACGGCGCGCCGCTACTGCGGACCACCTTGCTGGGCTGGCTGGCCCTGCACTTGCCGCAACGTGAGTATCTACACTGCGCTAAACTATATCATACTGCTATATCAGACACATAGCATACTATATCATAACACGTATGCGATACGACACGGCGCGCCGCTACTGCGGACCACCTTGCTGGGCTGGCTGGCCCTGCACTTGCCGCAACGTGAGTATCTACACTGCGCTAAACTATATCATACTGCTATATCAGACACATAGCATACTATATCATAACACGTATGCGATACGACACGGCGCGCCGCTACTGCGGACCACCTTGCTGGGCTGGCTGGCCCTGCACTTGCCGCAACGTGAGTATCTACACTGCGCTAAACTATATCATACTGCTATATCAGACACATAGCATACTATATCATAACACGTATGCGATACGACACGGCGCGCCGCTACTGCGGACCACCTTGCTGGGCTGGCTGGCCCTGCACTTGCCGCAACGTGAGTATCTACACTGCGCTAAACTATATCATACTGCTATATCAGACACATAGCATACTATATCATAACACGTATGCGATACGACACGGCGCGCCGCTACTGCGGACCACCTTGCTGGGCTGGCTGGCCCTGCACTTGCCGCAACGTGAGTATCTACACTGCGCTAAACTATATCATACTGCTATATCAGACACATAGCATACTATATCATAACACGTATGCGATACGACACGGCGCGCCGCTACTGCGGACCACCTTGCTGGGCTGGCTGGCCCTGCACTTGCCGCAACGTGAGTATCTACACTGCGCTAAACTATATCATACTGCTATATCAGACACATAGCATACTATATCAGACCACGTATGCGATACGACACGGCGCGCCGCTACTGCGGACCACCTTGCTGGGCTGGCTGGCCCTGCACTTGCCGCAACGTGAGTATCTACACTGCGCTAAACCGTATCATACTGCTATATCAGACTATTATTGTATTTACACTGTATGCACTGTATTGCATATATACATCCCTATGCCATAGTATTTTGATCGATATTATTTTGTTGTTGTGTTGTAAATTATCACGCAGGAAGTACAAAAGGTTCTCTTCTTCAAAATCATTATTTTTATTTATTTATTTATTTATTCGGCACACAAACAGTATTATGTATGACATAGCATTAGTATAAAACATTTAAAAATAATACATATTCGGACATAATACCAAAAAGGTAGGTTTTAGGTTCAGCATGTCGACATCGTCATCAATCATCAGCCAGTAGACGTGATATACTTGTCAAAAGCCTCAAGCGTCAAAGATTTCTATAAAAGAGTAAATAAAAAGCGGCCAAGAGCGAGATGGACTCGCTAATGAAGGGTTCCGTAGCAGCACTAGCAGCAGGTAGGTAACATTGTAATAATTATATAATTTTAAAATGTTTAGTTTAAAATGTTATTTACTTATCACTGATTTACTATAAGAAAACAATGGTTCACGTTTTATGCGTAGGGCCTGTGATAGTAAAATTATTGTTATTATATTTCAGTAAAATTAATAAATTAGGTAAGTAATTTGATTTATGACGTTTAAAAATAGAAATGCTGGCTAGATCTTATTCAAACCAATTTTCGTTAGTAGTTTGTATAGTAATACACATCATATATTTTTTTCAGTTTTATCATGCCCATATTTTAGAAGTTACGGGGGGGGGGGGACACATTTTACCACTTTGGAAAAGTCTCTCGCGCAAACTATTCAGTTTTGAAAAAAATGATATAAGAAACCTCAACATCATTTTCAAATACCTTTTGATAGATACCCCACACGTATAGGTTTAATGAAAAAAAAAATTTGCGTTTCAGTTCTATGTATGGGGAACCCTAAAAATTTTGGTTTTTTTTCAGATTTTATTTTAAAATCTTAATGCGGTTTACAGAATACATCTACGCACCAATTTTCAATAATGTAGTTCTTATAGTTTCGGAATAAACTGGCTGTGACATACGGACGGACGGACGGACGGACAGACAGACATAACGAATCTATAAGGGTCCCGTTTTTGCCATTTGGCTACGGAACCCTAAAAATACACTTTGTACGTTTTTTGATACAAAATAAATTACTACGGACGACTTTCACTAAAAGTGCCCGCCTTTGTTTTATTGGGTCTCTGTCAGGTAGTTGTCATTTCAGAACCTGCAAGCCCCAACAGCCGTAGGTTCTGCCTGCAATGTGCCTTGTTTCAGGCAATGGGGTTTTGCAACTCTTTGTCCTTTGCCAGTAGTTACCTTAGTGCTCTAACGGTAGCGTTCTTCATTCCATTTGAGTGACTCTTATCAGGCCAATTGTAGGACATCGAAAGAAAGGATTAAGACTTGAACTTTACTCATTCGAAGATTCAACGGTGGACTGTTTTTCAAAATTCTCTGACTTTGTTTCAAAAGACTCTACTTCTATTTTATAATTTTGAATCTAGACCTAATTCCTCCTTGATGTACTCACCAATGCCGAATCTTTTCCAATTCAGAAACTTGGAGTCATTTTTTGAAAGTGTGCAGTGGGCAGTTTCCGATAGATACTCCTCGTTTCATATAGTAGCGATATGAAGTCAGATTCTTCTACAAAAATTTAAGCGAGCCCATCTTTTCTTGGATTGATTTGAGATTTATAGAAAGTCGTCGTTTGAGTAGCCAGATTTCTGCCGGGGACTATTATCACCGCATGCCTTATGATTACCATGGCCGCTACCCTATTCATGGAAAGTGACGCCTTAACCGTCAAACTTGGTGTTATATTGTTAACAATATACACCTTGAATTACTTGCTGTAGCTATGGCTATTTATTCAGGATCGTTTGAATATTTTTGAATTAATTGCTAAATAGTGGTTTCGCATTGTCCTCAAAATGTTCTCCTTCTAGCTATGAGCGAGTCTTTAGTGCCGCGCAATGTCGCACTATCTAGTATAGTGTGTGTGTTTGCAGTGGTGGGCAAGGTGGTCCCCCGTGAGGAGCTGTCCGCTCTAGTGCCTCCTCTGTTCTGTTGCGTGGAGGACCGCGCAATGTCGCACTATCTAATATAGTGTGTGTGTTTGCAGTGGTGGGCAAGGTGGTCCCCCGTGAGGAGCTGTCCGCTCTAGTGCCTCCTCTGTTCTGTTGCGTGGAGGACCGCGCAATGTCGCACTATCTAATATAGTGTGTGTGTTTGCAGTGGTGGGCAAGGTGGTCCCCCGTGAGGAGCTGTCCGCTCTAGTGCCTCCTCTGTTCTGTTGCGTGGAGGACCGCGCAATGTCGCACTATCTAATATAGTGTGTGTGTTTGCAGGGGTGGGCAAGGTGGTCCCCCGTGAGGAGCTGTCCGCTCTAGTGCCTCCTCTGTTCTGTTGCGTGGAGGACCACGCAATGTCGCACTATCTAATATAGTGTGTGTGTTTGCAGTGGTGGGCAAGGTGGTCCCCCGTGAGGAGCTGTCCGCTCTAGTGCCTCCTCTGTTCTGTTGCGTGGAGGACCGCGCAATGTCGCACTATCTAATATAGTGTGTGTGTTTGCAGTGGTGGGCAAGGTGGTCCCCCGTGAAGAGCTGTCCGCTCTAGTGCCTCCTCTGTTCTGTTGCGTGGAGGACCGCGCAATGTCGCACTATCTAGTATAGTGTGTGTGTTTGCAGTGGTGGGCAAGGTGGTCCCCCGTGAGGAGCTGTCCGCTCTAGTGCCTCCTCTGTTCTGTTGCGTGGAGGACCGCGCAATGTCGCACTATCTAATATAGTGTGTGTGTTTGCAGTGGTGGGCAAGGTGGTCCCCCGTGAGGAGCTCTCCGCTCTAGTGCCTCCTCTGTTCTGTTGCGTGGAGGACCGCGCAATGTCGCACTATCTAATATAGTGTGTGTGTTTGCAGTGGTGGGCAAGGTGGTCCCCCGTGAGGAGCTGTCCGCTCTAGTGCCTCCTCTGTTCTGTTGCGTGGAGGACCGCGCAATGTCGCACTATCTAATATAGTGTGTGTGTTTGCAGTGGTGGGCAAGGTGGTCCCCCGTGAGGAGCTGTCCGCTCTAGTGCCTCCTCTGTTCTGTTGCGTGGAGGACCGCGCAATGTCGCACTATCTAATATAGTGTGTGTGTTTGCAGGGGTGGGCAAGGTGGTCCCCCGTGAGGAGCTGTCCGCTCTAGTGCCTCCTCTGTTCTGTTGCGTGGAGGACCACGCAATGTCGCACTATCTAATATAGTGTGTGTGTTTGCAGTGGTGGGCAAGGTGGTCCCCCGTGAGGAGCTGTCCGCTCTAGTGCCTCCTCTGTTCTGTTGCGTGGAGGACCGCGCAATGTCGCACTATCTAATATAGTGTGTGTGTTTGCAGTGGTGGGCAAGGTGGTCCCCCGTGAAGAGCTGTCCGCTCTAGTGCCTCCTCTGTTCTGTTGCGTGGAGGACCGCGCAATGTCGCACTATCTAATATAGTGTGTGTGTTTGCAGTGGTGGGCAAGGTGGTCCCCCGTGAGGAGCTGTCCGCTCTAGTGCCTCCTCTGTTCTGTTGCGTGGAGGACCGCGCAATGTCGCACTATCTAATATAGTGTGTGTGTTTGCAGTGGTGGGCAAGGTGGTCCCCCGTGAGGAGCTGTCCGCTCTAGTGCCTCCTCTGTTCTGTTGCGTGGAGGACCGCGCAATGTCGCACTATCTAATATAGTGTGTGTGTTTGCAGTGGTGGGCAAGGTGGTCCCCCGTGAGGAGCTGTCCGCTCTAGTGCCTCCTCTGTTCTGTTGCGTGGAGGAGCGCGCAATGTCGCACTATCTAATATAGTGTGTGTGTTTGCAGTGGTGGGCAAGGTGGTCCCCCGTGAGGAGCTGTCCGCTCTAGTGCCTCCTCTGTTCTGTTGCGTGGAGGACCGCGCAATGTCGCACTATCTAATATAGTGTGTGTGTTTGCAGTGGTGGGCAAGGTGGTCCCCCGTGAGGAGCTGTCCGCTCTAGTGCCTCCTCTGTTCTGTTGCGTGGAGGACCGCGCAATGTCGCACTATCTAATATAGTGTGTGTGTTTGCAGTGGTGGGCAAGGTGGTCCCCCGTGAGGAGCTGTCCGCTCTAGTGCCTCCTCTGTTCTGTTGCGTGGAGGACCGCGCAATGTCGCACTATCTAATATAGTGTGTGTGTTTGCAGTGGTGGGCAAGGTGGTCCCCCGTGAGGAGCTGTCCGCTCTAGTGCCTCCTCTGTTCTGTTGCGTGGAGGACCGCGCAATGTCGCACTATCTAATATAGTGTGTGTGTTTGCAGTGGTGGGCAAGGTGGTCCCCCGTGAGGAGCTGTCCGCTCTAGTGCCTCCTCTGTTCTGTTGCGTGGAGGACCGCGCCGCCGACGTGAGGAAGGCTGCCGCCGACGCCGTGCTGCCCGTCATGCTGCACCTGGGCTACGACGCCATGGCCAAGCACCTCGAGAAGCTCAAGGTAACGCTACTTTCCTATTTTACTACATACATAACCCAAAAAAGTAACAAAACTTTATTTGCTCTTTGGATGTACTCAATTGCAGATTTTCATGACAAACACGTTTGCTTACTTACTGGTCCGTTGCATAAGGACCACAATGTTTTTGGTACAATCATTTTCAACTTCTAACGACGATCTTGAGTACAATTACTTGAATTTTATAACCATATCTGAGTCGTGACTTTATTTTGAAGTCTAAAAAGGAAACTGTGTTCGCCGTAGTGTCATCCACGTTTCAAGTCTACCCCAGTTCAATTGTATTTAAAGCAGGAGCTAACCTTATTAGAATACTTCGAGTGTTACTTTGAATTAGGTCTTCGTTTTCTGTTTTAATACGTTTAGCTGTATAAACTGTACAAATTTCGATTCTTTCCATTGCAAAAAAAACTGTGCATAGAAAATTCTAGATCAATTTGTTGGCGTTTAACTATTCGATTTAATTTGAATTTCGCTTTCCATATTTCAAATGCGTTTTATTGTTTCTCATGTTTCTGGTTAACCTTATTTTAAGTAAGTCCTTTCGGCCTGTTATAAATCAGCCCTTTTATAGTTTTTATCGGTAGAAATAAAAAATTAAAAGTTGTGTGATTCAATGTAATGTTATTTTGCCTAAATGAGTAAAGAGTATCAAGAGTTCAAGAAACAACCTTCGGTACCTAGACACTTTTAAGAAAAGTGTCCGTAGTTTCAAAGATGGATTGCACAAAAGTATTGTCTTTTACAGCCCGGATCTAAAACAGTAGTTCAAGCAGCGCTAGACAAGGCCCGTCCATACTTGCCAGTCCAGCCGCTTCCCACCAAAGCCAAGAAAGACGATCCAAAGACGGTGAAATCCGGTGGAGCTCTCAAGAAAGACAAGGATAAGAAACCTGCTGTTGCAGCTAAGGGATCTAAAGTAAGTTTGATATTTCCTTGTTTCGAGGTATTTTAAATTAATCTTTTATCATTAGACAATTGATGATTATTCTGATTTCCAGTTGAGTGCCAAATCTTCATCTGCGTCTTCGCGCTCTAAGAAGGATGATGATGACTCTGCGCCTCTCCTTTCTGTCAACAACCTGAAGAATCAACGTATCATTGACGACCAAAAACTCAAAGGTAATATAGTAAAGACAATGATGATACTTGAAATAATTTCAGCCTTCCTTTTGAAATTTACAATTTCTCGGTCCTAATTTTCCTACGTGATTTCAGTGCTTAAATGGAACTTCGCAACTCCCCGCGAGGAATTTTTCGACTTACTGAAAGAACAGATGTCGAGTGCCGGGTTCAACAAGCAACTGATTGCAAATATGTTTCATAGTGACTTCAGGTTTGTATTTATGCCTTATACTATTTTAGTTATTTTACTAGCATCTAAAGATAAGAATCATATGCGATTCTATCATTTTGCAGAAACTGACATAGAACCAGATATCGATAAACTCATTTGGTGATGAAAAGTTTGGTTGACTTTTTCTCTCCATCGATGAACATTTGAAGTATATATATAGTTTAAAATATCATGCTTATTATATACTTCAGTTTATTTACAAGCTTACTTAAGCTGGTTTGACTTTCCCTTCTTGAACGAATACTCTAATAACTTCTATCAATCTATATAATAAAAATGGATCTCTTAATATGTTGCTAAGCGCAAAACTCGAAAACGGCTTAACCGATTCGACTTATTCTTTTTGTTAAGTGTTACCTAAAATTTGGAGAAGGTTCTTAGGTATAAAAAAAATGTAAAAGTTATGAGAATGATATTAAAAACATAATTTTCCTCATCGCATCTCTATATAGTTTGTGCTCATCGCACTTGCATGACAGAGACCTCAGGGGGTCTGCTAAGTATGACAATTCGATGACATCCTTCAAGTGAACGTCAACAATTTTTTGAGAGTATGAAGTCTGTCGGGTCAGCTAGTATAACATAAGCGTACAGTTCATTAATTTCACTCATTCACTCACTCATTTCGATCTTTCATCCTCACCATTCACTTGCCCATCAATACGCAGATACCTTCTGAAGTCATTCTCTAACCATGTTAATTTTAACTTTAAGATACCACTTAAATTCATTCTTTAGCTTTAGCCATGTTAATGTAACCTTGCAGATACCACTTGAAAGCCATCGAGCTCCTCTCGGAGGACCTCCCCGAGAGCGGCCCCGCGCTGACGTCGAACCTGGACCTGGTGCTGAAGTGGCTGACGCTGCGGTTCTTCGACACCAACCCGTCCGTCATACTGAAGGGGCTCGAGTACCTCAGCGCGGTCTTCCAGTACCTAACACATTGCGACTACTCCATGCCCGAATACGAAGCCAATTGCTTCATACCCTATTTGGTGCAGAAGGTAACTTGATTAAGCTATCTATGATAAGAAAAAATAGTTGAACAATCAAGTGGTTGTCGCTGATTCTTATTTCCATCAGGTTATGAGATCACAAACATTTAGGCAATATTTTTTTTAGTACAACATGTTTTCTATAAGTGGGCTAATGTTTGTGAATTCTAAAACCCTAACTTCCTCATAGATACTTAGGAAATAGTAATTAAAATCGATATTAAAACCTACATATAATCATGCGTGGGTACCTACTTTGGACACTAGGTGGCGCTGTCAGAAGTTTTGGTATCTCTGCCAACCCCTTCAGGGATAAACGGCGTGAACGTTTATCTTATGTTATATAATTCTTTTCAGGTTGGAGATCCCAAAGACACAGTCAGGAACGGAGTGAAAGCGCTGTTCAAACAAATCTGCGTGGTTTACTCGGTGACCAAACTGTTCGGATACCTGATGGAGGGACTCAAATCAAAGAATGCGAGACAGAGAGCAGGTAAGACTTTTTATGTCATTTCCTAGTCAATTTATCGCTCTAGGCTTGAGCCCTTAAGTGGGGACCTAATAAGATTACTGTATTGTTGTTGTAATTTGTTTTAAGCTTTTATTTGAATCAAGCAAGCAACAAGAATCTTCTTCGTTTTACCAAATCAATATAATGGAGTAGAGGCTAAGTTTTGTTCTTTTTTGCTCGCATCCATTTGAGTGTCAAAATACAGGCTTCGTTGAAAAATATGAAGAAAATGGAAAAGTTAAACCTCCTGATTAACTTCATTTAAAATATAATGTAGAAATAATACAATTTAGTAGAATACTTGAAATCTTGGAACAGAATATATCCAAAAAAGAAAAATTATTCGCAAGAACAAGAGTAACAAATGATGTTTATTTCATAAAATGTATCAGCCCTTTACTTGCTCTGCCAAATGGCGTGTAAATTTTCGAAAAGTAGTAAATTATCATTATCAAGTCAATTAAAAATGTCAATAGATCTAAATTATATAAATCACTTATTATTCTTAATAACACAACACTAATAATTTATGGTAAATGATAAAATAATATTTACATATTTTACATTCGGTCTCAATAAAAGCAAATAATAATAAAAATTAAATAGTATCAAATTAATATTAATATTTTCTAAATACAAATCAAAGAAGCAATATTTTAAATGTCACAGTTTTCGATAAATTCTTTTACACAATAGAATTAGTTTTTCATTTAATAGATAGTTTTAAATTTACACAGCGTGATTGTTTTTAAATCGTCACTTATAATATTAAATAGTTTTATCACCATATAGTTGGAGTTTCTCTGACAAATAGCCAAACATTTATTGGTTGGGTATTGGTGTTGTATTGTATGATTTCCCCGTCTCGGTTTTATGCCGGGTGGTTTAACATTAAATAGGTTAGGATTTGTAAAGACAAATATCAACAGTTCATAGATATAGAGACATGGAAAGGGAAGAATTTTTAGTTTCTTAAATAAAGGAACACAACTGTCGAAATAATCAGCACCGCATAGTATCCTAAAAAATTTCTCCTAAAAAAGTTACCCCATGATATTATGCCGTACTTAAGAATTGAGGACACGTATCCATGATATCACCTAAGGGCAGCTTTATCGGAAACTACATATTTTGTACGATTAACTACATACATAAACCGGTCAAGCCGCGAGCATAACTTATCTATGTGGTATTTCCAATCACAAAATGGGTCAATGTTAAAACCTAAGAATTTAGTAGTATGAAGTTCCTTAATTTTTTCATCATTTAATTCTATATTTAGTTGCATAGGGCTACGATGATAAGTTCTAAATTGTATCAATTTAGTCTTGGACAAGTTAAGTTTGAAATTATTGTTTCGTCACCACTCAATAATATTACCGAGAGTTTGATTAATTTCATGCTGAATCATTTTCGGGTCTTGGCATTTAATCAGAACAGTGTTGTCGTCAGCATAAAGGGTGCAATCATGTGAAGTCGTTTGGGGTAGGTCGTTAATATATAATAGGTACAACAGAGGACCTAATATACTCCCTTTTGGTACACCGTATTGAACTGTTTGTACTCAGAACAACAGTTGGCAATGTGTCGATTTTTTTCAAATAACTTTCTAGCCATAAGTATGCTGGACCTCGCGACCCGTATCTTTCTATTTTATATAAGAAAAAGGATGGTATACATACTCAAAAGCTTTCGTCATGTCTAATGAAAGCCCAACAGCTGGGGTCTTAGTATTTAAACACTCTAATATTTTTTGCTAAATTATAACAAGCCAAAGTAGTAGATAATCCTTTTCTAAATTCATATTGATTTGGAATAAGGATATGGTTCTTATTTAAAAAACCACAAATTGTATCATACATTGACTTTTCAAATATTTTGAAGAGAACTGGTATTAGTGCGATTGGTCTATAATTTTTTATTTCGTCACGTTCTCCAGATTCATAAAGAGCTGTAGTCACACCAATGGCTTTGATTGTGTGGAAAAGGCAATCAATTGCCTTAATTTAATTGGACTATTACGGGTTTGACCTAGCGTTAAATTTAATGGCATAGGTAATATCTAAATAAAAAAAAATAAAAGATAATATTGATGGAACTACTTTGCATGGATCGCAAATAAGATACGGAAGTCCCCCAATGTGCTGTTCTTTTGCCCGTTCTTAGTTCTTCTTCTTCATTTGTTCTTCTTCGTTCCTCATCAATGATGCGCACGCACCGCATACACTTTAGTAGAAAATATGTCCAACAGTGTGCCTTCGACGGGGCGTGATAGAAAGCGGATAAAAGATTAAGTTGCGTGCCAAGAGGCACGTATATGTTAACATCCTAAACCGAACTTGGACAACACCTCCCATATATACTTTCTTACCATCCCATCATACGGCTTCTCTGATTTGGCATCTCTCGGGATGTACGACAGGGTTGTGTAGCTTGTCCGTGGCTCTTGATTTTCTTTATGGACGATTGTTTGACAGAGTTGAATGATTATGGATTGAGAGTTGGTGGATTCATCTTTAAATGTCTCTTTTACGCCGATGATCAAGTGCTACTTGCATCGGCAGTGGAAGAGTTCCAAGAGATGATGAATATAGCATGTGCGTCTTTTTAAAAAAGGGAATGAGGGTGAATGTGGATATAAACAAAACCATCGTTTTTGAAACAGAGAGAAAATTTACAGAATGCTCAATTGAAATTAATGGTAAGAAAGTGGAACAAGTGGAAGTCTTTGTTTATCTAGGAAATTTGTATTCTCAAAATGGAAAATGTGATGACGTTAAAAGAAGAGTGAAAAAAGCTAACGCGGTATTGGAGCAATGCAAAATCTTATGAAGAGTCAATTGGTGTCTGAAAAGGCCCGAATAGCTGTGCATGATGCTGTTCTTGTTCCTACGCCTATATATGGCAACGACTGTTTGGTGTGGCAGATGAAACATGAGATGTAGTAAGATTGCAATAGAGATGGCTTCCCTCAGAAAAGTTGGAAAAGTTTGTTTATGTGATCGAGTGAGAAATTGCGTGATTGAGAAATGCTAGGTGTAAAATGATGATATTTAAAAGAAAATAGAAAAAGGAATTTTAAGATGGTTAGTACACAACACATAGAGGTGGGATGATATTTAATTGCAAAAAGAAACCTATAGGGCCAATGTGGGAGGTAGTGTGAGTAAAGACGACCAAGGAAGACTCTTTAGGTCTAAATAGTGTTCTCAAAAAGACAGGCACCCGAAGTATCAAGAATAGAAGAAGAAAAAACGTTTATTTCAAATAAAAGAGCATATATGAAAAGATTGATGGATGTAAATGAAACCTCAAATTTTTCAAGAAGATAGTATCGCTTTTCTTAAATGACAGCACCAGCACAATCCTGATGCATGATTCCTGTGCAGGAAAAGAGTTCAAAGCCATAATAATCTCGCAGAGGCTGCCGGATATACTTTCGGAAGAGTATCGTATTAATCTGGCTATTGGGTCTTAGACAGTTCAGTAGCATGTTCCCAGACTGACGTGTACATCTGTCCACTTTTTTTTCCATCTCTGCTAATAATTAGTTTTTAATTTGGACCCCCTGTTTTGCTCAATGTGGGTTGCTCGGTGTGACGCTTCAAATTGCAATCGTCTATTTAGCTGCTTGTATTTAGCCGCGTCGTCAATTGTCGTTTTCTCAAGACTGAACGATTAAATTACGTCTGTGCTCCAGGAACTGAAGAGTTCGGTCGTTTTATTAGCTCGTTGATTCTTGTGCCAATATAGTTAGTTAATTGTCAGCTTGCACCAGCCGCCATGCGTATGCCACCTTCTAAAATCGTATGATGTGCCAAATTGTAGTGATGTGCCATGTAGATGTTGTGAGGTTGTCCACAGAATGCCTAGAGTGCGTGGGGCACCTGCTAGAGTCGTACGGGCTGGCGGTGATGTGTCGTTGTAGTGTTGTAACGTAGTGACGTTGTCCACAGAATGCCTAGAGTGCGTGGGGCACCTGCTAGAGTCGTACGGGCTGGCGGTGATGTGTCGTTGTAGTGTTGTAACGTAGTGACGTTGTCCACAGAATGCCTAGAGTGCGTGGGGCACCTGCTAGAGTCGTACGGGCTGGCGGTGATGTGTCGTTGTAGTGTTGTAACGTAGTGACGTTGTCCACAGAATGCCTAGAGTGCGTGGGGCACCTGCTAGAGTCGTACGGGCTGGCGGTGATGTGTCGTTGTAGTGTTGTAACGTAGTGACGTTGTCCACAGAATGCCTAGAGTGCGTGGGGCACCTGCTAGAGTCGTACGGGCTGGCGGTGATGTGTCGTTGTAGTGTTGTAACGTAGTGACGTTGTCCACAGAATGCCTAGAGTGCGTGGGGCACCTGCTAGAGTCGTACGGGCTGGCGGTGATGTGTCGTTGTAGTGTTGTAACGTAGTGACGTTGTCCACAGAATGCCTAGAGTGCGTGGGGCACCTGCTAGAGTCGTACGGGCTGGCGGTGATGTGTCGTTGTAGTGTTGTAACGTAGTGACGTTGTCCACAGAATGCCTAGAGTGCGTGGGGCACCTGCTAGAGTCGTACGGGCTGGCGGTGATGTGTCGTTGTAGTGTTGTAACCTAGTGACGTTGTCCACAGAATTTTCTAGAGTGCGTGGGGCACCTGCTAGAGTCGTACGGGCTGGCGGTGATGTGTCGTTGTAGTGTTGTAACGTAGTGACGTTGTCCACAGAATGCCTAGAGTGCGTGGGGCACCTGCTAGAGTCGTACGGGCTGGCGGTGATGTGTCGTTGTAGTGTTGTAACGTAGTGACGTTGTCCACAGAATGCCTAGAGTGCGTGGGGCACCTGCTAGAGTCGTACGGGCTGGCGGTGATGTGTCGTTGTAGTGTTGTAACGTAGTGACGTTGTCCACAGAATGCCTAGAGTGCGTGGGGCACCTGTTAGAGTCGTACGGGCTGGCGGTGATGTGTCGTTGTAGTGTTGTAACCTAGTGACGTTGTCCACAGAATTTTCTAGAGTGCGTGGGGCACCTGCTAGAGTCGTACGGGCTGGCGGTGATGTGTCGTTGTAGTGTTGTAACGTAGTGACGTTGTCCACAGAATGCCTAGAGTGCGTGGGGCACCTGCTAGAGTCGTACGGGCTGGCGGTGATGTGTCGTTGTAGTGTTGTAACGTAGTGACGTTGTCCACAGAATTTTCTAGAGTGCGTGGGGCACCTGCTAGAGTCGTACGGGCTGGCGGTGATGTGTCGTTGTAGTGTTGTAACGTAGTGACGTTGTCCACAGAATGCCTAAGAGTGCGTGGGGCACCTGCTAGAGTCGTACGGGCTGGCGGTGATGTGTCGTTGTAGTGTTGTAACGTAGTGACGTTGTCCACAGAATGCCTAGAGTGCGTGGGGCACCTGCTAGAGTCGTACGGGCTGGCGGTGATGTGTCGTTGTAGTGTTGTAACGTAGTGACGTTGTCCACAGAATGCCTAGAGTGCGTGGGGCACCTGCTAGAGTCGTACGGGCTGGCGGTGATGTGTCGTTGTAGTGTTGTAACGTAGTGACGTTGTCCACAGAATGCCTAGAGTGCGTGGGGCACCTGCTAGAGTCGTACGGGCTGGCGGTGATGTGTCGTTGTAGTGTTGTAACCTAGTGACGTTGTCCACAGAATGCCTAGAGTGCGTGGGGCACCTGCTAGAGTCGTACGGGCTGGCGGTGATGTGTCGTTGTAGTGTTGTAACCTAGTGACGTTGTCCACAGAATTTTCTAGAGTGCGTGGGGCACCTGCTAGAGTCGTACGGGCTGGCGGTGATGTGTCGTTGTAGTGTTGTAACGTAGTGACGTTGTCCACAGAATGCCTAGAGTGCGTGGGGCACCTGCTAGAGTCGTACGGGCTGGCGGTGATGTGTCGTTGTAGTGTTGTAACGTAGTGACGTTGTCCACAGAATGCCTAGAGTGCGTGGGGCACCTGCTAGAGTCGTACGGGCTGGCGGTGATGTGTCGTTGTAGTGTTGTAACGTAGTGACGTTGTCCACAGAATGCCTAGAGTGCGTGGGGCACCTGTTAGAGTCGTACGGGCTGGCGGTGATGTGTCGTTGTAGTGTTGTAACCTAGTGACGTTGTCCACAGAATTTTCTAGAGTGCGTGGGGCACCTGCTAGAGTCGTACGGGCTGGCGGTGATGTGTCGTTGTAGTGTTGTAACGTAGTGACGTTGTCCACAGAATGCCTAGAGTGCGTGGGGCACCTGCTAGAGTCGTACGGGCTGGCGGTGATGTGTCGTTGTAGTGTTGTAACGTAGTGACGTTGTCCACAGAATTTTCTAGAGTGCGTGGGGCACCTGCTAGAGTCGTACGGGCTGGCGGTGATGTGTCGTTGTAGTGTTGTAACGTAGTGACGTTGTCCACAGAATGCCTAAGAGTGCGTGGGGCACCTGCTAGAGTCGTACGGGCTGGCGGTGATGTGTCGTTGTAGTGTTGTAACGTAGTGACGTTGTCCACAGAATGCCTAGAGTGCGTGGGGCACCTGCTAGAGTCGTACGGGCTGGCGGTGATGTGTCGTTGTAGTGTTGTAACGTAGTGACGTTGTCCACAGAATGCCTAGAGTGCGTGGGGCACCTGCTAGAGTCGTACGGGCTGGCGGTGATGTGTCGTTGTAGTGTTGTAACGTAGTGACGTTGTCCACAGAATGCCTAGAGTGCGTGGGGCACCTGCTAGAGTCGTACGGGCTGGCGGTGATGTGTCGTTGTAGTGTTGTAACCTAGTGACGTTGTCCACAGAATTTTCTAGAGTGCGTGGGGCACCTGCTAGAGTCGTACGGGCTGGCGGTGATGTGTCGTTGTAGTGTTGTAACGTAGTGACGTTGTCCACAGAATGCCTAAGAGTGCGTGGGGCACCTGCTAGAGTCGTACGGGCTGGCGGTGATGTGTCGTTGTAGTGTTGTAACGTAGTGAAGTTGTCCACAGAATGCCTAGAGTGCGTGGGGCACCTGCTAGAGTCGTACGGGCTGGCGGTGATGTGTCGTTGTAGTGTTGTAACGTAGTGACGTTGTCCACAGAATGCCTAGAGTGCGTGGGGCACCTGCTAGAGTCGTACGGGCTGGCGGTGATGTGTCGTTGTAGTGTGGTAACGTAGTGACGTTGTCCACAGAATGCCTAGAGTGCGTGGGGCACCTGCTAGAGTCGTACGGGCTGGCGGTGATGTGTCGTTGTAGTGTTGTAACGTAGTGACGTTGTCCACAGAATGCCTAGAGTGCGTGGGGCACCTGCTAGAGTCGTACGGGCTGGCGGTGATGTGTCGTTGTAGTGTTGTAACGTAGTGACGTTGTCCACAGAATGCCTAGAGTGCGTGGGGCACCTGCTAGAGTCGTACGGGCTGGCGGTGATGTGTCGTTGTAGTGTTGTAACGTAGTGACGTTGTCCACAGAATGCCTAGAGTGCGTGGGGCACCTGCTAGAGTCGTACGGGCTGGCGGTGATGTGTCGTTGTAGTGTTGTAACGTAGTGACGTTGTCCACAGAATGCCTAGAGTGCGTGGGGCACCTGCTAGAGTCGTACGGGCTGGCGGTGATGTGTCGTTGTAGTGTTGTAACGTAGTGACGTTGTCCACAGAATGCCTAGAGTGCGTGGGGCACCTGCTAGAGTCGTACGGGCTGGCGGTGATGTGTCGTTGTAGTGTTGTAACGTAGTGACGTTGTCCACAGAATGCCTAGAGTGCGTGGGGCACCTGCTAGAGTCGTACGGGCTGGCGGTGATGGCCCCGTCCCCGCAGCTCGCGCTCAAGGAGCTGGCGCGCCACATCGGCGACCGCGACAACGCCGTGCGCTCGGCCGCGCTCAACTGCGTGGCCGGGGCGTACTTCCTGGAGGGGGACAGGGTGTACAAGATGCTCGGACAGGTGACCTCATATACACATTACACATATAATACAACACTAACTGCGTGGCCGGGGCGTACTTCCTGGAGGGGGACAGGGTGTACAAGATGCTCGGACAGGTGACCTCATATACACATTACACATATAATACAACACTAACTGCGTGGCCGGGGCGTACTTCCTGGAGGGGGACAGGGTGTACAAGATGCTCGGACAGGTGACCTCATATACTCATTACACATATAATACAACACTAACTGCGTGGCCGGGGCGTACTTCCTGGAGGGGGACAGGGTGTACAAGATGCTCGGACAGGTGACCTCATATACACATTACACATATAATACAACACTAACTGCGTGGCCGGGGCGTACTTCCTGGAGGGGGACAGGGTGTACAAGATGCTCGGACAGGTGACCTCATATACATATTACACATATAATACAACAGTAACTCTGTGGCTAAGCCTTACTTCCGAAATTTGTCTTTCTTGAAATGAACAACACTTTTTAGGAATAGTAACAAAACTTATCTGATTTTGTTTTCCATGGGGCAGATATCGGAAAAAGACATGTACCTACTGGAAGAACGTATAAAGCGCGCCGGCAAGAGTCGCAGCGCGGAGGTGCGGCGCTCCATGCTGGTGCCGCTCACCGCCGCTGGGAAACCCATGGTGGTGCAGGAAGAGGTAACAAACATTTTGGTGATCAATAGCTAAGCCTACAATCTAAAACTATTAGAGCACCAGTTTAATCTGTCTAAGAGTGCTACCCTGAGACACCCATAACCATCCGTATGCAGGGCCTAGATACAAAAGACGATTACGGGTTTCTCAGGTTAGAATTCTCAGACCTATGGATCTTCTCTTACAATGTTACTCATGAGTCTGTAAATTAATCCATTCATATACCTTCAAGATTGTTTTGTTAATGAAATTTCCGTGACTAGCCATTGGTTTTTTCGTATAACATTTTTTTTATCTGTAATACTATTGCAACAAAAAATATTCGCTATATAAATTTAACAAAGGGGACACTATTAGCCTCTTCCGTATCTATCTGTTTTTGACCGCAGGTTATGATATTGTTAGAGCTGTGCTCCATATATCTAGCATAAATTGTTACTCTCTCTGCTATTTAATTTTGTTTTATAAAATCATAACAGTTGAAAAATATAACCTATTTTAACGTTCTGAAATTCAATAAAATTCTAATCTTCATTTTATAGCAGGAGGAAGCTCCTAAACATGTGATCTCAGTCGAATCTCACCCCGGAGCCGATTACGAAGATGAAGAGGAAAAAGAATGCGACGAAGAAGAAGAAGAAGAGGAACCAGAAGTCAAGTAAGTGTTGTTTAATCTGATGTGTATTTGGGCATTGTCGTCTCCCGTAGACTTCAACGATAATTTCGTCCAGACTTTTAGTAACTTCTACGGATACAAAGTATTTTATTGAATGGATGCCATAATATGATTAACATTACCATGTTTAAAAACTTTTGGAAGCACCTTGGATGTGGCGTGCGTGACACAAACATATTTTAGAAAGAAAGAAATAAAAATATTAATAAAATAAAAAGCAAAAAATTAATAAAATATTGTAGTATCAAAATCCAAATAAGTATTGCTAAATTGGTTCTAGTTCAGCATATGTGCTTCAGCCGCGTATCTCGTCATACGTCAGTTTTCGTTATTAAAATATACGTTTTCTACACAGGGCATATGCTCGGCATATGTCTGCGGTGCCGTCCTCATGGATAATTTTTCTATAGTTTCGCCTCTTGATAGCTTTATCCTGTGAGCACTGAAAAACCTTCCCTGCTATTAGTTCTGAATTGGTTCTGGAATCAACATGCCTCAGAAATCCAACCGCATCAAATTTGGTCGCAAGGCTGGTGGGAATTAACCTGCTCTTGGACAAAACAATAGAGTCTATTTCTGACGACTTAAATCTCTTTGTTCATGAAAATCTCATGTGGGGATTATCCATACTAATATTATAAATGGGAAAGTGAGTTTGTTTGTTTGTTTGTTCCGCTTTCACGCCGTAAATACTGAACCGATTGCTTTGAAATTTTTCAGACGTGTAGTTAGAAGTCTAAATTAAATAATAGGGTACTTTTTATCCCGGAAAAAATATGTTCCCACGGGAAATCAAAAATATTGTTTGCTTACTAAATGCATTGGAGATGGCGCTGTGTATCGTTTAAAACAACGTAAAATATTGTAAACTAATATAAAAATCAAAATTTAGAAGCTTAATGGTACGGTAATGGATCCCCGAAAATCCATACTTCCATCCATACTAATATTATAAATGGGAAAGTGAGTTTGTTTGTTTGTTTGTTCCGCTTTCACGCCGTAAATACTGAACCGATTGCTTTGAAATTTTTCAGACGTGTAGTTAGAAGTCTAAATTAAATAATAGGGTACTTTTTATCCCGGAAAAAATATGTTCACACGGGAAATCAAAAATATTGTTTGCTTACTAAATGCATTGGAGATGGCGCTGTGTATCGTTTAAAACAACGTAAAATCCATATCCATACTTCCATACTAATATTATAAATGGGAAAGTGAGTTTGTTTGTTTGTTTGTTCCGCTTTCACGCCGTAAATACTGAACCGATTGCTTTGAAATTTTTCAGACGTGTAGTTAGAAGTCTAAATTAAATAATTGGGTACTTTTTATCCCGGAAAAAATATGTTCACACGGGAAATCAAAAATATTGTTTGCTTACTAAATGCATTGGAGATGGCGCTGTGTATCGTTTAAAACAACGTAAGATATTGTAAATAAATATAAAAATCAAAATTTAGAAGCTTAATGGTACGGTAATGCATCCCCGAAAATAAGGAACTCCCGAGCCATGATGTACTATTTTTTTATCGTATACATTTTTTTTTACATCTACTTATATTGCAAACGAATATTAACATGTAAATATAGAAACTAAATGAAACAACGACGATTCCTTGAAACTAAGGAATCCGCAAGAGTTCTCATAGGAACATCAAAAAACCTTAACTCATATATGGCTCAAAATATTGCAGCGATTATTTTTATCATCGATGGAATTCACATCAGACACTTTGTTAATGTTCATTTTGGAAAGATGAAGGGGTTTCATCAATTTAAATGACAAATTTGTTTATCAATAGTAAGACTAATGTGAAATAAAGCGTAATAAAAATTTGACACCGCCCCGGTAACGTCTCCGTGGCGTAGCGGTATAACTAACTACTATGAATATTTAATTAGAACTATTATGAATCAATCGTCCCGGGTTCGTATCTCAGGTAATTCAAGCTTTTTGTAAAAAAAATTTTTGTCAGCTTAAAATAACACTATATATAATAATAACAAGCACTATCCCTTCAATTTAGCGATTATTTTGGAAGGAGATCCACCACTAATCATCCCTATATTGCCGAGCAATCGCTGCAAGCTCTCCCACTATCACCAACGGTCAGTGTAGGGGGCAGCACCGGGCCGTCGCCGCAGCGCCAAACTACTATCCGTATCTGTACTTACTAGAGATATTCTCATTTCTGAACATAAAAACTTGGTATATTTGTTTCATGATTCTTATGAACAATTAAAAAGGAATTTTTGGAACTCATCCCCTAACGGGTTGATATAGCAAATGAAAGTTAATATAGAGTTTTTTTACATTTTATAATAAAACTTGGTGCGATTGAATTTATGAAATCCAACTATCAATCATTCATGAATATATGCTAACAACCATAAATTCCATAAAAGGGTGGCCATAGCTTCGGAGATACTAATTCTTCATCCAATTTTGGAAATATATTGATAAAAGATAGGTTAATAAAGGTTGTTAGTGATGGGTCCAAAACTGCATCGCCCAACAATCACTTAAAAAGCCTCAATGTCCTTTATGTCATTTACAACGCCCGCGGGATTATAAATATAAAAAACAGAAGTTGAGACAGTGTTTCGGTATTTTGGTATTATGTAAACTGGATGCAAAAAATGAAGTCCACGCGGACGAAGTCGCGGGGCAAAAAGCTAGTTACTAATAAACAAAGGAAACACTACTTAAACGTGTAAAAGAAATAAAGGATAGAAGAATTTCGCGCTGGCAGCCATTGACATGTAGCTCAATTGGCAGAGCGACGGGGGCGTATACCCGAGGTCGCGGTTTCAATTCCCGCCTGTGTCGAAATTTTTATTTCGTCTATTTCTGACGTTTCTCGGTTTCGGATTTCACGAGACCTTCATCATGCGTGATAGTGACATCAACTACCCTCAACAAGGACCGATCCCATACCACGATGTCAAGCTTATTCACTGGAAAAGTCCTGTCCGTGATAACGGATCGGTCCCATTACAAGTAATACAAGATTCTGAAATTGGCTATTTAATATTTTGTTTGAAGTAGTCTAGAAACTACATGCCTAAATGATTCTCCGGGACGGCCAAAAATTCGGAAAATGTCTGTGGAACCGTCCTTTAGGATGTATTTCCGGTAGTTCTGCGTCTTGATAATCCGATCTTGTATTGTTCAGGCAAAACTTTCGGTTCCTTCACGCAAGGCTCGTGACGTACCTTGTAAAACCTCCCGTGCAGCTCCTTCTCTTTCCATACGAACTCCCGATCAGAGGTGCTAAGATCCTCCGGGGTTCCCCAATCCTGTGAGGCTAACGATATTGAGGGTCTACCCCATTACCACTAGGTGTAAGACTAACAATATTTATACACGAGTTGGACTCATCATCTCCAAGAGCCCGAGAAACGGGTAAAGATGCTGTTGAATTTTTCTCTAATAACAACACGATAAAAGAAAACAGTACTAATGCTGACAAACTAAGACTTATCTAAAAAAATATTAATAACGGAACAATATATGTGAGAAAACTACTTCGAAACCAGCCTTGGTAAAAGTTTGTCCGTTAACTACAAATCTCGTGGTTTTTAACAGCTATAACTTTCACCCTTCCAAATTTAATACCTTCATCTCATTCTAACGGATTAACTCACGATATAGTTACGAACGTGCTACAGCCTCATAAAAAACCCGTTAAAAATGACACCTAGTTAATCATCATTGCAACACGTTTTTTTGTCTCTTGAGCATCAGTTGCTTTGCGATCGTTGCCAATCCATATTGAGAACTTGTTATCAAACCCATTTAAGTACATTAATAGCATATGCAAAAAACCCAAAGACTTGCTGACCCATGAAAAGTCAGAAATACTATTTGTGATACCTCACCTTGCCATAAACAAAGTTTCACGTTGACTCAGGAACCGGGTTGACGAACAACATACAAATTTAAAATTTCATTGTCTTTATAAATGTCGTATAACGCTATTGGTTCAGATAGAAGTCATAAAGTATTTGATATATAAAAAATACACTACTCTATTTAACAAATCTTCAAGCCTGAAACAGCTGCTCGGAAAACGGCATATTTTCGAAAATATTGATAAAACGAAACTACCTCGTCTATTATTTAGACTGGTGTCAATACTACCTTTTGACTATAATCATCAGATATGAAATAATCATCAGTGTCTGGATTCTGCCAAGGAAAATGGGAGGATACCAGCTTCAGACTTCAACAATGCGTTTAACAAGGTACAGCGCAGACTGATTGCATAGAAGCTCACACATTTTCGTATCCATGGTTGACTCTTACTATGGTTTAAGTGCTATTTAAAAATAGAATCACAAACCTTGCGTTTAAAAGACTGTCCTTCTGACGAGTATGCTTTGGTTTATGGTGTTCCCCAAGGTTCTCACCCAGGGCCTTCGAAATCACTACTGTTATAAAGCATGCAAAAAATAAACTATTTGTACATGACAGCAAATATTTTGAACTTGAAACCTCTGAAGACATTCTACTCCTTCAAGAAGACACACACAAATGTAGGCTTACACGCTCCCCTTACTCGTATCCAGAACACATGCAATAGACTTAGGGCCAGTTTTTTGATCCGTAGTTAAAAATATAACCATTTGTTACATTGACGTGACATTGACTATAGTTAAATGTCTAACCAGTAGTCAAATCGTAAATCCATTTTGGTTCGATATTTGACATTAGTTACTCTAACCACGGGTCAAAAAATGCATTTGGCTGATATTTAACTAATAGTTACGATTTTTAACAAATGGTTGAGTTAACCACGGATCAAAAAACTGGCCCTTAGAGCTGACCTGGACATTTTTGATGGTAATATTAGTAAAATCAAAGATATGAAATTATAATTGTAATTTTTATGGTCTTCTTTTTATTTGTTTTTTTTTTATTTTTAGTTTCTTTTTGTTAATATTAAGTTTTTTTTTCTTTTGTTAGTCCATTTAAGTCGCTTAAAATTGAAAATTAAATTAATGTTCACAAAATCGTAGGCATGTTGACTCAAAAG
Source organism: Bedellia somnulentella (assembly GCA_963576735.1). Classification (NCBI taxonomy): domain Eukaryota; kingdom Metazoa; phylum Arthropoda; class Insecta; order Lepidoptera; family Bedelliidae; genus Bedellia; species Bedellia somnulentella. The sequence goes on along the minus strand of OY755187.1, from coordinate 1,752,191 downwards.
TTTTTAGGTTCTACAATGCGCATGTTGCTATGAAATGTATAGATTTAATTTGTTATCTTGTTGTAAGCAACCTGTTTTTTGAGCAAATAAATACATAAAAAAAAAAAAAAACCTTGATGCCGTTAATCTGCGGTGTTCATTTAATAGAACACATAGTTGAGCATTTTAATTAAATAAGATTTAATATTATGATACGTATATCAGAGCGCCCCCTCCGGCCGCCGTGGCGGGTCCGTTCTCGCTGGACGCGGAGCTGATCGCGCGGCTGGACGCGGCCGTCCCGCGCTGGAGACGCCCGCCGCTGCCCGACATCGACGTCAGCTTCCTGGACGAGCCCGTCAAGATGCCCGTCATGAGGACCATTGGCATAAATAGACCGACGTGAGTATTGCCTATATAGCTACCTATAATTACAATAATCACTGAAAACGCCCGCCGCTGCCCGACATCGACGTCAGCTTCCTGGACGAGCCCGTCAAGATGCCCGTCATGAGGACCATTGGCATAAATAGACCGACGTGAGTATTGCCTATATAGCTACCTATAATTACAATAATCACTGAAAACGACCGCCGCTGCCCGACATCGACGTCAGCTTCCTGGACGAGCCCGTCAAGATGCCCGTCATGAGGACCATTGGCATAAATAGACCGACGTGAGTATTGCCTATATAGCTACCTATAATTACAATAATCACTGAAAACGCCCGCCGCTGCCCGACATCGACGTCAGCTTCCTGGACGAGCCCGTCAAGATGCCCGTCATGAGGACCATTGGCATAAATAGACCGACGTGAGTATTGCCTATATAGCTACCTATAATTACAATAATCACTGAAAACGCCCGCCGCTGCCCGACATCGACGTCAGCTTCCTGGACGAGCCCGTCAAGATGCCCGTCATGAGGACCATTGGCATAAATAGACCGACGTGAGTATTGCCTATATAGCTACCTATAATTACAATAATCACTGAAAACGACCGCCGCTGCCCGACATCGACGTCAGCTTCCTGGACGAGCCCGTCAAGATGCCCGTCATGAGGACCATTGGCATAAATAGACCGACGTGAGTATTGCCTATATAGCTACCTATAATTACAATAATCACTGAAAACGCCCGCCGCTGCCCGACATCGACGTCAGCTTCCTGGACGAGCCCGTCAAGATGCCCGTCATGAGGACCATTGGCATAAATAGACCGACGTGAGTATTGCCTATATAGCTACCTATAATTACAATAATCACTGAAAACGACCGCCGCTGCCCGACATCGACGTCAGCTTCCTGGACGAGCCCGTCAAGATGCCCGTCATGAGGACCATTGGCATAAATAGACCGACGTGAGTATTGCCTATATAGCTACCTATAATTACAATAATCACTGAAAACGACCGCCGCTGCCCGACATCGACGTCAGCTTCCTGGACGAGCCCGTCAAGATGCCCGTCATGAGGACCATTGGCATAAATAGACCGACGTGAGTATTGCCTATATAGCTACCTATAATTACAATAATCACTGAAAACGACCGCCGCTGCCCGACATCGACGTCAGCTTCCTGGACGAGCCCGTCAAGATGCCCGTCATGAGGACCATTGGCATAAATAGACCGACGTGAGTATTGCCTATATAGCTACCTATAATTACAATAATCACTGAAAACGACCGCCGCTGCCCGACATCGACGTCAGCTTCCTGGACGAGCCCGTCAAGATGCCCGTCATGAGGACCATTGGCATAAATAGACCGACGTGAGTATTGCCTATATAGCTACCTATAATTACAATAATCACTGAAAACGACCGCCGCTGCCCGACATCGACGTCAGCTTCCTGGACGAGCCCGTCAAGATGCCCGTCATGAGGACCATTGGCATAAATAGACCGACGTGAGTATCGCCTATATAGCTACCTATAATTACAATAATCACTGAAAACGACCGCCGCTGCCCGACATCGACGTCAGCTTCCTGGACGAGCCCGTCAAGATGCCCGTCATGAGGACCATTGGCATAAATAGACCGACGTGAGTATTGCCTATATAGCTACCTATAATTACAATAATCACTGAAAACGACCGCCGCTGCCCGACATCGACGTCAGCTTCCTGGACGAGCCCGTCAAGATGCCCGTCATGAGGACCATTGGCATAAATAGACCGACGTGAGTATTGCCTATATAGCTACCTATAATTACAATAATCACTGAAAACGACCGCCGCTGCCCGACATCGACGTCAGCTTCCTGGACGAGCCCGTCAAGATGCCCGTCATGAGGACCATTGGCATAAATAGACCGACGTGAGTATTGCCTATATAGCTACCTATAATTACAATAATCACTGAAAACGCCCGCCGCTGCCCGACATCGACGTCAGCTTCCTGGACGAGCCCGTCAAGATGCCCGTCATGAGGACCATTGGCATAAATAGACCGACGTGAGTATTGCCTATATAGCTACCTATAATTACAATAATCACTGAAAACGACCGCCGCTGCCCGACATCGACGTCAGCTTCCTGGACGAGCCCGTCAAGATGCCCGTCATGAGGACCATTGGCATAAATAGACCGACGTGAGTATTGCCTATATAGCTACCTATAATTACAATAATCACTGAAAACGACCGCCGCTGCCCGACATCGACGTCAGCTTCCTGGACGAGCCCGTCAAGATGCCCGTCATGAGGACCATTGGCATAAATAGACCGACGTGAGTATTGCCTATATAGCTACCTATAATTACAATAATCACTGAAAACGACCGCCGCTGCCCGACATCCACGTCAGCTTCCTGGACGAGCCCGTCAAGATGCCCGTCATGAGGACCATTGGCATAAATAGACCGACGTGAGTATTGCCTATATAGCTACCTATAATTACAATAATCACTGAAAACGACCGCCGCTGCCCGACATCGACGTCAGCTTCCTGGACGAGCCCGTCAAGATGCCCGTCATGAGGACCATTGGCATAAATAGACCGACGTGAGTATTGCCTATATAGCTACCTATAATTACAATAATCACTGAAAACGACCGCCGCTGCCCGACATCGACGTCAGCTTCCTGGACGAGCCCGTCAAGATGCCCGTCATGAGGACCATTGGCATAAATAGACCGACGTGAGTATTGCCTATATAGCTACCTATAATTACAATAATCACTGAAAACGACCGCCGCTGCCCGACATCGACGTCAGCTTCCTGGACGAGCCCGTCAAGATGCCCGTCATGAGGACCATTGGCATAAATAGACCGACGTGAGTATTGCCTATATAGCTACCTATAATTACAATAATCACTGAAAACGACCGCCGCTGCCCGACATCGACGTCAGCTTCCTGGACGAGCCCGTCAAGATGCCCGTCATGAGGACCATTGGCATAAATAGACCGACGTGAGTATTGCCTATATAGCTACCTATAATTACAATAATCACTGAAAACGACCGCCGCTGCCCGACATCGACGTCAGCTTCCTGGACGAGCCCGTCAAGATGCCCGTCATGAGGACCATTGGCATAAATAGACCGACGTGAGTATCGCCTATATAGCTACCTATAATTACAATAATCACTGAAAACGACCGCCGCTGCCCGACATCGACGTCAGCTTCCTGGACGAGCCCGTCAAGATGCCCGTCATGAGGACCATTGGCATAAATAGACCAACGTGAGTTACAAATATGCTATTTTAAAAACACAACTCTAAAACTAGGAACTCAACTAATAGTCCATGTTATTTACAGAGGAATACCAATGTCACAACCGACACAAACGGCGCCATCGTTGTATCAACAGCAACAAGTTGCAGAGTCGATGCAAACTGATGCTCTCAATTCTATGGGCAGCTCTGATTTAAACGTAAGTATGCATAAGCGTGAATAATAATAGTGTTAGGAGACATGTGTGTTTTGATTTATTTATTCACACATTTACACACTTCACAAATTTATCGTTATCGGTTCACGATATCAGAGATTGACGTTATTTGATTTAGTATTTTCTAAGACTTTCACGATTGCACATTATAATTAAAACAACTATTAAACCATGTAATAACACGCGATTAAAATATCCGAAAGTCAATTTTAATTGTTTCACATATTTGATTTGTTGGGCTTAAAGATTGTAGGTCCTAAAATTCTACCTTGAAGAATTCTATAGTCAAGAATTCTATAGTAAGAGTATTTAAATATTTATAACATTTGTTTTCAATTGCATATAGTGTTTCGTACAAAAAAAGACGTTTTATCAAAAATGATTAAACAATTCGCATTTATATACTTTCTTAAATCACAATAGTGTGCTCAAAAAGGCAGGCGTCTGAAGTATGAAGAATAAAAGAGCATGTATGAAAAGATTGATGGATGTAGACGAAGCAAGAGAGGTTTGCCAGGATCGTACGAAGTGGCGATCGATAGTCTCTGCCTACCCCAATGGGAATTATCGGCGTGAGTATATGTATATGTATATATGTATAGAATGGAATAGAATTCTTTATCAAAAGCTTGTTTGAGATCTAGAACATATCATGAGTATTCAAGCCATCGCGCACATCATATTAAACTGCGAATTTTTGAATATATGTTTTTAACATTCATACTTATACTTACTGCTATAAATCCTAAAAAAGCGGTAGTCAGGGCTTCTAATTTTCTGAAATCATCCAATCTTGCAACTCCAGTGAGAAGCTTCTAAAATAATGGTTATGGTGAGTTTCCAGTCACATCGCCCAAACAATTGTATAAAAAGCTTAATACCATCCTAAGCGGCGGGAAGAATTGGGAAAGTTTTATTTTAAGCACTAAAACTATCCAGCCTATAATTTCTTTGTACACATACATGAATGTAAGCACGTTATTATTTCCCATTAGATAGGCAGAGACTATTGATCGCCACTTTGTACGATCCTGTCAAACCTCTAAACTCTGTACACATTTCTGCCAAATTGTTTTTCTCACTCCTTCTCACCTTTTCCAATCCACCATACAGATGGCAATCCGCGCCGTATCGCAATCAGCAGCTTCGCTAATGTCAGGCGGTGCTGGAGGTGTATTAGAAGAGCGGTTCGTGACGTCATCCGCCGCCGTCCTAAGAAGACTGGCGGCGTTGGCTGACTGCGAGAGAGACGATGTGTTGCCGCTGTACAAGGGATGGGTGGCCGCTGTTGTTAATGTAATTTTGATCTTATTATTAATGTAGTTTTTTTTTATTGGAAATTTATTTTAATTTTATGATCATGTCATAGTCTGTAGACGATAAGACGTTTTCATCGAACTTCGATTAGTGTCCATATTTCGTTATGAAACTATGTAGTTTAGGAAAATATTTAGTCCTTAATTGTTATTGATAAATTGAATAAAAGTAAAGTAATTACTTAAACTTCCATGTAACGTTTTGAAATATACCCAAATAGTATTATTTGTTTTTTTATGAAGTCGAGGTTAATGTGGCTTTAAAACAAATTTTTAATTAATAACATTTATGTTTAACTGTCAAAAGGAAAAATTATTAACTAATATTTTTTGCAGGTTTACGAATCAGGCTGTTGCGGTAAAGCAGTGAGTGTGGCAGCTTTGTCCCAATTATTGGGAGACCTCGTACGATTATTGGGACGGGACAAAGTAGCTCCAAAGTTAGTTCGGCTGCTAAACAATGTTTGTGTCACGCTGCTAGAGAAATCACCTGGAACTACGCTCTTGTGGTATGTTTATAAGATTTAAGATATTGAAATTTAGTTAACTTTCTTGAATATTCATATATGGAAACGAGTTAAAAAAAATTGTCATGTGAATCTTCTTGGTCACTGTGATTTCAATTTTCACAATTTACTCTTATTAACTGTAATTAGGAAACGCTCTAGCTTTTTTACTTTTTAATATATTTAGTTCCTTAGACAAGAGAACAGCATATTTAACTATCATACCATAACTGATAATCGTTCTTAAAATTATTTCATTGTTTAAAAAATTGTCCTAAAATTACAATTTGTCTCTTTTCCGCAGTTCTATAGTATCTCTACTCCACGAGTCAATCGGAGTAACAGACCCTGAATCTCCTCGATATCAAGAACTACTATTGAAGTGTTTCTGGAGAATTCTAAAGTCGATAGATTCTTGGCAACAGGACTCGATAGACTACGATGCGGTCATGTACAAGATACATTTGTTCTACAAAGCGTATCCTAACGTTTATTGGAAGAATAATGCGGGGCTTAGTGATACGCCTAACAAGTGAGTATTTCTCAATAAATATCTTAAGTCTTTAAATAGATGTATTCTTACATTGAAATGATTTCTCTTAAAAAATATGGATAATAAAAGCTGCATTGCCATTCGGTTTATTGATATCTAAAAAAATTAGCAACACATAGCTTGGCGCTCAGACAGCTCAATGTGTTTTATAAAACCTCTAATTATATTTAACAAAGTAAAAAATTCTGTGTAGACTAAAATACGCCATTGACAATATTCCTGATTTTGAAATATTACTGTCATACAAAATATAACATATGTACTGTCGGCTTAGAATAGCAATACCCCATTTCTTCCGGTGGGTGTACGTAAGAGGCGACTAACGGTATTGGGGCTATTAAGAGATTTTTGGGCGATGCGGTTGGAGACCCATCACCAACAACCTTTATTTTACCATCTTCTCCCTACTACCAACTACATACCATCACTCAACTTTCCAAAAGTGGCTGAGGAACTTCTAGTTCCCTAGTTCATGTCTAGTCAATCGGTGTCCGAAAAGGCCCGAATGGCTGTGCATGATGCTGTCCTCGTTCCTACGCTTGTGTATGGAAGTGAATGTTGGGTGTGGCAGAAGAAGCATGAAAGCAGAGTGAAGATCAGTAGAAATGAGATCCCTCAGAAAAGTTTGTAATGTAAGGTTATGTGATCGTGTGAGGAATGATGTGATTCGTGAAAGGTGTGGTGTAAAAGATGATATTGTAAGAAAGATAGAAAAAGGAATGTTGAGATGGTTTGGGCACATAGAGAGGATGGATGACAGTAAAGTGGTGAAAGAGATCTGTAGAGCCAATGTGGAAGGTAATGTTAGTAGAGGACGACCTCGGAGGACACATTTGGATCAAATAGAAAATGTGCTCAAAAAGGCAGGTGTCTGAAGTACGAAGAATAAAAGAGCATGTATGAAAAGATTGATGGATGTGAATGAAGCTAGAGAGGTTTGCCAGGATCGTACAAAGTGGCGATCGATAGTCTCTGCCTACCCCAATGGGAACTAACGGCGTGAGAATATGTATGTATGTAGTTCCCTAGCTCTGGCTACCCCTTCTAAGGATTTATAGCCGTGAGTATATGTATGTATGTATGTGCATGCAAATATTCTAAAAAAAATCCAAAATAAATATTAAATAATAAGTTTGGGTACTTCCCAGAACGGTGAAGACGCTGGTGCACACGCTGGTGAAGATGAAGGGCGGCTCCATCACCAACCATCTCTCGCAGATACCCGACCTCAAGGATTCTGACCTTTATCCCTATCTCGTTAAAGTACTGAAGGTAACTAACTCTTATGTTTAACTCACTTAATGTTTGTTGTTATTTTTTTAGTTTTAGAAATTGCAGCATAAATATGTTCACGGCTGGTAAAAATCTTCCTCAAAAATTAAGTGTTGGGTCTGGAGTTCAGGAAAGAATTGAATCTGTTTGTTATTAAATGCGCGCAGTTCTACTTATCAGATGCTGCTTTGAGCTTTTTCCTGTGTTTGGGAATCTTGATTAATTGGTAAAGCTTTAGATTTGGAACCTGACTTTTGGAAGGTTCAAAAAATCTTTTAGAAGTTAATCTATTAAATTTATAGTATAGTTCGAGTCTGCGAGTTCTACATGGAATGTTAAAATACTATCCCAAAAAACTGTCAGCTGATGAAAAATGAAAATATGTCCAATTGAAATAAAGTCTTCACAGAAATCCCCACATGAGGTTTTCATGAACAACATACATACATACATACATATACTCACAGCCATAAATCCCTAGAAGGGGTAGCCAGAGCTAAGGAATTTGAAATTCCTCGGCCACTTTTGGAAGGTTGAGTGGGGAAAGGATGGTAAAATAAAGGTTGTTGGTGATGGGACTCCAACCACATCGCCCAAAAATACCTTAAAAGCCCCAATACCATTAGTCGCCTCTTACGTACACCCACCGGAAAAAATGGGGTAGTGCTATTCTAAGCCGACACTACACAGCAACCGACACTACACAGCAATGAACAAAAAGATTTAAATTTACGAATGTTGAATGTCCGACGAAAGTATAGACTTGGTAAGGTTGGTGGGTTAAATATGTAAATGAAGCAGTTAGGGGTTAGAAGGAAGGTTGGTTAGATTTACTAGCGAATAGAGCTATGTATACGAATGGATGCCAGTATGTCTGATAATCTAGTGCAGAAAAGTGAGTTTATTTCGAGGGATAAAAGATTACACAAAAGTGTAATGTGCAAAATTGGCGTAAGAGGAAACTATCTGATTACCGCAACCAAAAGTATTCTAGAAATATTTACGGAAATAAGACTGAGCTTCTCAAAATAAGAAAGTAAATTTAAGCTATGAGCAGGATGAATAGATGGTAAAAGCATTCAACAGGTATGTAATAATTATATTGAGGAAACCTTTGAAAAAAAAGATGATGGACCTATTTATTCAATAGAATTGCTGAACTAAATGGAAGAGAATATGTAAGAAATAGTTGAAGTAATAAGAAATAATAAACGCTTAAGGCTGGTAAAGAGTTGTTAGCTTCTTGGTTGTACTTCCTTTTCGAAAAATTCTGGTTAAGTGGCAAAGTGAAGACCACAGATATCACACCAGGAGGCTAACAATTACTGTAGAATCAGCCTATTCAGAATTAAATGAAAAGTTTATTGATTGAAAAAGTGTTAAATGTTGGATGTGCAAGCAGGATTTCGAAAGGGATTGGAATGCATGATATTGATGCATCTTCTCATTAAGGTGCATCACAGAAACTTTCTCACCGAAGAACAAAATAAATAATTATTAAATAAATGATAATATGTAAATAAGAAATAAAAGTTTTTTCAGCAGCGGGGATCGAACCCACAACCTCCATAGCCTCCGTCGCTTTGCCAATTGAGCTACAGTGTCAAATGGCTTCTAGTGCGAAACTTTTTATTTAATTTGTCGAAATTTCTCTTTTATAGTAATAATCCCCACATGATGTTTTCATGAACAAAAACATTCTAATTAAAAATGAATTGTTATGCCAAATAGATAAAGTTCATATTCCCTTTTCATCGCAGCACATGAAGCTAGAAGAGAAGAAAGAGAATAACCCCGAGGCAGTTACCCAAACCGTATCACAACCTCCCCCAAACGTGCCCGCATACAATTCTTCTACCAACAGCCGTCTGCCGCGCGCCGTTCATGAAGAACTGGCAAACATACTGAACAGCATGGGGAATAAGACTGACAATAACGATGCACTGGAGAAATTATATGAACTTAAGGTAACTAGTATATACATACATATACCACTATATACATACATATACCACTATATACATACTGAACAGCATGGGAAACAAGACTGACAATAACGATGCACTGGAGAAATTATATGAACTTAAGGTAACTAGTATATACATACATATACCACTATATACATACTGAACAGCATGGGGAACAAGACTGACAATAACGATGCACTGTAGAAATAATATGAACTCAAGGTAATTAGTTCCAAATGATTGTGTGGGAACCGCAAGGGTGTACTAACCAGTATATTTTTGCTGTTTCCACTGTGGTGACCCCTCAACAATATTGTCACACATACTTCTACTACACTTCCCAATGTACCCGCATTTTCTTTCATTCGCTTATCTCACCAAAATACTAACTCATAGCATCTACTGGCACGCTTTTCTGACTCACTGCTCACACTTTACTCTACTACTTGACGGCGACCTCACTCGCACACTGGTCTCTGCAATTGGTAATAGGTACCTCCTAGCTATTCGATATTGTCTATCGACTAGGAGGGGAGTACTGTGGAGACCTCTAGACGGCGAACTCACTCGCACACTAGCAGCGTCATAAAACGTCCTAAAACGTCCTAAATACAAATTAGAAGTTGGTACAGAGGGCAGGGTGGCAGGGTGTACTTTCCAGTATATATTTGCTGTTGTTAGTCCAAAAAGTATTTCTTACTTAATTTAATGTTTTTTGACATGAATTCCTCATGTGGGGATTATTACTCATAAATAAAATGTGTCGAAATTTTTCTTTCCTTTAATAACATCTTTTATTTATGAGTATTTCTTACTTGTTTTGTAGCACCTTGTAGTTGTCTGCTTAAGCTGTTGCGTTAAGCTGCTTGTGCACATTTTAACGTAGCATTTAACTGTCTAATAGACGGTCTTCTGCATCACTTTTTAAAACTCGTGTTCGTTAATAAGATTCATCGCTCTGCAATTTTAATAAAATATCCCGTCATATTTAGCTCAAAACAATAGTAGTGCCATCTTCTAGCGCAAATATTTATATCAAATATATAAAGCGTATTCTCACATTACAGCTACAAAAAAATCTCGTTTCTATTAACATGATGATGCAGGCAAAAAAGTTATATCTTTAAATCGATACAATTTCGTAATAATTAACTAACATCTGATGGTGTCCTTAGACCTACTTTTTACATTACTTGTAATGTTAATCAATACTAAGTAGTATAAGTTATATTATATTTGAGATTATTATAGACTAGCGACCCGCCCCGGCTTCGCACGGGTGCAACGCACAAATTATCATCACGACTGCGCAACACAATATCTCTTTTGTCGAATTGCTGTCCAGCTATTACCACTGCTACTTCACTCGTGGACGGCGCATTATATCGCCCTCTGTGTTCTCCAACAGGAACTTTATTTGCATGGATTACGACATTACGAATGTAACATATCTTGAAGAGATCTGATCAAATCTATATCTATTGGCTGTGCGACAATCGAACACCGCGTTGATGCTTGTGTATCTGGGTCTGCAATAAAATAAATTTGCAGAAATTTGTGATCATCTGGTCGAAGTGGTAGCAAGCTCCCAGCCAAGTGATACACTTGCCCTTGAATTTTAAATGTAGGCATAAAACCGCGCTCAACAACTTGCTTACTTTTGAAAGACGTCATTTAAAATGCGTTATTGTAACGGCGGATATTGCGTATGAACTGTTTGGATTTCGGAGGATCACCCGTAAGCAGAGAGTGAAGTGGTTCAGGTGGAGGAAGAATTTCTTCTAATTTTTCTTTTCCGCCATGGGAGAGGCGAGGAACTAAAAATCATGCCTAAAATAATAATAAAAATTAAAAGATAATCAACAACAAAAGATACTTATTCTATTCAGTTTAATTAATTCTTGATATTTTCCTCGCTAGAGAGCTCCGATTAACGCGTGCGATCGCTGCAAATCATGGCCATCGACGCGCTATTTATAGGCACGCGCCCCCCGGCGCAAACAACTACGACCCTGCATTTTAAATTTGTAATATCTTCGGTAATATTCACTTAAATTACATGCTGTAAAAAGCATATTGATCTATAATAAATGCACAATTTATTTAAGGTACTTAATTGGATAAGAATTAATGCTGTATTGTTTAAAATCACTTCGTAAATAACCATTTTTTAGTAGAGAATAAAAATGGTTATGCTGGGTTATCCCTAAGAGATAGACATATACCATCGCGGACTTTTTTGTTGAACTTTTTAAGGTGAACAATAGTGTAGTACATTATTTTGGTCTATCTCGTAGGGTTCAGCCAGCGTTTGCAATATAAGCGCAAAAAAACGTGCTTATTTACGACATCACATTAGAAACCTTTAAATTTATCAGTGTTTCTCTACTATATTATGCATTTATTATACATACAAACCTTCCTTAAGAATCACTCTATCTATTAAAAAAAACCGCATCAAAATCCGTTGCGTAGTTTTAAAGATCTAAGCATACATACGGACATACAGCGAAAGCGACTTTGTTTTATACTATGTATTGATTTATCGCTAATAAATAAAACAGTTTACTATCCTACTACCTATACTTTTACAATTTTTTATGCCTTTTGGTAAAAGCTCTCGCAGTTATTTTATGCTGATGACGCACAACTAACTTTCCCAGGAAGCTTTTGCGCTGGCACTTTGAACTCTTTGCAAAGGATATTAAATGTAGTGACTGAGTTTATGTCTTTAAATTTATTATCAGTCTAATGAGTGACAGAACTAATTAACTAGATTGATTAAGAATTAATCAACCGCTAATTGTGTATTTAAGCTAACTTCTAACATTACATACATACTCACGCCGTAAGTTCCCATTGGGTGAGCAGAGACTACCGATCGCCACTTTGTACTATCCTGGCAAACCATTTCGAACTTTGTCTACATTCATCAATCTTTTACAGTATTTTTTACAGTATTAACATTATTTTTTACAGTATTTTCTTTCATACCGCACCTTTACGAATAACGTCATTTTTCACGTGATCTCTACTGCATTCACTCTGCTCACATGCTTCTTCTGCCAAGCCCAACATTCATTGCCACACATAAGCGTAGATTCGGGCCTTTTTGGCCACCGATTGACTCGACATTCGACTATTTATCGCTTTACACACTTTCCACCCTACCCTACTAGGGTAAACAATCTTCCCAGGTATAAAAACTCTTTCAAGTGTTCCCGTTACTTACCATCAATCTCAATCATGCATTCTACCGTATTCTCCTCTCTCCCAAATAATATGGTTTTAGTTTTATCCTCGTTAACCATCATTCCCGTTCTTTCAAAAGATGTACCTGCTATATTTAACATCTCTTGCACCTGTTCAACCGACGATGCAAGTAACACTCGATCATCATCATATAAGTGGCATGTAATGATGAATCCACCCAATCTCAGGAGCGGCACCCCGACGTAGATATCTGGACGTTCATGCAAGGCAGCTCGTTCTTCTTCCGCAACTATGTGGAGCGCGGGTTGCAGCAGATAGCTGAGCAACGTCGCCATCCCGCGCTCTACAAGCACGACCTGCACAGCGCGCTACATCGCGAAGGTGAGAATTTCTTATTTGTACTATTAACTTACTAGAATATACTATGGAATATCGAATTGCAATAACAAGACCGAATAAACTGTGTAAATATATCTTGTATAATATCTATGATTCTGTTGGAAAGCATTGGAAGTAATATGCGCATCTTTTCAATAGTAACTGAAATGTTTAAAAACTCTTCGAGAAATCATTCTTAATAAGTTTCTTTAAAGTCTGCTCGATAGATGATGATAGTTTCAGTGCATTTTAATACAACAATCTCTATGGTAAAAAATGGAAGAAAAAATAGTTATGACTATTGATTTGTTGCCATAATCAGACTTAATTATGGCAACAAAAGAAAGATTAAGATTCATTAAATTATTTGCTTTCATTTATACTAACCTTAATCAATTATAATTTGTTTATCTAGTACGATACGAGCACGGATACTTGAAACGATCCCTGAAAAATACTTTGTAAATTTTGACAATTGTCATTGAAGTTTAGAGTTCTACAAGGCTGTAATTTTGGACTGACTTTATTAAAATTATTCAAGGTTCTGAAAACGTGGCATGGCACAGCAATATCTATCAACTGAAACGTTCTAAGGAAACAAATCGAGATTAAAATTGTGAAAACCATACAACGTTGGAAATTGGTTCATTTTATGATTTTATTCGATTTAGTGTCGGTTAAGAAAAATATAATAAGTGTCGTGTTTTACACGATGATTTAAGCGTATTTGGGCTATAAAAGTGGCTGCTATGTGATTAGGCTGGAAGCCACTTACTATATTCTGTCATTTTCTCAGCATCACTGACAAAAGTAGCTAAGGAATTGCTTATTCCGAAAAGCTGTCAATTTCTGCTCTAGGATTTATAGCCATGAAAGTATAGGTGTAGGTAGGCAGAGTTAAGTATGAGTTTCAACCTTTGTATGTGTCAGCATCATTTTTTGCTTCTTCTTCCTAAAGACTGAATCATATTTAGGAAATTGATTTTTAATGCTGGAGGGATTGAGCGATTAAACAAAAAGATAAGTCTAGGCAGTTCAAGTTTATCGTTCATTATTATATTTTTGTTCGAGAAATATTAAATATTACACTTTCTTTTCTTCCTCGAGTAACTGATATATGACTTTGCTATGTTCAGGTGAAGATTCGCTAACCTCGTTGTGTGAGATCCTATAGTGTATGCCGATGGCTTCACTCTATTCCTACCACACCATTCCCACCTTCCGAGATCCTGTCCTTTCCTATTCCATGTACGTATGTACTTTCATTATTTACGTAGCCATTTTGGAAGTTAACCATTTAATACATTTAGTGCGCAAATGTGTTAAGTGTAGTGTTTTTTTTTTTAATTTATATCATGTTTAGGTCATAAGTACTTTGTAAGTGTGTTCTTACTTTTTGAATAAAATTTTTTTCTTCTTCTTCTTCTTCAAATGGTGTGGTGAAACAAGTTTTTAGGGAGATAGAAAACATGTGTGGAAGTCGTTTAAAAACCATATAGTTCAAAAAATTATATTATACCACTTTGCTCGTACGCACTGACATATAATTTAGATTAGAATAGAATATTTTTATTGGTCACTTGAATATAAAAATTCTTACAAAAATATTACAATTTTAATTTGAAGTACTATTGGCGGTCTTAGCGCTAAAAGCGACAGAAAACATTGAATTTACGTTAAAACTTGTCGTGGATATTGCCTCACGATGTCATTGCCTTACCGTTAGCAACCCTTTTAAGGAGGTAAACCATATGGTTTTAGAAAATACATAAAGAGATAAGGCCAACATTGCGATGTGGTCCTGTCTATCCATCTACCTGTGGTTTTTCTTGAACCTTTCAGTCTCGTTCACCTCTACCTATCCTGTTCATGAATTAAGTAACTTTATCATTCAACCTAGCATACTGAATCAATAATTCCTCAATGACTTTTGCTAATTAAAAGGCAAAAATATGATAATATTGGAAATCTACAGGAATGTGATGGAGCTATTAAAAACCAATTCTCAATGGTCGATGATGATATATAGTTGTTTTATAAATTAATCGTGTTTAGGTTTTGTAGAAATTTAAATCTAACAATTCATCTTTCAGAAGTAACAAGTGAGCAAGATGAAAAGTCAGCTGAGTACCATTTGGAGAGACTACGAGCTTTGCAGGTCAGTATTAGCAGCGACTGTGAAATTTTGTCAGCTAAAAATATAAAGGAGGAGATTTAAAATTGACGACGAAATTCTGTCAAAATTTCTTTCAATTTTTTGTCTTTCTTAAAAAAATAAAGATTTTAAGTAAATTTAATCTGCATTTCTATTCATACGCTAGCAAAATTCGCAATACTTACAATGTAGACGAGTTATAAAAAAGTTTTTGTTTTTTCGAAAAAACTTTTTAGTGCAGTCACACAGCTTAAATTAGCAGTGATGGCAATTTTTTCATGCATTGTCTATTAAAGATCCCATATTTTCTGCCTCAATGACTAACAGTGCTGTGATAGATAATCTATAATGAATTGGTCTTAATACTGTTGTAGCTTAGTGCAGTCTGTTAGGGTAGATCTAAAGCATGGGACCTTTAAAGAAATTCTTCATATTTTCCAGGCCAAAGCTGGTATGAAGTTGTCCTCTCCAGATTGCCTTGCCCGCAGTCCCATGGGCAACCGAGTACTGACTGACAGTATCAGCGAGAACCTTCCTAAACACAATATTGACCCGCAGTTAGAGGTACGTATCTATAGACTTGGATAGTTCTATATTAATAACACGAAAATATATATGATATTAGATATACAAGTAGTTGCCATCTCCTTTCTTTGAAATCAGAGATATAAAGAAAAAAAACCAAGACATTTCAGTTAAATTCAAATTAATTTTAAGTTATTTTAATTTAGCTATAAAAAATATAAGTAGCAGTAGAACAGACTGAGTGACCTTGTTATGAATCATACTATTAATTACATACATACGTGCATACATATATTCACGTCTATAAATCCCTAGAAGGGGTAGCCAGAGCTAAGGAACCAGAAATTCCTCAGCCACTTTTGGAAGTTGCGTGGGGGAAAAGATGGCAAAATAAAGGTTGTTGGTGATGGGTCTCCAACCGCATCGCCCAAAAATCCCTTAAAAAGCCCCGATACCGTTAGTCGCCTTTTACGTACACCGACCGGAAGAAATGGGGTAGTGCTATTCTAAGCCGACACTACACAGCAAGACCTTATATTAAAACTTGTTGTCATTTCAGTTAAAAACGTCACAAACCACATCACCTAAAAGCGAGGCTGACGTGAACGCGTTACGTCTGAAATTGGAACAAATCAAGAACTCCTTCAAGAAATAGAACCATCTCTTTTCTTCGTATGTCGACCAATAGCTCTCTCTCTTTCTCACAAACTACGAAGATCTCCGAACTTTTACGAGGATAGCCTAGTTTTAAGTGGGCAAGAGACGAATTTTAATGCAATGAAGACTAATTTTATTCCAGTGCTGGCAGAGATGATAAATGCGTTGTATTTAACTCATAGTGTTTAGGACGATGTCTCAAATATGATAATTTAGTGTTATTTTTTGGATTTTGATATTTAATCAGTTAACATAACATATTTTAACCGATCAAACATAATGAAGTCCTTTTTATATCCCTTTTAGTTAGAAACCGTTTTAAATTCTTGCCTATGTATGAAAACATGCATTCGTTGTATGTTCAAATAGTGAGAAAAATTGATGAATGTAAATTGTATGTTAAGTTTCTTGTAGACTGTTAGTTGTTAATTTGTGGAATAGTGCTTAGTTAGTGATCCTTAGACGGCCTTCGATCGTGATTAGCTTTGAATTAGATCTGTTGATTTATTCAATGCAATATTTGTCTTTTAGGCGAATTGCGAGTTTCAATCGAAATTTCGTTTTCGATCAGAATAATCGAGTTCCATACATCAGAGTGAGAACAATACATATCTGTGTCTCTTTTACTCCTGATGCTAAGGATAGCATTAGTTTACAACGGCGTGAAGTAAACGATTCGATAAAACTCGTAATCCGTCTTCAGATGAGAATAGTATAATAAGTATTGGATTTGCACTCGAATAAGAAAGTATTGTAGCCCCAATGTGTTGTATGAATGATACCTACTGACATGGTTTTACAAATATGAAATATATTGTAACTGACTTACTCTTATGACAAAATCTGATGTTTATTCATTAGTTACAATTGCCATCTACACTAGTAGCATGAGACTTGTGAGATGTAAGAATCTGAGATTTCTCATACAATTTTTATCAGTATCTCACTTCTCACATGACATACTCGATCTTACACGCGTCATGCTACGGGGCTGGTATTCACATAACATTACTTTTTAAATGAATTAAGACATATCTTCTCGCTACAGTTGCGTAGGGATAGTAGTAACATAAAACTATTTCATATTTGTAAAAGCATTTCAACAAGTGATTTTATTTAATCAACTTCTTTAATGATCGTGTAATAAATATTCATGACACTTAGCAAGTATTTGATCTTGCACTATGTATACGTATTAGATTCACTTTGAAAAATGATATATATTTATACGCAGCCATCCCTTAAAATTATTTTTGGTTACCTTCACTTTTTATAGTATTTTTATAATTATCACATCATTTTGGTTCACTCTCACCAGGTTTCGTAAATAGCAAGTCATGTTTAAGCGAACTGGTGCTTCTGCCTTCCTTTAGCTGGAAATCGGTGTAAATGATGTGAAGTTATTTATTGTTTGAACGTATATATACCTTTATTATAAAGCCTGCTGTGACTGTATACTTATTTATTTATGATGTCACTTACGTTTTTGACGTGACAACGTCTTATAAATTGGTTTGCCGGGTGACACTTCAGGAAACTGCGTTTCGCTCCGCTCACGTTATGCGCTCACAATGAGAGCGAGTGAGAGGCACGCGTCCCTTCCACTCGGGCGTGGTTAGCCCGCCTAAGAGCGAGAGAGACAGACATAATTTCATCCTTTTTCCTACTGTACGAATGAATATTCACATTAAAATTATTTTACCACTCAAAGTCGTTGTCACGTAAAACTTTCGCCCGTATACCGACTTGGCAACCAATTTTTTTTGCCAGATTATTATACAGTATACATTTTGAGTTGATCGATGCATTACGATTATGACTGCTTTGAAATTATGTGACATTCCTAAATTGGTATTTAAAGTAGAGCTAGTATAACTTTGTGAAGAATGGACTAATATAATGATTTCTAACATTCAGACTGTTTGCGTTTTGAATTACAAATTAGCGTGTTGTAAAATATTTCACAAACCATCAAATCATGACTTTTTTTTGCATATTTAACGTAAATAAAACGTCAGTAGTTTTTTACATTGGATTTATTATTTCAATTGCTGTAAACTTTTAATAATAGAGTTAAAAGTTGTTTATTTAGTGAATTGAAACTATTATTTAAAAAAATGTGTATTGGATATTGAAATGATGCTAATAAAATTCATACCATACATAATTGTTCGTTTTATTTTCTGTTACAATAGCTACCTACCTTTACTCATAGCTGCTCCCGTGAAATGGGGAAGGCAGGGCTCAGAAAGGACAACTAATAAGTGATTTAAATTTTAGCTGCTACAGGCCCTTACTAGGTTAAAGTAGGATAGGTCTAAATCTGATCGAATTTGTAATGATGAAGTAAATGTATGTTTTTATTTTATTTGTGCACTTTGTGTGAAATGTCTTCCATTCACATCACCAGAGTTTATAAGTCCAAGATCCCTTAATCGTTACATGTTATCTATGGATCCACGCACCAAACCATAATCCATGGGATAACATCATGCTAAGCTGATACTATAAAGCAAAATATAATATAATCATGTTGAGATGCTTTGGGCAGATAGAGAGGATGGATGATAGAAAATTGGTAAAAGGGATCTATAGAGCTAGTGTGGATGGTAATGTTAGTAGAGGACGACCACGGAGAACACACTTGGACCAAATTGATAGTGTGCTCAAAAAGGCTGGCGTCCGAAGTATGAAGAATAAAAGAGCATGTATGAAAATATTGATGGATGTAAACAAAGCTAGAGAGGTTTGTCAGGATCGTACGATCAATAGTCTCTGCCTACCCCAATGGGAACTAATGGCATGAGTATATGTATGTATGTATTAAGCAAAACACACTACACAAGCAGATAAAATTAATTAGAATAGTTAGAAACCCGTACGTGGGCGGACTGCCCGCTGCGAAAATTTATGAAAGGATGTTTTTTTAGAGGTATAGAACATGAACTTGGCAACACTTTTTAACTCAAACGTTCACACTGTATAACCCCGAAGGCGTTGGCAGAGGTACTAATACTTCTGGACATCACATGACATTGTGACTTGATAACTTTAACTGGCAGCCATTTTGTCAACTGTCATATGATTTATGTTTAGTTTGGTGTGATGTTTGGTATTTCAACATGAATAGACTAAAAGCCAGAACAACGCATCCAAATTTAGCAAATTTATTTTGTATCTGTTCGTAATTTGTAAACAAAGTTTTATTACTATTTGATGATTATGCATGACGAAAATATAATGAAACAAATAGATGAGGACCAGCTCGTCTGCCTGTTTGCTTTTTATTGGTTTCTTTTTTTTTTGTAGTTTCTTCTTTAGCTGATCATTTAAATGACAAATGCTATCAGACTTTAACGCAATATTACAAACGGTGCCGCGTTAAAATTAGTCTATTTTGCACTATGCTATGTCGGCTTGGGTGGGTGCGCAAGCTCCATTTTGATAGTCCTGGAACGTGCCCAAAGAGCAGTGTTAAAAACTGCTCTGCAAAAGCCTCGCAGGTTTCCAAAACACACATTGTACAGGGAGGCAAAAGTGTTGACCGTTCGTCAACTTTGTTGTCTAAGACTGGTACTTAAGACCCACGCAAACCTAAATTATCATATGCGTTCCGAAACCAGGACTTCTAAGCGTCAGTTAATGCTAAATGTGCCTAAAGTAAATACTAGTTTTGCACAAAGATCTGAAACATTTTTGGCTCCTTTTGTGTACACTAAAATTTCTAAGTTAATACCCAATTTACAGGACTATCCTATCAAAATAATAAAAAAAGAGTGACGAACTTGCTGATGGACATGACGTCTGCAGAGACCGAAGCACTGATTCAGATCACTTCTTAAATAAACTGACTCACGCAGATGTATTGGCGCTAAACACACATACTCACAAACACTCACACACACACACACTCTCTCTCACACACACACACAAATGCTGAGGTATAGAAAATTCTTAAATATCGCTTTAGTAAATGAATTAATTTGTCAGCTAATTTTTTTTTTTTTGTATAGGTATTTTTTTTTTGCATTTTCTTGTTATTTTATTTTATTCGCTGTGTTCTAAATAAGGGATTATTATTTCAATTTTCCTAGTATTCTGTAAGAATGGTATGTGGAAATAAATATGTAATGTAGTTGTCCGTTTGCGATACAGGCTGAGCCTAGTGCAAAGGACAAGATCAATTATTGTTCAAAACATTCTTGACAATTAATAAATATTTTTATCTTATTTTTATCTTTATCTTTAATTTTTCTATCACCTTCATTAGCTTTTTGCGTTTTTTCAATTCTGTGTATCTTAAATTTCTAAATTTCATATCATATTTCGTATGATTGCTTATTGGATCAGAACTCTTTTGTTGCTCTGCGCTTGTCGTTTCAATTTCCTGGTTTTCATTCTCGGTTAAAAATACAGCTTCAGGTACATCAATTTCCTTTTGCAGGTCCTTTTTCTTTTGTCTATATTTTTCTGCTGCTTCTTTCTACTTCTTTCTCTTTGCCCTTTGTTCCCTTGCTGATAAATCGTTGATTGATTTTACCTTTCCATCTTTTCTTTTTCTTTGATATCGACTTCTTTCTTTCTCTTTTGCTACTTCTGCATATTTCCTACGTTAAACTACTTTCTGCTTTTTTTATTTATTCATAGTTACCTGTAATTTATAGTTAAATTTG
Source organism: Bedellia somnulentella (assembly GCA_963576735.1). Classification (NCBI taxonomy): domain Eukaryota; kingdom Metazoa; phylum Arthropoda; class Insecta; order Lepidoptera; family Bedelliidae; genus Bedellia; species Bedellia somnulentella. The sequence continues at coordinate 1,731,098 of OY755187.1, read as the reverse complement.
TACTTTTACTACTGGATAGGCACTTTATAGGTATATCAACCTGGTGTTGGTTCCGGTTGCTCATTGCCGCTTAGAACAGGAGAACTCAGGGACCGCTTGTTGTGTTGTATGGCAGAGTTGCTATTTACCGAGGCGAGTGCCGTGGCAACATGCTAAAGCGGGATCTAACCCGCAACCCTCCGGGTGGTGATCAGGCGCCTTAACCGCCTCGGCTATCATCGATTCATTATCATATACCATACTAGATAGGCACTTTATCGTTTTTAAACAACGGTTGCATAGTAGTAGTTTCTATGAAATAAGTCATTACCAGCAGTGAAAAATCATTTCCAGGTTTTATAATTTACTGGTATGACGCTACTGGGAATTACTATTTCGATAAAAAATGCTTTTATGTTATCAATTTATAATTGAGGCTAGAAGGAAAACAAAATCGAACACAGCGTTCCTACCACATTTTATAATTTTAAAACAATATACGATTAAAGTCAACATTTACCTTGCAAATTATTTATCTGGGAATGACGAAAACTGTGACAAATCTGTATTCACTATATATTATCCTGTATTTCCAAAATTTAAACACTGTTACTATCAAGCGCGTGCACTCACTACGTACAGGGGAATGGCGGCTGGATGGGGGGGGTACACGATGATAACTTAGGGATAGCACATAGAATAAAGAGTACCCAGAATCCGCTCACGGCCACACCGATAGTCCTATTTCATTGGTTTCTCTTGCATACCAACGCAACGCACCCGCACTCAGTCGGTTAGAAGCTTTGAAAGTGACAAGCCAAAACAGCTCCACAAAAAAATTCATTATGACGTCTTGCATACTTCCAACCTGCCGAAATAGATGGAACACCAAAGCAAAAGGACTGGGGATCACATTTCACCGGTTAGTATTGTTTATTTTCACTTACTTTCGATGATTGAATGCAATTTAATTTTGTTAACATTACGAATTTCTTTACGCCGCCATGTCAGTGTTGCAAGCGTAGAACTTTGTATTTTCTACCATTTTCAACATACGAATGTTTAGGGAGAAATTCTAAATGGTGAAAAATAAGTACTTTTGGGTATTTTAGATTTCCTGCAGACGAAAGCAGGTGAGCTCCGTGGGTAAGAATAATACAAAAATCTAAAATTGATGAGTATTGGAAACCCACCTCAAGCTCACGCATTTGCTCCGAGCATTTTGAAGAAAAATATTTTGATTTAACTAAATCTGGAATCAGAAGACTTGTAAAAGATGCCATACCCACGAAGGTATATTTGTACTATATTTGAAATATATACCTATCGGTAGGTATATACGTAATATTATACATATAAATATATATCTTACTATAATATTATAATTGTGAAAGTTTGTGTGGATGTGATTGTTACGCTTTCAGACAAAATCTACTAAAGGAATTTGGATGAAACTTTGAAGGTATATAAATTATGCATCGAAATACGATAAATTCGAAAAAGGGTAAGCAGTGATATATGTGTACCCTAGAAGACGCGGGTGAAGAGCTAGTTAATTGTATTTAAATTTTATGTATGTGTCGAAATATTAATATTTTTTATAATATTTTGTATCTAAAAGTTTTTACTGTTTTTATATACGCTTATACGCTCCTTTTAAATTCAAGGAGGAAGTCAAAAACTTCGACTATGCAATAACTTATTTATTATAAATCGTATTGCGATAATTTGAGACGTTGGTAACTAGTGCGCTAAGTTTTACTCTTTTTTTAGGGAATAGCAATGTTTGTGACAGAGGATGATGTTCGAGCAGAGGCCGATAGTCAATGGAATTCTTTAACAGTAGGTTTTTTTTTAAGTTTTAAATCAGGGGTTTTATAATTTTTTGTTCTTGTAATCAGTGAGCAAAATTATGACAAAACCTGAACTTTATTGTAAAAAACATGTGTGTTGGTTAGACGTTGTTGAAAACTGAGTTCAAATAAAACTGAAGAATTATTTTACGGTACGTAAATTAAGTTGTAGCTTAGCTCGAAAAATTGCATTGATTATTTTCTCGAGAGATTGCTACATTACTTCCTTAGCTTAATTAATTTGCTAAACTAAAACAGCATTAGTGGTGGTGCATCATATTTTGCTATATTTGTGTGAAATTATCAACATTTACTTACACTATCTGCGCTTTTCCGTAAAGGCTAAGCGTGAACTGCTGACTGCTTCCTCTATTTATCTCATATTAAATTGATTCTTGATTTCCTGCAAGCTTTTTTGCTTGTGCGATCAGTGGTGTAGCCTTTCTTGACCCTGGTTTATAGGAGTTATGGTGATGGGAAAAGGGTGGGACTTTAATATGTCGAATAAATAACTAAATATCAAATCAACCTACTTACTTATTTGACTCATTTAAATTGCAGAGCTTTAATATAGTAAGCTTTTCATTGTGTAGATATGACAACGACATAATGATGATGCCTGCTTGCTAGTTGCTATTTGCTACATATAACTAATAAGCAATAAATAAAGGAAAGACTTAAATAAAGGAAAGGTGTCGAAGTTTTTCTTTCCTTTATTTATTAATACTTTAATTAGTTTTGAAGCCTTTGCCACACAATAAATGAACATTTACTTTACAGAACTGTCCTGGACCGTCGATATCAGCGCCAATTGTTACGCTTAATTCAGAAATAGGAACAGCTAATATTGATGATTTAGAATATATATTTGACACTCCTAAAAAAGCTATGTTGAGAAAAAAATTGAAAAAAAAGAGTATTTCTGTAATAAACATAAGTTAATTATAAAAAATTTGAGACGTAAAAATCAACGCCTAATAAAGAAAAATGAATGTTTGAAAAATATTACTAAAAATTTAAAAAATAACCGATACATTAATTATTATTATTGTCAACAAATATTGTGGCTGCAGACTTATTTAACAATATTTACATAAGAGTAAAAAGTAAAAAAAAGTTACCAAAATACACGTTAAAAATAAAAAAATTCTGTTTAACATTAAATTTTCTCTCACCAAAAGCTTACAAATACGTCAGAGCAACATTCGATACATGTTTGCCTCATCCAAAAACGTTGGCAAAATGGTACTCTCGTATGACCTTGATGGCGAGCCAGGGTTTTCACAGGAAAGTTTTATCGCATTAAAAAATAAAGCGTTAGAGGCTAAATCACGTGGGAAAAAACTTATTTGTGCTCTGATGGCAGACGAAATGTCTATTAGACAACAAAGTCTCTGGGATGGGAAAAAAAATGTAGGTTTCATAGATATGGGTTCCGGTCCATCAGAGGAAGCCAAAACTTTAGCGTCCGAAGCCTATGTTTTTCTTGTAAACGGGATAAATGAAAAATTTAAACTACCAGTAGGTTATTTTTTGGTAAACGGTTTGGACGCAGATCAAAAAGTAAATTTGATTTATTTATGTTTACGTAAATGTCACAAAGCTGGAGTTACAGTTGTGTCTCTCACTTTTGATGGTCATCCAACGAACACAGCTGTTATGAATATTTTAGGTTGTAAAATTAATTATAAATCAAAACTAATAACCACATTTAAGCACCCAGTTGACAGTTCAGAAATAGCATTTTTTTTGGACCCGGTACATATGTTCAAATTAATTAGGAACCATTTTGAGGCTAAAAAAGTTATTATTGATGAAGAAGAGAAAGAAATAAAATGGGAATATTTATGCCACTTAGTGAAAATTCAGGAAAAAGAAGGCCTTCATTTAGCAAATAAACTCACGCGTAGGCACATTCAATTTAGAAATAATATTATGAAAGTTAAGTTGGCAGTCCAAGTTTTCAGCAAAAGCGTATCTCAAGCAATGAATTTTTGTAGGGTTGATGTAAACTTGCCTAATTTCACCGATTCTGGTCCCACCGAAGCTTTTATCTCGAATTTAAACAACCTCTTTGACGTTTTTAACTCTCGGAATTTTAATGATTTTGATTATAAACAGCCTCTTAATAAAAAAAACAAAGATAAGATATTCAGTTTTTTGGAAAAAATGCGTACATATATAATAAACTTAAAAATTAAAAATATTAATAAGCGGACTGTTGTTAAAGATGGTAGAAAAGTAAAAGTGGTGTTAAAAAGTTATAAACCAGTCTTAGATTGCATTTGTAAAGTTGGGTTTTTAGGTACGTTAATAAATATCAACAGTTTAAAAGCGTTATACATGAATTTGATAGAGTCAAATGAAGACCTTAAATTCTTACCACTTTACAAGTGCAGTCAAGACCACTTAGAGTTGGTCTTTGGGTTAATCCGTATGCATGGTGGATTGAACGACAACCCAAATGCAAAACAATTTAAGGGTATATACCGCAAAGTATTGTGCAATTTAGAGATAAAAGCTTCGGATCAAGGCAATTGCATTGCTCTTGAAGATATTGGAGTTCTTAACTGTAATTCAACTACGAATGCCATAAACCTGACAATATCCGCGCAAAGAAAAAAAAATTACGATGATGTATTTCACCAGTATTTACAGGAAGAACCGTCAACCACTTTAGAAAAAGATGACATGATGAATTTATGGAAATTAAATGAGTGTTTATCATCGAATTCACCATCATTATAATATTTAACAAAATATATTGTAGGATATATCTCAGGTAGCGTAGCTCGATCCATTTAAATCAATAAAATGTGTCTTTTGCACAGAATCGCTGCTATCGCAAGATCTTTTATGGTTCCATAAATTAATTGGATTAAAAGATCGCGGTGGCCTCTGTTATCCTTCTGAAGATATTTATAATGTATGTTTGAAATGCGAAGAGTTTGTCAGAAAGATATCGAAGGACCAATTGATTATAACTTCAAATAAACAGCGCCTTTTTATTGTCGTTACAATATTTAAACAGTTTCTTGGTAATAATATTTTTCCATTTAATTCCGAAGAACATATAAATGGGCTAAGCCACCGCAACAATTTGATAAGAACCATAATAGAAAAATACATAAATTTAAGATTCCACTATATTTCAAAATGTAAAACTTTTGCAGTAAGTGTCGAATACAAAAGACAGCATTATAAAAAAATAACCCAGCAAAAAGGCAATTAACAGACTGACTACACATTTTTTTTATTTTACCATTCAAACTTTTTTTATTATTTTTTTACTTTACCATTTAAACTTTTTTTATTTTTTATATCCACTTCACGTTTTTAGTAAAGTTGTCTTTATAATATGTAACTTACACAAAAATATACTTTAGTAAAAATTTAAAACATGCTTTTGTAGCATATTTAACTAAAATAAATAGGCGTCCTGGAAGATTTGCTTTGTGTGAACACATTTTCGATAAGCCAAACCACCGCATACGTTTGACAAACCTACAATTCTAGCAAAAGAGAATCGATTTTTACCTACAATGATACGCGAATCTTTTGAAATAGAGAAACATCCAAACTTCAATAAAGATGATAGTTGGCCATTACCACCTGCTTGGACCCCGATCATAAGCACCACCAAGCAAGGGAAGAACACTAGCAAGAATCTACTAACTAAAAACTAACGCTAATTTTATGAAATCGAAGTTCGAACTTTAGATTTTTCAGAATATCTAATTGTACCAATAAAAAATATATGATTGAAGCTGTTGTTTATATTTTTAATGTATGTGTTTTTTATTATCCATCTTATTATTTAGAAGCATTAAATAATTCACGATTATGTTCAAATATAGAAAAAGAACATTTTGATATTTCAGAAAATTTTATTTTACTAATAAGTTATAAAACTATTAAAGCTGTTGTTTTATTTTTAATATATGTTTTTTATTATCTTATCATTTAAAAGCATTAAATATTTCATGTTTTTTCTCAAATATAGAAAAAGAACATATTAAATAATTATTCGGAGTTTGGTAGAAATTAATAGGAGTTTGGTAGAAAATATACATTTGCAGACTGGCGATGGGTCTAAGCTTGCAACATTGCGGGGCGTGAAGTGCAGTGAGAGCGGGGGGATTATTGGACCATTTTGCCGAACCGATTTTGTACTGACGACGGTGTCTGGAGGATACTAAGTTTGTGGGATAGCAGTAAAAAAATATAAAATTGGTTTGATGCACTTTCCTGGTGATGACAAAAAAACCATGACAAATTTTTAATATATTTTTTTTGTTCTATGAACGTATGTTCCTAGCATTGGCGAGTATGTCTAAATGCTATGCATACTTCACAAATAATTCAATATAGTTCAAAAACGCTCATGCTCTACTGATTTATCCGTATAAAATTTTAAAGCTTATTGCTCAACAATTTTCTTTGACCTGGGAATGACTTTTAGGCCATTTAAAAAATGTTTTAGGTAAAATTTTATGTCTAAGTTTTATTTTAAGAAAGGCGCCTATTCAATCGTTTATTAAGATGTTCTAAAAAAAAGTTTTAAAAAAATACGTCGAAAATATAAAAATATATTCTGAAAAAATCATGTAGAATCGAATTTACAGATCCACAATCTTATCTTGGCCGGCGACCCTAGTACTACTGTCGCCATTTTGAAATTTCGGCCTGTCATTGTCAGTTAGTTCTGAACTAAATAAAAATTTTAGGGTGACCTACGTATAAATTATCACTTTCATTAATATTTTTTGTAGTGGAAACTTTTTTTTAACGATAATTATTTTTATCATGTATCTTTGCCTATTAATAAACACTTTTGTTTCCAGTATTTGATACAAAAATTAAATGAGATTATTACTTATTTTGTTAAATTTTATCTAAGTAGGCTAACACTGTCTGAAAAGTTGTGCGCACTTAAATAGCGGTGCGGGTTACGGGAAGTGGGAAAAAGCTCCCGAATAAGATTTCACTTCGTATACACTGATGCGTGGGTTCTAATCCTAATGCGGGGATGTTCTAATGTGTAATTGCTTATGTCATATCATAACTGTCTGACATATATATAAAATATAAGGCTGTCAACAGCAATAGAAAAGTGCCCATAGATTCACTGACCCAGCAAAATGAATGACCCAAACGATATCTGATGTTTAGAATTATTTTTTCTGTGCCACCTTTTTGGGGGATCTATGTGTGAATGTGAAATGTAAAAGACAATACACGACAAGGTAAGCCTCTGATTTACAGGATTAAAAAAGTGATTTATGTAGTTACCCACTTATTAACTCTGAGTGTCACAAGTAACAAATCATTGAGTATAAAATAATGAGTTTGCAGAGAAGTACAATTGGCAGTGTTATCGCTAAAACGATCTCTTCTAGACAACATTTGGGAGGTAAGATAAGCAACACAGTCTTTCGGGTAGACATACCAGACAAGGACAAAAATAAATAAATATAATTAGCTTACATTAAAACGAACTTGTTTACTTACAATAATAGTTATTACATACATACATACATATACTCACGGCTGTAAATCCCTAGAAGGGGTAGCCAGAGCTAAGGAATTAGAAACTCCTCAGCCACTTTTGGAAACTTGAGTGGGGTAAAATTGGTAAAATAAAGGTTATTGGTGATCGGTCTCCAACCGCATCAATGGGGTAGTGCTATTCTAAGCTGACACTACATAGCAACTAGTTATTAATGAAATGAATATTATATAATTTGTTTAATTAAGACATTTCAATACTGTACTACATAAATTAGTCTATATGATGTAAAATTATTTCCCTTATAATGGTTAATTTTTATTTACTGGCAATACTAATATCGATGACAGCGACGCCCTTACCGGCCAAGAAAAGATTGTGGATCTGTACCTCTGACTAAGGAAAAATATGGACATGAAATACCTACAAAAAAAACGTGAATACCTACGAAACATAAAATGGCTGACCGGTAGTGATGGGTATCGAGTGCTTTTATGAAATCGATATTTTTACTCAAATTGGATTTCATGATAACAGAAAAATATATAAGTATATAAATAGTGGTATCACTCTATGAGAATTTCAGAATAAGCGGGGAAAACACTGAATGGTTCGGTATCTCTCGCAGTGGTCTCGGGTTGTGTTAGTTCCTACGTGAATTTTCAATTTCTTCATGAATGACTGATAGAAATGCGTGAATGTGATTAAGGGTAAAATCATCATTAAATGCCTCTTATACGCTATCAAGTGTTGCTCGCATTGTCGGTGGATGAGTTGCAAGGCATGATAAAAATTGCACGTGCATCATTTGATAGAAAGGTAATGATGTCGAATGTAGATACAACTAAAATCATGGTTTTTGAGAGAGGAGAATTTAACAGATTGCGTGGTCGAGATTGGTGGTAAAAAAGTGGGACAAGTGAAAGAGTTTGTATACCTAATAGATTATTTCAAATAAACATCTTAATGCAAGCAACATCGAACAGTTGTGCTGTGTAGTGTGGACTTAGAATAGCACTGCCCTATTTCTTCTGGTGGGTGTACGTAAGAGACGACTAACGGTATTGGGGGCTTTTAAGGGATTTTTGGGCGATGCGGTAGGAGACCGATCACCAACAACCTTTATTTTACCATCTTTCCCATTTCCAAAAGTGGCTGAGGAATTTCTAATTCCTTAGCTCTGGCTACGCCTTCTAGGGATTTATAGCCGTGAGTATATGTATGTATGTATCTTAACAATTAAAACAACTATTAAGTTTTCAAATATTTAATCACGTATGTTAACATGGTAGTATTCCTCATTTATAGTAAAATTAAATTACAAATACTAACTATCTTCACAAGAAAATAAGTAAAATTTGCGTTCAATTAGAAAAAAAGACTGAACATTTTAATATTATTCGTTCCGAAATAGAATTATTTTATTTAGATAATTCCTAAAGGATACCTTTTCAGTTAGCTTCTTTCCAAAATATCTATAACGGATATCTAAGTATGCTTCGATGACACTTTTGATAAGAAGATACCTACGATTTGAATCGTGTTCACTTTCACGCGAAACAAAAACATTGGTCTGATTTTCATAGAAATATTCCATGAGAAATGAAAATATATAGAGGTAATATTTCTCGGGAAAAAAAGGTTTCTTAAGCGTAATTTTCATTAGCTTTTCTGTTTTATTACATATTTGTTCAACATCTTTTGATGGAAAAGTTAAACCACCTCGAGTCTTTAACTGAATCAAACTTTGTTTGTATTCACAGAAATCACCAAATAACATTGCATTACACATGTCGCATTTAATTAATCTCGATATTTTTCTCGACACAAATCCAGCAATATACTTGACAACTTCGTGTGAATAATTGGACATCATGCTGTTAAGGCAATCAATATATTCCTCATATAGGGTACTATCATCTTCTTCAATGTCAATGAACCTGTTCTTTTCAGTCAGTTCATTGATAGCAGTGACTGGTTTAATTCTACTGGAGCAAGTTAAAACATTAATCTGTTCCAATGGGATGCAGTTTCCAACACCGCCATCTCGGATTTCAGCTCTAATTAATAGTCTTTTAAATAGCATTTTTTTTAAAATGAAGACTACAAATAAATAGTTGCTTCTTACAAGCCTTGATATTTTCTGACCCAATAGCTTCTAACCATATTTTTTGTTTTGCTGGGTTTTTAGGCCACCTAAAAGTGAAAAATATAAGTTTAATACTTAAATTACTAATTAATTATATAAAAAATCCTAGAAGTATACATTGGTGTTTGATACTATTCCTGTTTCATCAGAGCCTACATACAAAACATGTTCATTACCGAACAATAAATATATTCATACAATTCTGCATAATATAAAACCTCCAAGTGGCTAGTAACTCTTTTAGTGACGATTAAAAGGGATATCTTAAAATCAGTCATGGAAATAGACAAGGCGATCACTGATAACGGCTTATCGATAAAAATAAAAATGATTTGAGATAACATAAATTAAGCCCAACACTATTATAACCTTAAAAATTTATATGAAAAATATAAGCTAAATCATGAATGAAAATGAATGTGAAAGCTTTACAAGGCTATTCTATATACATGCTAACTGGGTAAATTCTTTTCTAAAATGTTCTTAGAGGAGAATTATTCACTAAGTTTAATAAATAACATGCTTACCGATGTAGCGACAAACAAGCCTGTTTACTTGAGTATTTGGATCCACAGCCCACAACACAACACTTTGTCATTGTCTATTAATGACTAAATATAGATTTTAAACAAATTTCAACTGTTCTCAGAATAAAAATCCAAAACCGAATGCGAATTTATCAAAAAATCTGAATGCGACTTCGAAATGTAAACAAACCAAAGCAAAACATAAAATGGCGTACGCCACGCGAATGCTATACGGACCGAGTTTGACAGTTCGATCAGTACTGTTTAACATAATGTTGTTCACTCGCACTCGATGAAGCATTATAAGGAAAAAAGAGACAAAACATAGTTTGAACTTTTGTTTCCTAAATATATATAAATGCGATTATATATGTCTACTGTTTCATTTCCATAGTTTTTCCTTATTCAGAGATCTGTACCGTGTTTTTTCTCGGGGGTGTTCGTTCAAGGGGGAAAAAAATATTATGCCAAAAGATTAACAAAGATAAAAAACAGAATATCTCGAGAAGTTTGAGTTTCTGTCTGGTTTCCACAAAAATTAGGTCTGTAGAGGATGCTATTCTTGGCCATCTTGCTAATTCCACCCAGGCTTTAAATAACGGTAAAGATTGTTTGGGTATATTCCGAAACTCATAAAAAGCATTTGATACTGTTTCACACGTGATCTCAACAAACTAAAACTACCGGGCATACGAGGCCCAGCACCGAAATGGTTTAATAGGTACTTCATAAATTTCAAAGCAAATTAGCAGCTGTAACGTTCAGAGTCCCTCACAGTAGTATAAGTCCGCTTCTGTTTATATCTACATTGACAGTATAGCAAAAGTTCTACCAATGGATTTTATTATATTTTGCTATACTAATAAATAACATTGCAATTTTTATCAGAGAATATTCTCGGTCAAAGGTATTTACTAAAGCTCAATCAAGCTTAGATCTAATCCTAGCTCAGTTAATCAGGAATTAACTTACCCTCAATTATTCCTAGATTCAATATATTTCCTTTATAATACTTACAGAACCATAGAGAACTTAATTAAATAGAGAAGAAACGAACAATGTACATATCCGTAAATGATTCAATGAGACTTAAACGAAGCAGAATCAGGGTGTAGGGACGACTTATTTTGACAATTAGTTATACATACATATACTCACGGCTATAAATCCCTAGAAGGGGTAGACAGAGCTAAGGAATTGTAAATTCCTCAGCCACTTTTGGAAGTTGAGTGGGGAAAAGATGGTAGAATAAAGGTTGTTGGTGATGAGTCTCCAACCGCATCGCCCAAAAATCCCTTAAAAACCCCAATACCGTTAGTCGCCTCTTACGTACACCCACCGAAAGAAATAGGGTAGTGCTATTCTATGCCGACACTACAGTTAGTTTAGTTTAATTATAAGCGGTATTTTTTCAGTTTTTTTTGTACTGCACTCCGTATTGTTTCAACTCTATTTAGCTATGTTCACTATAAGCAGAACCAAGCCATCCCCGACTCTTTCCTTTTAAGGTTCAATCGACTGTCTTTCGGAAATGTGTACTTGTCAAGCATTGAACAACCCCTTATCACTTAAGTATCATGGGATTATTTTAGATTATAATTTAACTGTGTAGTGTCGGCTTAGAATAGCACTTCCTCATTTCTTCTCGTGGGTGTTCGTTAGGAGCTACTTGTTGGCGGTATTAGCGGCCTTTTAATTGATATTTATGCGTTGCGATAGGTGACCCATCACCAACAACTTTTTTTACTACGTTTTTCCACACAATTACCAAAAGAGGCTAAGGACTTTCTCATTTTGAACCTCTGGCCACCCCTTCTAGGGATTTATAGTCGTGAGTATATGTATGTTTATACTTACTCTTTTTTTCACCATCATAATAAGTAATGGTTCATTGTCTACCTCATCAACGAAATCATATGATAAAATTATAGCAAGGTGGTGGTCAAAAGGAATCGAAATGAATAATACAAAAATATATAAGTAGTATAAGATGACAGTCTTTATTTTATTTTCCAATACAAAAATATAAATTCAATAACTACCTTTAGAATTAACCATAATTACAGATTGACAACAAATTCAATTAATAATAACAAATTAAAATACGAAAACATACATGATTAAACAGAATTAGTCAGAAGGATACAAAAAAACATATTGATATAAATAACTCACAACACACTATATTTCTTAAATTGACAAGAGGTTTGCCAGGATAAAAAGTAGCAATCGATACTGGCTTACCCAACGGGAACTAATGGCGTGAGTATATGTATTTTAACTCGGCCATTTAGTAATAATAAAAGAATAAATAAAGGAAAGAAAAATTTCGACACAGGCGGGGATCGAACCCGCGACCTCGGGTATACGCCCCGACGCTCTGCCAACTGAGCTACCGTATCAATTGGCTGCCAGTGCGAAATTCTTCTATCCTTTATTTCTTTTACACGTTTAAGTAGTGTTTGCGTTTCCTACCTCCGGGGCGTTTACCCGAGGTCGCGGGTTCGATCCCCGCCTGTGTCGAAATTTTTCTTTCCTTTATTTATTCTTTAATTATTAGTAATAATCCTCACATGAGGTTTTCATGAACAAAAAAAAAGATTTAAATTCGGCCATTTAGGTTTGTTTCCTGACAATCAAGTTTTTAATCACCGCTAAACAACTATGAAAAATCACTTATTTGTCTAACTCCCTGTGAGTATAATGTCTGTGGCAGAACAGTATATGTGTTAATCGAATTTTAAAATGCAATTATAAATATGATAGTGTAGGGCAATATAATATTACACAAATTTAAACCATTCAAAGAGCTGCTAAAACCTAAATAGTTATAATACTATCGCTGTGTAGTGTCGGCTTGGAATAGCACTACCCCATTTCTTCCGGTGGGTGTACGTAAGAGGCGACTAACAATATTGGGGCTTTTGAGGTATATTTAGGCGATGAGGTTGGAGGCCCTCGACCTTTATTTTATCATCTTTTCCCCTCTCAGCTTTCCAAAAGTGGCTAAGGAATTAGAAATGCCTTAGCTCTGGCTACCCCATCTAGGGATTTATAGCCGTGAGTATATGTATGTATGTATGTATGTTATAATACTAGTCTAGAAAGTTTTCAATTCCATAAAACAATCAGTCTTTGGTACATTTACATGACTAATACACAAAATAATAATTACAAAATAATTGGCCATATTGTTTTATAGAACGTTACGGAACTAAAAAGTAAGTATAATACTAAGGTTAGGTACCTAAATATTAAGTTGTATTAGCTAAGTTAAGGTAACTACAAGAATAATTTAAAAACAAACTAATAAGAAAACAATTCATTTCAAAACTTAAAAAACTAATAGTAAAACAAAAAACTTAGATCATTTTATTAAAATATTGATTTTTGAATTTTTAGAATTGAAAGGGTTGTTGGCTCAAGGACAAGCTAAAAAATATTAAATGCACATAATAGCAATTTCCATTTAAAACATAAATAAATATTAGTCTAATATATTCAAAATGCTGGCTATGACTTATATTGGATTATGCTGACAATTAAAGAAATGTCATAAAAATATGTTTTAATTTGTCATATAATAAGGATGTGATGATTTATTATTATAAATCATGTAAATAATCGAGACATTCTATACTTGACATATTAGAAGTCTGAAATCTGATTATAGCCCAAATAAGTTTTCACCGAGGGGCTAGGCCCTACCTAGAACATACTACTTTACCATAAAAAAGTGAATTAATTTTTGGGTCATAAAATTTAGTATTAATGCTTTTAATAAAAATTGACTCAAACTAACTCTGAAACAATTAATACGAAAGTACCATTAAGGCCTTATAAATATTTACCAAAAAATTATTTATCATCTCTGCGAGGACTAAAAGATAAAATTGTCTTCATAGCATTGACCTCCAACAAACGAAGCCATAGTTCGGCAGCTTTCGTTTATGTTCGGACATCTTCGTTTTAAGTGTAAGAGCGGGAGAGAGCTATCAGTTGTAAAGGAGACGGTATTACCTCTTGAAGGAATTCTTGATGAGTTCAAATTTAATTCGCAACGCGTCCATATCAGCCTCGTTCTTAGCAGTTTGCAAAGCTTTTATCTGAAATTAAGAACATTTTCTGAGTGTTTGTTTTTTTTCGTTATGAATTGTGATTAATTACTTAAATGGTGATGAGACTATCAAAATAAAAGGTGGAAGTCAGCGGCTATACTGTCTGGGATTTTATTTCGTAAATTAGAAAATTCAATTTTATAACAAAATCTGAATGCAAATTTTAATTAAAACTATTAACAAGCATATTTTTTAAACACAAAAAGTTTTCGTTTTCCACCAAATTGCAAATTTTACGTTTATTCGTGCCAACAAGAATTAAATATAATTTAACATTTCTGTTCATTTCTGTGTAAACAAACTGAAGTGTTAGATAAGTTATCAAAGAATATATTTTAAATTTATGTTAACGATACGTACCTCTAACTGCGGGTCAATATTGTGTTTAGGAAGGTTCTCGCTGATACTGTCAGTCAGTACTCGGTTGCCCATGGGACTGCGGGTTAGGAAATCTGGAGAGGATTGCTTCATACCGGCTTTGGCCTGGAACATATAAAGAAAAGAATAAAAAACTCTTTCTTACACACCGTTGAGACGTTCTCAACTAAGCCTTAATTTAGTCTCTGGCTTAAAGGCGAAGATTCCAAAGCCGCGTCATTTCCAAATCAGAAGGGCAAGCACGAGCCGTGTTTAAACTAGTTATCGCGTGGGATAAAGCAGCCATTACGCTCTTACGCACTTACTTAGTATCGTATACTGCCATCTCATTCTAACCGTTATCGTGTCGATAAAATAGCGCTCGTGCTTGCTATACAGCTGACACTACAATCTGCATAAAAGCTAAGACTGGCTGATAGAAATCCTCTTTACCACGCTATTTTCCACGAAACTACAACTAGAAGAAGACACGGAAGACAAAAAGACATTTATATATATTGCCGTGTAGTGCCGGCTTAGAATGTCGCTACTCCTTTCTACCCACGGGTGTCGTAAGAGGCGACTAACGGTATTGGGGCTTTAAGGGATTTTGGGCGATGCGGTTGGAGACCCATCACCAACAACCTTTATTTTACTATCTTTTCCCCACGCAACTTCCAAAAGTGGCTGAGGAATTTCTAATTCCTTAGCTCTGCCTACCCCTTCTAGGGATTTATAGCGGTGAGTATATGTATGTATGTATGTACATTTAGCTACTTGCTTTATTTTAAAATATTGTATATTTAATAGCCGTGTAGTGTCGGCTTATAATACCACTACCCTAAATCACACCGCGGGTGGTGGACAAGGCAAGGGTATGGGGGTTTTAAGTGGCTGTTAAGCGCAGTGGCTGAGGACACATCGCCAACGATGTTTTAGTTTAATTATCTTTTACCAATTGTCGTCTAGTGTCGGCTTAGAATAACACTACCCCATTCCTACCCGTGGGTGATCGTAAGAGGCGACTAAGAGTATAGGGGCTTTTTAAGTGATTTTGGGCGATGAGGTTGGAGACCCGTCACCAAAAACATTTATTTAAACCATCATCTCCCCAATCAAATTCCAAAAGTGGCTGAATTTCTCATTCCATAGCTCTGGCTACCCCGTCAAGGGATTTATAGCCGTGAGTATATGTATGTATGAATTTTTTACCTAATTAACTTCTAAAAGTGGCTGAGGCATTGTTAATTATGAAGCTCTGGCTCCCTATCTCTGAGATTCATGGTCGTGAGTACATTTACGTATATGTATAGTATGTGTGCTCAAGCCCCTCAGCGGGGAATGTATGGGCTGTGATGATAATATATTTAGAGTAAAACTTAGTTGCGTCCACTAACCTGCAAAGCCCGTAGTCGATCCATATAATATTCTGCAGATTTTTCCACATGTTCACTAGGCACCTCTGAAAAATACATAATTTGCGCATTAGAAAGAGAAAGACATTGAAGAAAAAAATACATGAAACAAATAAATAATAATAATAGAAAAACAATGTAAAACAGAACATCATATAAATCAAAGTTAAAAAATAATAATATATGTATTAGACATTAGACAAAATATTATTGACGAGAAAACAAGTTATATATATCGTATAAAGTTATTACATTAGTATTACGCCAGTGTTCCTGTTGGTATTGTATAAGGCTACTAACAGTAATGAAACATTTATTGTTGGGTGGTACTGATTGGAACCTTTTACAAACTTTTTTTGTAATAACTTATCTTTAGTTTTAGTTGTGTAGTGTCGGCTAAGAATAGCACTACCCCCATTTCTTCCGGTGGGTGTACGTAAGAGGCGACTAACGGTATTGGGGCTTTTAAGGGAGCGTTGGGCGATGAGGTTGGAGACCCATCACCAACAACCTTTATTTTACCATCTTTTCCCCACTCAACTTTCCAAAGGTGGCTGAGGAATTTCTCATTCCTTAGCTCTGGCTACCCCATCTAGGGATTTATAGCCGTGAGTATATGTATGTATGTAGTTTTAGGAATGTATGGCAAACAAAGAGTATACAAGAATGGTGAGAAAGTGATTGAAGTATGTTTGGAGATGAAACACAAATATATGGTATGTATGCAAAACGTTGATAGTGAGAGAAATACGATAGATTTGTGAATGAAAGTTTAAGAGCAAAGGTTGTTTACAGCAGAGTTAACATAGGGGTTAACGTGGGTACAAAACATAAAAAATAATCGCGGCCAAACATACATACATACATACAGTTCAAACGCAGAACCTCCTTTTTTTGACAGTTTAAACACTAAAACCTTCTCCTGAATGTAACAAATACTTTTTCTGAAAACCGCATCCAAATAGTTTAAGTCAAACGCGAGATAATCGCGGATAAAAAAGATATGACTCAAAATTGTACCAACCATATTTTGGAAAATTAAACAATGAGATTGTAAAGAGTTTCTTTGTTGCTTCTTCTCTTTACGAACACCTTCCGAACCAACGGATTAGTGATAAATTTACAAAAATAGACGTTCAAAAAATGTTAGTAATATAACTTAAACTAGCGGCCGAACAGTTCGGATTTCGTGAAAATAGATCGACTGTAATGGCAGTTACTTTGCTAGTAAAAAGCATTGTAGAAAGTATGGATAGTGGTAAACCTATAGATGTAATTTTTATGGACATGATGAAAGGTTTTGATTTGGTAGACCATAATATTATAGTTAAAAAATTAGAAGCTTATGGAATTTGCGGTAATGCGCTTAATTGGTTAATCTCATATCCAAGTCATAGGTCGCAATGTACATGTATACAAAGCCACTCAAGAAATAAAAAAAACAATAACAATAAAAGAGTACTATTCCAATTTCCGTATAAATAAATATGGAGTCCCACAGGAAAGTATATTAGGACCCCTTTTGTTTATACTGTATATTAATGACCTCCCAAAATCAGTTGACGATGAAATTATACTTTATGCAGATGACAGCGTTGCAGTTATTAAAGATAATAGTTTTACATCACTAGAACAACATGCGACCGCGCCTCTTTGTTAAATAGGTAACTGGATGGAAGTAAATAATTTACGACTAAACAGTGATAAAACTGAGCATATGCAATTTTCCCACCCGAATAAAATAGTTCCCAATTTGAATATAGCATACAAAGAACAAACAATACAAAAAGTTAATTCATTTCTGTTTTTAGGTATATCAATTGATCAGCACCTCAACTGGAAATCACATTGTGATATTCTCTGCAAAAAAATAAACAAGTATGTGTATGCACTAGGTCGCATTGTAAGATTATCCTCAGAACAAGCTGGCAAATTTGCATATCATGGCTACGTAGGTTCCTTATTACGTTATGGAGTGATACTGTGGGGAAACTCCACTGATGTGCTTTCAGTTTTCATATCTCAGAAAAAAATGTATAAGATCACTCTGTTCTATCAGCGACCAGACAGTATCGTGCCGACCTCTTTTTAAAAAATTAAAAATTCTCCCTTTGGCCTGTATTTACATTTACGAAGCAACATTATATGTTATAAAGAATTTTCAGACTTTCGAACCAGCTCATATCGGTTATCATTTGCAACGGTTACAGATGAAAAACCAAAATAAACTTACAGTACCTAATTTTAAACTATCATCAAGCAGAAAATCATTTTGTGTAGTCTCTGTTAGGGTATATAATTCTGTACCTGATGAAATAAAGCTTTTACCCATAAATAAATTAAAAAGACATTTATTTAATTGGTTGCTGGAAAATTGTTTTTACTCCATGAATGAATTTTTTGATAGGAATAAGAATATTAATATAATCTAATTAATGATATTTGGCATGTATTTAATTTTTTTTCTATTGTGCTGTTATTATGTGTTTGTTGATATGCATGACATAGTATTTCAATAAATTTCAAATGATTATTATTTTTTTATTGATATTAGTTTTTTTCAGAGTGTCTTTTGACATCACAGTTTTTTTTTATAATACATTTTAATTATTTTGGATAAAATATTTTTTTTCATAATGCTTTTCTGTAGATATCATATAATTGTCGAAAATGTTAATAAATGTAGTCACATTTTCAATATTTAAAGTTGTATACCCGCAAGGGTCAAATGTGTATGGATACAATTGTACAATAGAAGATCTATGTAAACTACACCCACATTTACGACTAAATAAACGGTTTTAATGGTTAATGGTTTTAATGATTTTGAAAAATAAACTTTTTGACTTTTTTGACTTTTGAAACATACATATAAACAAACAATCGAACTGAGAACCTCCTTTTTTTGAAGTCAGTGAAAGAATTCTTTTAGTTTTAATAGGCATTCAAAGTCACCGCGCTGTAAAAGTTTCCACGTTAGCAATCTATTTGGATTGAACTTCGAATACGCCTTTTGAAGTTTCTTAAGGGCGTCCCCGGAAAAATAGGTTGATATTGATTGTTTGGAAATTCTATAAAGTCTGATTTGATGATATTGATATGACATGAATAAAATATATGTTGGTGATTAGTTCATGGTGTTAAAATTTGATATTTAACATTATAATAATTTGTTGAAAAATATGATGAAAAAAATGAATTGAAACAAGCTTTGTTTTCATAAAAACCGTATAGGCTCCACTGGCATAACATACATGTGAACTCATTATGTGTATATATACGCGTAGCTTTAAGATCTGTACCTTTGATGTTTAAATTTTCATTTAAACATTATAGTTATTCAATAAAACTAAATAAACTACATTTATCCTGCGCGCGCGTTTTTTCCGTCCCTGTCACTCTCAGTTTTGACGTAAGAGTGAGCGCAATAGCTGCAAAATGCGGGGAGGCGCCTAATTTTTTTAAACACAGAAGCAATGCCTACCATTTTTATCCATATTGCCATGCAACTCATGCTTATAGAACTTGGGTTTCCGTTGCTCAGCTATTTGTTGCAATCCACGCTCCACGTAGTTGCGGAAGAAGAACGAGCTGCCTTGCATGAACGTCCAGATATCTACGTCGGGATGCCGCTCCTGTGTAGACAAACATTGTATGAGTGGCTAGCATATACTATACATACATACATACATATGCTCACGGCTATATTTCCCTAGAAGGGGTAGCCAGAGCTAAGGAATTATAAATTCCTCAGCCACTTTTGGAAGTTGAGTGGGGAGAAGATGGTAAAATAAAGGTTTTTTGTGATGGGTCTCCAACCGCATCGCCCAAAAATCTAATAAAAACCCCAATACCATTAGTCGCCTCTTACGACACCCGTGGGTAGCGACATTCTGAGCCGGCACTACACGGCTAATGAGTGGCTAGATAGTATAACATCCATCAGACTATCGCCTGATTGCTGTATACAGTATTCAAACTGAGAACGACTTAAGTATCGTTTTGTCTCATTCAGTTGTTAAGATTTCAATGCGACAGAACTATACTTAAGTTGTTCTCAACTGGAATACCCAATTCAGAAATCGGTCGTATGAAATACTAAGTTAAAATGCATACTAGTTGTTTAGCTCAACACATCTCATGCAGATAGCTACGAGGTGCTGAATATATATATTGATATATATCAAAAGATTTTTTAGTCTACTTCAATATTTAACAATGCAATCATTTGAAAGGAATTACCTTAAGTTCATATAATTTCTCCAGTGCATCGTTATTGTCAGTCTTGTTCCCCATGCTGTTCAGTATGTTTGCCAGTTCTTCATGGACGGCGCGCGGCAGACGGCTGTTGGTAGAATTGTATGCGGGCACGTTTGGGGGTTGAATGGTTTGAGGGGGTAAGGGGTTGTTCTCTTTCTTCTCTTCTAAATTCATGTGCTGTGGTGAAGAGAAAACATGTGTTTATTTAGGTTGTATATAATCATAAATAAAGGTAAAAAGTTAAGAATAGTATGAGAACCACTGAGTACTGTAATAATTGCCTGTGTGGTCCCGCAGTTAAGCGCTTGGCTTTAAGTACGGAGGTGGCGGATTCGATCCCTAGGCTCACAAATTTAATTTGTAAGGTTTAACCCAGTATTAAAAACTAAGATGATTCCGTGTTTCGGAGGGCACGTTAAGCCGTCGGTCCCGGCTACTATCACGGTAGTAGTCGTTAGTCTGCCAACCCACAATTGGCCAGTGTGGTGGACTTTGGCAAAATCACCCTATAAAGGGTAGGCTTGATTCCCTTGGAGAACCAAATCGACCGTAACTTTAGCTTGATAATCTCTTGTGCTGGAAATCTACTCTTCACATCGAAAACGATAATATCATACGTATCTCTTCTAACCCCTACTATAATTTATTTCTGTCACGCTCATAGCTTAAAATTTTGCAACAAGCGATACGATTTGCAATCGCAAATATCCTTATTCTACTTCGGAATTCTGTTGGCAAAATGTTGATGATATTTAATAGTTATAAAGGAAAAGTTTGCAGTGTAGTGCCGGCTTAGAATAGCGCTACCCCATTTCTTCCGGTGGGTGTACGTAAGAGGCGACTAACGGTATTAAGGCTTTTGAGGGATTTTTGGGCGATGCGGTTCCATCGCCAACCTTTATTTTACCATTTTTTCCCCACTCAACTTTCCAAAAGTGGCTGAGGAATTTCTAATTCCTTAGCTCTGGCTACCCCTTATAGGAATTTATAGCCGTGAGTATATGTATGTATTACCTTCAGAACTTTGACAAGATAAGGATAAAGGTCAGAATCCTTGAGGTCGGGAATCTGCGAGAGATGGTTGGTGATGGAGCCGCCCTTCATCTTCACCAGCGTGTGCACCAGCGTCTTCACCGTTCTGGGAAGTGGCCAAACTTATTATTTTATATTTCTTTTGGAAAAAAATTGCCGTGTAGTGTCGGCTTAGAATAGTTTCTACCGATGGGTGTACGTAAGAGGCGGCTAACGGTATAGGGGCTTTTAAAGGATTTTTGGGCGATGCGGTTGGAGATTAATCTCATCACCAACAACCTTTATTTCACCATCTTTTCCCCACACAACTTCCAAAAGTGGCTAGGGAATTCCTAATTCCCTAGCTCTGGCTACCCCTTCAAGGGATTTATAGCCGTGAGTATATGTATGTATGCATTATGTTTCCTGTTTTCGTGTGTGTAATATGTCATAGTGTCTTTACTTTTTTAACTTTATATTTGAACATACTGATGGGAGGAACAATGTATATGTTTCAATATTACATGTATCAATAGTCCCTGTCTATCAATAGATCATTTATTGATCGCGGATATACAGGCGGGGGCAAAAATAGCTATTTCAGACTTACTTTTATTAAGGGCCAACTTTATTGGAGCAATTTTTTTTTTACAGGTCAGCTGAACTCTTGTCGCAAAATATACTGAGATGCTCTAATCAAGTTAGTCCGATAATACACGTTGTTCTAAATTATCTCACTAAAACTCTCTTTTGGTTTGATAACCCCCTTTAGATAGATCCTGTGTACCTCTTTAGTAACCACTACTTAAAGACTCTAATATAAATAATTTGAATGTTTTTATTCATGAAATGAAAAGTTAGGCGTTCTTAACATTTGCATTCTATCTGAAAAGTTAGACAAGTGGCCTTCCGAATTTGAAAAAAAAACGGAGGTAGGGAACGCAAACACTACTTAAAAGTGTAAAAGAAACAAAGGATAGAAGAATTTCGCGCTGGCAGCCATTGACACGGTAGCTCAATTGGCAGCGCGTCAGGGCGTATACCCGAGGTCGCGGGTTCGATTCCCGCCTGTGTCGAAATTTTTCTTTCTTTATTTATTCTTTATTTATCATCTAATATAAATGTTCTAATTAAGCATGTAGTTTTATATTATAAGTATACACTTACACTATGTATAACTTAGAGACAGGACTTGCCTAGTTCAGGGGTGAACTAATCATGTTACTACAGATGTGTAATAGTTTTTAGGATCTTTTGTAATAAAGATTTATATATATTTTTTTAAATAGGTACCACTTACTTGTAAGGCGTATCACTAAGCCCCGCATTATTCTTCCAATACACATTAGGATACGCTTTGTAGAACAAATGTATTTTATACATGACCGCATCGTAGTCTATAATGTCGTGTTGCCAAGTGTCTGTCAGTTTAAGAATTCTCCAGAAACATTTCAGTAGAAGTTCTTGATATCGAGGTGATTCCGAGTCTGTTTTGCCGATTGAATCGTGGAGGAGGGAGATTACGGAGCTGTGGGATAGATTTAATAGTAAATTTCATGTATATGAATGAAGTAAAAAACATTTTGTTTCTATTGCCTGCGACACAAAACCACCATAAATTTTAAATTATACGGAATATAATTCAAAAACAGCACCTTTATGACTAATAAATAAAGAATAAATAAGGGAAAGAAAAATTTCCAACATAATAATCCCCACATGAAGTTTTTATGAACAAAAACATTTAAATTACCTTTATGACTATTTATGTATTGGGTATTATACAAAAGAAAATGCTGATAGAGATAAAGGTGACAACTAAAATGTCTATTCTTAACTGGTATTAAAATAAGTAACTTGAACAGGAAAAACGGGCACTAGCAGTCTCTTTCATATCCTCCATCGCGGTGTTAAAGAGTAGATCAAGCTATATATAAATACATATCTTTGCTGCTACCACAACTTAATTTCGCTAAATATACACCAAAGCAACACGTAGGTACATCATATATCGAAGAAGTCAAATTTCCGATTTATAAGGAATATATAGGCAGTAAGATTTTCTACCTCATCAGAAACATCTTTTTTGAAGATAGACAATGTCAAATTACCACTACTTAAGAAAAGAACATACCTTCAAATTATTTTAAAGTAATGATGCTCTAGATTTTAATTTGTGATTTTCATCGTAATGAACAGCAATAAGAATCACAATTGTATAAGCTATATTTAATTTGACGTTATTTATTGCACAAGTGTATCCTCAAAAACAATACAGTTTAATGAATAAATATTAAAATGCTGTGTAGTGTCGGCTTAGAATAGCACTACCCCGTTTATTCCCATGGGTGAACGAAAGAGGCGACTAAGGGTATTGGGGCTTTGAATGGATTTTTGGGCGATGCTGTTGGAGACCCATCACCAACAACCTTTATTTTACGATCTTTTCCCCGCTTAACTTCCAAAGGCTGAGGAATTTATAATTCTTTAGTTCTGGCTACCCCTTCTAGGGATTTATAGCCGTGAGTATATGTATGTATGTAAATATTAACATACCACAAGAGCGTAGTTCCAGGTGATTTCTCTAACAACGTGACACACACATTGTTCAATAGTCGTACCACTTTCGACCCAACTTTGTCCCGTCCCAACAACCGTACGAGGTCTCCCAGCAATAGGGACAAAGCCTCTGTACTGACTGAGCGACCGCAACAGCCTGATTCGTAAACCTGAGAAAATAAAATACTTTAAGTAGGGAGGGGTAAGGGAATGTACAAGATGTATGATGATCATGGGGAGGAGAGAGCTTTGTCAGTCAAAGTGGCGATCGATAGTCTCTGCCTACCTCAATGGGAACTAATGGTGTGAGTATATGTATGTATGTAAGTATGACAAATAATTGAATATAATTTCATTTATTTGTCATTCAAATATTATGTAAGCAGTTTTATTACAATAGGCTATTTGACTGTAATAAAAATATACATTTCTTTTATTTCATTAGTCTTAATATATCTTTTTTGGAGCAATATGTAATAATGCGAGATAAAAATATTGCATTATTTCACTAAAATCCGTCTTCTAAAAGAAGTAATTTTGATGCAACTGTCACGTGACTAAAAACGACCGTGATTGGCTGTTTCTATAATGACGTAGATCGCGCATAAACAGACTGTGTATCGCTTCGCTCATTGGTGTTTAATGCGGAATTGACGTCACTTGTGCTACAGCCGCCATATTACTTAAAGTCGCGTTTTCGCGGCACATTTGAATATTGCATTTTCTTTTTCGATTTTTTAATAAAATAGCTAAAATGAAGACGGAAAATTTATTTTTTAGGTCTCCTTATAAACAAATTAACACCGTAAGATAGTTTTCAAAACTTAGTCAAATAGCCTATTATTTACCCCCCCATCCCCCTTGTCAGCAAAAATGCAATAAGATGATGCAGTTGCAAATCGCATCAAGGCGTAGGCAGAGCTTTAAAATTACAAATTCAACAACTTTCGAAAGTAACTGCAAAAAAAAAAGGTATATAACACAGATCCCTAACATACTAAAACTAACAATAGATACAGTAGCCTCAGCGGCCACCCATCACATCTTGTTCATAGCCAGCTGCCGCCAATCGAATGAGAAAATAAATATAGATAAGTTATAGTTCATTCGCTTAGATAGTGTCGGTACATCCGCACGCACTTTCGGTTGTTGTAATAAATAATACGGATAAACTTGGTTAAAATTCTATGTCACTTAAAATTTCGAAATAATTATTTCCTGTATTAAAAATAAACGTTCTAACATCATCACGATCTAAATTAATACTAAAACATCAATATACCAAATTGGCCAACTTTACTTGCGGATATACGCCGGCCGTGGCATCCTTTGTTTATGCAGCTGCAACCTGTAACGTTTTATGGCACGTGCCACGATAAAAGAGCGACACTCTTTCACCAACAATCTTTATTTTCCATCTTTTCCCCACTCAACTTTTCCAAAAGTGGCTGACTATTTTTTTTATTTCTTAGCTCTGGCTACCACTTCTAGGGATTTATAGCCGTGAGTATATGTAAGTATGTATGTACAATTTAAGCGAATAAACTATTAGGTTGAACGGCAGCAAGAAATTTAAAGTAACTTATATTATAGCACCTCTAATACAAAAAATACGTTACATTAGCCACAGCGGCCACCCATCCCTTGTACAGCGGCAACACATCGTCTCTCTCGCAGTCAGCCAACGCCGCCAGTCTTCTGAGAACGGCGGCTGATGACGTCACGAACCGCTCTTCATACGAAGACCCAGTACAAGACATTAGGGAAGCGGCTGATTGAGATACGGCTAGGACTGCCGTCTGGAAAATTTTAACTTTTGTATGTAAATTGAGACTTGAATAAGTCAAGCGTTGGCAGAGGTCCTAATACTTGAACATTACGTGACAATGCCACCCGTTGTTCAGAGAACCCACGGTTTGCTTGATCAGTGCATTCACATGTTTTCACTGACCGTTAACAACCATGATATATTAACCACTCATACGACTTTAGGAAAGACAAATTGCTGTAGACCCCGACCCGGGATTGGAACTCACGTATGTCTGTTTTGACGGGCGGACGTTCTACGCATTGGACTATCACGGCTGTCTAGGAAAAGTGATGAGTATAACAACTTATAAATAAGCAAAAGTATTTAATAATCCGTGAATGAAAATGATCAGCATTCGTTGAATTAACGGTGACGTCACATGCGTGTCAATATAATCTCTTCTTTTAATAAGAGCTATGAAAGCCGGATTTTTGTTTACTTGTTGACAAGTATGTGACGTCACGAACCGCTCTTCGTACGAAGACCCAGTACAGGACATTAGAGAAGCGGCTGATTGAGCTACGGCTAGGACTGCCGTCTGGACAGATAAAGATAAAGATAAGATAAAGATAAGATAAGATAAAAGATAAGATAAAGATAAAAGATAAAGATAACCGTTACTTGAATTTTACCGTTGCTTTAGCAAAATTTTTACAATTTACTTCATACTGATAGTAATTATGACTTTAGTTTTAGTTTAGTTTTAAACTTACGTTCAAATCCGGACTGTTCATAGATTCAAGAGCCTCAACCAGCATCGTGTCGCTTACCGCGTTTTGTTTCGGTGGAAACACGGGCGGAGTCACTCGAATCGGTGGAGCGACTGGCGGAACACTGTTGTGATAAGAGACAAGAGAAAAATAATAAAAAAACAGATTACTTTAGAATGAATCACGAAAGAATAATAAAAAAACAGATTTCTTTAAAATGGATTACGAAAGCAGTTATTGAAAAGAAACTTTCAATCAAACAGATAAGACTTTTGATTATAATGTAGATATTTTTTTTTATGTAACCTCCATCGTGTCCCACTGCTGGGCAAAGGCCTCCCCCTTTTCGCGCCACTCATCCCTGTTCATCCCCCCTCATGAATAATGTAGATAAATTAAAGAAAAATTTTGGTGTTTGAGTTAAATCACTGCGAGATGTGTAATAAGTAAACTGCGTTATCTAAACGCGCTTTCATTTGGTTTTTGAAGGGATTGCAACTTTTAATTTATCGGCTTTCTACAGTTCTTCAAAATTAATTCCATAAGTAATTCTCGTATTCCGGGAAAATCCGAATAATTGAATCGTAAGCGCCCTAAACGATCCACTTGCATTTTGCAACTTGTAAAGTTATAAAAAGATTCGATCTCTTACGATCACCCACGGGTAGAAATGGGGATAGATATAAAATATATAAGTATATAGGCAATACTCACGTTGGTCTATTAATGCCAATGGTCCTCATGACGGGCATCTTGACGGGCTCGTCCAGGAAGCTGACGTCGATGTCGGGCAGCGGCGGTCGTTTTCAGTGATTATTGTAATTATAGGTAGCTATATAGGCGATACTCACGTCGGTCTATTAATGCCAATGGTCCTCATGACGGGCATCTTGACGGGCTCGTCCAGGAAGCTGACGTCGATGTCGGGCAGCGGCGGTCGTTTTCAGTGATTATTGTAATTATAGGTAGCTATATAGGCAATACTCACGTCGGTCTATTAATGCCAATGGTCCTCATGACGGGCATCTTGACGGGCTCGTCCAGGAAGCTGACGTCGATGTCGGGCAGCGGCGGTCGTTTTCAGTGATTATTGTAATTATAGGTAGCTATATAGGCGATACTCACGTCGGTCTATTAATGCCAATGGTCCTCATGACGGGCATCTTGACGGGCTCGTCCAGGAAGCTGACGTCGATGTCGGGCAGCGGCGGTCGTTTTCAGTGATTATTGTAATTATAGGTAGCTATATAGGCAATACTCACGTCGGTCTATTAATGCCAATGGTCCTCATGACGGGCATCTTGACGGGCTCGTCCAGGAAGCTGACGTCGATGTCGGGCAGCGGCGGTCGTTTTCAGTGATTATTGTAATTATAGGTAGCTATATAGGCGATACTCACGTCGGTCTATTAATGCCAATGGTCCTCATGACGGGCATCTTGACGGGCTCGTCCAGGAAGCTGACGTCGATGTCGGGCAGCGGCGGTCGTTTTCAGTGATTATTGTAATTATAGGTAGCTATATAGGCAATACTCACGTCGGTCTATTAATGCCAATGGTCCTCATGACGGGCATCTTGACGGGCTCGTCCAGGAAGCTGACGTCGATGTCGGGCAGCGGCGGGCGTCTCCAGCGCGGGACGGCCGCGTCCAGCCGCGCGATCAGCTCCGCGTCCAGCGAGAACGGACCCGGCACGGCGGCCGGAGGGGGCGCTCTGATATACGTATCATAATATTAATCCTATTAATATTATAACTGTGAAAGTTTTGCTTGAGGCAAAATGGCTCCTCAAGTACACAATGTATACGAATGAAATGTGGCAGAATGCTAGATAATGACCCAAATTACCGAATAGGATACTTTATATCCCGGAAAAATATGACCAATAAAATATTCTCGCCTGATTTAACTAAGAGTACCGGAAAAAACGCCAAAAGTTTTGACATAAGCAAATCTGAGAATACGAAGTTTGTCGGGTTAGTTAGTTCTTAATAAATTGAAATGATGAGCTCTACGTTACAGATTATATTAATACTTCACATTTCATTTAAATGATAAGCTCCGCGTGCAAAGAGAACGGACCCATTATGGCTGCAGGAGGCGGTCTAGACGATGAAATTGGCAGTAATGTTGATTAGAATGAAGCTATGGCTTTAATGATAGTGAGATTAGTACGGAAGATATAATTAAAGCAATGAAAAGTATGAGAGTAGGGAAAGCGGCAGGGTATGACAGGATACTTTTCGAAATGCTGAAGGCTGGTAAAAGGCTTCTTGGTTGAACTTCCTTTTCCAAAAGTGCTCGTCGAGTGTTATAGCACCACGAAATTGGTGCAGGGTGGTTATTGTGCCCTTATATAAAGGAAAAGGCTCAGACCAGGAAGCTAACAATACCGCGGAATCAGCCTACTCAGCAAAGTGTCGGTATGCAAAGGTATTGATTGAAAGAGTGATGAATGAAACTTATGAGAAAATATATGATGTGCGAGCAGGATTTAAGAAGGGAATAGATGCATGGATCAAATCTTCTCTAAGAACCAAAAGGTGTATTGCTCCTTCATATATTTAGAGAAGGCTTATGATAGGGTCGTGAGAAAGTATTTGTGGGAGGTGTTTTCCAAGTACGGTTTGGGAAGTCAACTTAAACGTGCATGTGTAAGAGTTAACGGGGAAAACACTGAGTGGTTCGGGACTCTCGGGATGTCTGACAGTGTTGTGTAGCTTCTCCGCTGCTTTTCAATATGTTCATGAAAGACTGTCTGACAGAGTTGCGTAAAAGTGATTATGGTCTGAGAATGGGTGGATTGACGATCAAGTGCTACTCGCATTGTCGATTGAAGAGTTGCAAGAGTTGATGAATAGAGCAAGTACGTCTTTTGAAAGAAAGAGAATGGGGGTGAATGTGGATAAAACTAATAACATTGTTTTTGACAGAAAGGAGAATATGACAGAATGCGTGATTGAGATTAATGGTAAGAGAGCGAAACAAGTAAAAAAAAATGTGTACCTGGGAAGATTGTTTACTAAGGATGGAAAGTGTGATGAAGACATCGAAAGAAGAGTGAAAATGGGTAATGTGGTAAATGGAGCAATGAATCTGAAAAGGCCCGAATGGCTGTGCATGATGCTGTTCTTGTTCCTACGCTTATGTTTGGCAGCTAATCTTGGGTGTGGCAGAAGAAGCATGAGAGGAGAGCAGAGTAAATGCAGTAGAGATGAGGTCCCTCAGAAAAATGATAGGTTATGTGATCGAGTGAGAAATAGCATGATTCGTGAAAGGTGCGGTATGAAATATAATATTGTAAAAAAGAAAGAAAAAGGAATGTTGAGATGGTGGGTACTAAATAAATTGAAGGTAGTAAATTGGTGAAATAGATCTATAAAGCCAATGTGGAAGGTAATGTTAGTAGAGGACGACCTCGGAGAACTCTTTTGAACCAAATAGAAAATGTGCTCAAAAAGGCAGGTGTCCGAAGTATAAAAAATAAAAGAGCATGCATAAAAATATTGATGGGTTTGAACGAAGCTAGAGAGGTTTGCCATTGCCAGGATCGTTCAAAGTGATTATCGATCTCTGCCTACCCCAATCTATACTTATAATAAATCTGTAGAGAGGTCAATTCTGTACATGAAATATATTTTCAAAATAACCATAATAACCATCAGGTGGTGATTAGGGATCGATACTGATGCCAAAAATGCAATCAGTAAAATTTTTGTCTGTCTGTCTGTCTGTCTGTCTGTCGGTTTGTATGTTCCTTATGGAAACAAAAACTACTCGACGCATTTTAACGAAACTTGGTACATGTATTCTTCATACTCCTGCGCAGGTTTTTGTATACTTTCCAGCAGAGAAGTAAGGGGGAATTTTGGGAAATTTGGGGAAAACGGAAGAAGTTACTCCTTTTTAAGCTTCCGTCGCGTGTGCAGCCTTAATGGTTAAACTTACATAGAAATCATGTGTGGCGGAAATTTTTTTCATAAAATTATCTAAAAAAAATCCTCAACAGTATATGTCTATCTTTTATGGTTGACTCACAATAACACGTGTAATTCCTGATAGCTTAGCAGTTCGGAACATCCTGATTATATTTGTTTACTCTTACGTTTGTAAACCTCTCACTCATCCCTAATTTAAAAAAGGTAACATTATTACCTATTCAATAAAAAAAGAATCATAGAAATCGGTAGACAAACACCGAAATCATACATATAATAAGCCATCGCGCCCGTGATCGAAACCAAATCTTTACTAATTTACATATAACATACTAGATGGCGCCAGTAGTTGCATCCTACATAACGTAATGATTAATTTTTTAGATTGTTATAAATACTTCATGGCGTTTTATTCCAAAATTTGCTATTAAACGGAAATACTGAACCGTTCATTAAAGCGCATTCAAATTCACCAAACTACACTGTTAAGGGAGTGCTATAAATTTAATAAATTGAAAACATTACGCTGAATTTCACAATGCTTGAGCAGTGACTGAAGAAAGAAACCTCAGATATTTAAAAAAACAACGCTACCCGTGCGAAGCTGGGACGATCCACTAGTGGGAACTAACGGCTTGAGTATATGTATGATCGGCTCCGCGTCCAGCGAGAACGGTGTGGACAATAAATTATGCCTGCTGGCTAATATGTCAAGTAAACTTAGAGGGAATCATTATTCTATTTAATTTGATTTTATTCAATGAACACCACTGATCAATGTCATCATGGTCTCCTTGAAGAAGTGGAATTTCTTCGGAGGTGTCAATTTAAAGTATTTTAAAGTCGTCTACGAATAGAATATCAATACGCATGCTCGATTACAATAGTGATATCATTGATAAAAATTAAATAAGATAGACACTGGGTGGCAACCTTGGGGAACACCATAAACCAGCGTGTGCCCGCAAGAAGAACAGTTTTAAAGTCAGACAGTTTTAGTTTGCTCTGAACGACAATTTATTTATTTATCTTCGTGTCATGTAAACACACTTCACATTGTACATCAAAAATAGGCTGCAATCAAAACAGCTAAAATGCTATTTGATATCACTTACTTTGTTGGAATCACTTCTGGTATTACTGGCTCCTCCTCGCATTCCTTTTCTTCCTCATCTTCATTTTCAGCCTCGGGCAGGGGTTCGATTGAAATCACAGTTTTTGAAGCTGCCGCCTGTAAAATTATATTTTTTTGATGAAAAATGAAGGTTGTAATTTTGTCAGTGTTAAGTGTAAATAAGACTGTTGACTAATGAATCGCTTTTCCAACTCACTTAATCCTAATGCTAAAGAGTAATTCATAGTTACTAAATAAAGGAAAGAAAAATAAACTAGAAGCCATTGACACTATAGCTCAATTGGCAGAACGACGGGGGCGTACAACCCGAGGTCGTGGGTTCGATCCCCGCTGGTGTCGAAATTTTTCTTTCCTTTATTTATTAGAAATAATCCCCATGATGTATTTATTAACAAACACCATTCTAATTCATAGTTTGCTGTCAAATAAGCTGCTAAGAGTACAATAGACTAGTTAGTTGCAAAGGAACCTATTATTAGCATTAGCAGTATAAAACAATCTGGCCTGTAAGTACATTGGATTGATATCCAGTGAAGACAGATTTGATATGAAAACATGTATTGGTATACTGGGCCCTACATATTAAGATCTTTTCATTTTTAAATTGACGCATTGCAACTGTTTTCCGCTACTAATACCAATTTCTTAGTGTGAGTTTTAGATAGTAAATAAATGACACATTTTCGAGAACGAAAACGATTCAACGAAAGAACCCTATATTAGAACTTCTTTTGCCTACCACCGGCATAGGCATCCCTAGAGTCATCGGATTGGTCACTGGTTAAGACGCAGATTGTTTCCACCGGCGATACCGGAGTTAAAACACAGACTGTTTCCACCGGCGATACCGGAGTTACGTAAGCTCTTGTATTTTATGTACGTAAACGTAAACGTAAACGTTTAGTCGAAGTACAACGTCTAGAGTTCAACACTTTAGGCAGCCGGCAGCGCAGAGAATACTTGGCTCACAGCTACAGGGTTATGTATGGCGATCCTATTAACTGCAATCTTACTCTATCTAAAAACTCTGGACTAAGTGTGCGGAACACTCGTTTGGGCATTCTATAAATATATAAAATGTTGATTTAAGGCAGTGCTTTCAAGTATCACTATTAAATCCTTCATGGTGTATTTTAATATGAGAGAGTTTCTTTTGTTCTGCGAACGCTATCCTGATACACCCATAATCACCTATTGGGACCAAGCTCATTCTATTAGTATTATAAAAGTGAAAGTGCAGATGTTTGGCTGTTTGATTCGAAAAGGCTCCTCAAGTACAAAACGTATCTGAATGAATTTTAGCATATGACCCAAATTCTCAACTAGGATACTTTTTATCCCGCAAAAAACGCTTAAAATTTTGTCATACGCAAATATGACACGAAGTTTGTCGGGTCAGCTAGTAATAGATAAGTATAGTTACCTCTTCCTAAACCAGCATAGGTTTCCCCGATAGATACGGATGATAATGGGTGTCGCAGGGTAGCATTCTTAGACCGATTAAACTGGTGCTCTAATAGTTTTAGATTGTAGGCTTAGCTATTGATCACCAAAATGTTAGTTACCTCTTCCTGCGCCACCACGGGTTTCCCGGCGGCGGTGAGCGGCACCAGCATGGAGCGCCGCACCTCCGCGCTGCGACTCTTGCCGGCGCGCTTTATACGCTCTTCTAGCAGTGACATGTCTTTCTCTGATAACTATCCCGTAGAAATCAAAATCAAATCAGTATTTTCTAAGACTTTCACGATTGCACATTATAATTAAAACAACGACACTTTCTGATATTTAGTCGCGAGTTATTACATGGATTTTTTAAAGACCGACGTTTCGAAAACAATTCAGTCATGGTCACGGGAAGACTGAGGTGTTATTTGTCATTTTACAGTACTATAAAATTATTAATACTGACTAACTTCACAAAATTTAAGTTACATTTGGATTCAATATTTGCTAAGTTCTAAAAGAGCTAATGTTACCATAATTAAATATGATGTATTTAATATGTTAGCGATTAAATATCCGAAAGTTAATATTTGTTTTAATTACAAAATCAGATTAATATCTGATCCTGGATGCAGATTATTAGACTGTCTTCATTACGTTCATTTCAATTACAGCTACAATTATGTGTAAGAAATAATATTTAAAGAAAATGGACAATCGTTGCAACAAGATATAAAATTATTATATGACTAGCATCTATCAGATTTAAAATTGGTAGATGGGAGAAACTTTTTAAAAGGTGGGATTTATCTTCATGATTCTCCCGGTCCTTAATAACTATGATTTCATGACGATGAAATTTTTGTCGCAGAATTAGGAGCGAAGAATTTAACGTTCAGTTTATAAAAAAAGTTTTGCGTACACATGCCCTTATATAAGAGCAATTAGTGTTGTATTATATGTGTAATGTGTATATGAGGTCACCTGTCCGAGCATCTTGTACACCCTGTCCCCCTCCAGGAAGTACGCCCCGGCCACGCAGTTAGTGTTGTATTATATGTGTAATGTGTATATGAGGTCACCTGTCCGAGCATCTTGTACACCCTGTCCCCCTCCAGGAAGTACGCCCCGGCCACGCAGTTAGTGTTGTATTATATGTGTAATGTGTATATGAGGTCACCTGTCCGAGCATCTTGTACACCCTGTCCCCCTCCAGGAAGTACGCCCCGGCCACGCAGTTAGTGTTGTATTATATGTGTAATGTGTATATGAGGTCACCTGTCCGAGCATCTTGTACACCCTGTCCCCCTCCAGGAAGTACGCCCCGGCCACGCAGTTAGTGTTGTATTATATGTGTAATGTGTATATGAGGTCACCTGTCCGAGCATCTTGTACACCCTGTCCCCCTCCAGGAAGTACGCCCCGGCCACGCAGTTAGTGTTGTATTATATGTGTAATGTGTATATGAGGTCACCTGTCCGAGCATCTTGTACACCCTGTCCCCCTCCAGGAAGTACGCCCCGGCCACGCAGTTAGTGTTGTATTATATGTGTAATGTGTATATGAGGTCACCTGTCCGAGCATCTTGTACACCCTGTCCCCCTCCAGGAAGTACGCCCCGGCCACGCAGTTAGTGTTGTATTATATGTGTAATGTGTATATGAGGTCACCTGTCCGAGCATCTTGTACACCCTGTCCCCCTCCAGGAAGTACGCCCCGGCCACGCAGTTAGTGTTGTATTATATGTGTAATGTGTATATGAGGTCACCTGTCCGAGCATCTTGTACACCCTGTCCCCCTCCAGGAAGTACGCCCCGGCCACGCAGTTAGTGTTGTATTATATGTGTAATGTGTATATGAGGTCACCTGTCCGAGCATCTTGTACACCCTGTCCCCCTCCAGGAAGTACGCCCCGGCCACGCAGTTGAGCGCGGCCGAGCGCACGGCGTTGTCGCGGTCGCCGATGTGGCGCGCCAGCTCCTTGAGCGCGAGCTGCGGGGACGGGGCCATCACCGCCAGCCCGTACGACTCTAGCAGGTGCCCCACGCACTCTAGGCATTCTGTGGAGAACGTCACTACGTTACAACACTACAACGACACATCACCGCCAGCCCGTACGACTCTAGCAGGTGCCCCACGCACTCTAGGCATTCTGTGGACAACGTCACTACGTTACAACACTACAACGACACATCACCGCCAGCCCGTACGACTCTAGCAGGTGCCCCACGCACTCTAGGCATTCTGTGGACAACGTCACTACGTTACAACACTACAACGACACATCACCGCCAGCCCGTACGACTCTAGCAGGTGCCCCACGCACTCTAGGCATTCTGTGGACAACGTCACTACGTTACAACACTACAACGACACATCACCGCCAGCCCGTACGACTCTAGCAGGTGCCCCACGCACTCTAGGCATTCTGTGGACAACGTCACTACGTTACAACACTACAACGACACATCACCGCCAGCCCGTACGACTCTAGCAGGTGCCCCACGCACTCTAGGCATTCTGTGGACAACGTCACTACGTTACAACACTACAACGACACATCACCGCCAGCCCGTACGACTCTAGCAGGTGCCCCACGCACTCTAGGCATTCTGTGGACAACGTCACTACGTTACAACACTACAACGACACATCCACTCTTTTTTAATCCATAATAACTTTCACGCAACTCTGAAAACAGTCATCCATGAACGAATTTAAAATCCAAAAAAATTAAAAAAGAAAATGAATGGAAGTTTATTATATGATATTGAATGTCAGAATTTAAATTAGAAAATTATGGGATAACGCAAAACAGCATGCTTGGTTCTGTTTTACATTATAATATGCAACAGATTTGCCTCAGACAACAAATGAGATTAAGGTTGCAGCTTCACCCGAAATAAAATTGCAGAAAGAAAGCAATATGATTTAACTACCAAGCAATGGAACTTCCATATCCTGTTAAAAATTAGTATGCTACAGGCATTCTGTATTGAAATTAGTAAAACGGCTTTAACAAGAAGCCTTACCTGCTCTCTGCCTCGCATTCTTCGACTTGAGTCCATCCATTAGGTATCCAGATAATTTCGTCACTGAGTAAACGACGCAAATTTGTTTGAACAACGCTTTTACAGCGTTTCTAACTGTATCCTTGGGATCTCCAACCTGAAAACAAACAATATTCTAAACTGATATAATAATAAAATACAATTAGCCGCAAGAGAAAGCTCAGACACTTCAAAAACAGTGTAGAGGCTAATATTGGAAATTAGACTAGGTTATGGAATCTGCAACCAAGAGATCTGTAGAAGAACACGTAATAAATAGTTGCGAAATTTAAGTCTTAATGAAAAGAAAGTATTAATAGCATTCCGATAGTCCTTAAAAGGCGGACAACGTAATGGACAGCAATGGAAGTAAAACTCCTACAAGTTAGACCTTAAACTTGGTGATTGGTTGCAATACGAGGTATGTTAGAAGTGGCAGACGGGCCGCTTGGTTCAGTTTCATCAGGTTTTGAGATGGATGTGTCGTGGCCATATCGTAGATTTGAACACATCGTGAAATGATCGATCATTTCATGATATGGTCACATTTCATGGTGTGGTCAACTTAATTTGACCAAATCATAAAATCGTCAACGTTTCACGATTTTGTCATCCACGCTTGGCCAGATCGTAGAAATAGCCACATCACGATGTGGCCAATAAAAAGTTGAACATTTCATGAAATACGAATGTGTTCAAATTTACGATTTGGACACGACAGATGGACTTCCTAAACATAGATATCATGGTAGTCCAATCAAGACCAAAATCGCTAGCACATTACCTTCTAAACCAAGTGAAGGTATGAAGCAGTTGGCCTCATATTCAGTCATGGCATAGATATATATACTACATACATACATACATATACTCACGGCCATAAATCCCTAGAAGGGGTAGCCAGAGCTAAGGAACCAGAAATTCCTCAGCCACTTTTGGAAGTTGCGTGGGGGAAAAGATGGCAAAATAAAGGTTGTTGGTGATGGGTCTCCAACCGCATCGTCCAAAAATACCTTAAAGCTCCAATACCGTTAGTCGCCTTTTACGTACATCTACGGGAAAAACTGGGGTGTTGCTTTTCTAAGCCGACACTACACAGCTATATATTACCTTCTGAATCAAATAAGGTATGAAGCAATTAGCCTCATATTCGGGCATGGCGTAGTCGCATTGCGTGAGGTAGTGGAAGACCGCGCTGAGGTACTCGAGCCCCTTCAGTATGACGGACGGGTTGGTGTCGAAGAACCGCAGCGTCAGCCACTTCAGCACCAGGTCCAGGTTCGACGTCAGCGCGGGGCCGCTCTCGGGGAGGTCCTCCGAGAGGAGCTCGATGGCCTTCAAGTGGTATCTGCGAGGTTACATTAACATGGCTAGAGAATGAATTGATAACACACAGGTGGAATCTGTGAGATAAAATTAATGTGAATTACTTTAGTTGATATTGATATAGCAGGTGAATGGTGTGTTTGTAAGATAAACATTAGTGAATGATGAAGAATTATTAAATTGTATGCTTTTGTTAGATTGATTTAAGTTACGAGTACTGGAATAGGGAAATTTGCGTGATGTAAAACGAAATTGAATAATCCATACATTTCTTTATTCAACAGCAACTACAAAATGTATTGAAAAATAATCTGAATGTAAATGTATGAAATGAATGTATTTACGATAATTTCAGGTCTTTTTTACGATTTAAGTTTATTCCAATATTCTACAGATCGTTACATGCAATTACAATAACTAACTTAGTATTGGACATAAATACAAACCTGAAATCACTATGAAACATATTGGCAATCAATTGCTTGTTGAACCCAGCACTCAACATCTGTTCTTTCAGTAAGTCGAAAAATTCCACGCGAGGAGTCGCGAAGTTCCATTTAAGTACTGAAATCATGTTAAAAATTTAGACCGAGAAAATAGTTATGTTAAAAGGAAAGCATTCATTACTTCAAGAACTTGTAGTTTGTACTATACTACCTTTTAGTTTTTGGTCATCAATAATGCGTTGATTCTTCAGGTTGTTGATAGAAAGCAGAGGTGCAGATTCATCATCATCTTTCTTAGAGCGCGAAGAAGCAGATGTAGGCTTAGATGCTATCTATAAAAGATATAAATATATTAAGACATTTTTTAACTAAGCATAGGTAAGTAGTTAATTTAAAAATAAGAAAAAAAACGTACTTTAGCTCCCTTAGTTGCAACTGCAGGTTTCTTATCCTTGTCTTTTTTGAGAGCTCCACCGGATTTGACCGTCTTTGGATCGTCTTTCTTGGCTTTGGTGGGAAGAGGCTCGATTGGCAAGTTTGAACGCGCCTTGTCTAGCACTGCTTGAATAACTGCTTTAGACCCGGGCTGCAAAAATACAATATGTTTGAAAGAAAGGAGAATTTTATGACTATTGTTTGCGCAATATTGATCTTTGAACTCTCAGAAAAAATTTACTCATATAGGCATGCGGCAACAAGTTTTTGCACTAGATCTCACAAACAGTTTATTGATAACCAAAGCTATTTAAACCATTTGGACGCAATTCAAATGAGAAAAGCAAAATTAGATTTCAATCGAACTGATAAAGCGCCAACGATTTGACCTAGAACGTTCTATGCACTTGTTTTTTTTACAATAGAAAAAAATTAAATTCTTATGTTAAATTAGTTACAAGTATGGATATGGAAAACGTGAAACCAGATTTAAATATTATATGCTGAAATTTTGCTAAATTTGCTCCTGCTTTGAGTACGATTCTTAGATAGACACTTTCCGTTTAAGTGAAGTCACACCTCACACAATGAACATTTAGTCTGAACGAGTTCATAATATTCTAAACTAATATCCGGAAATCATTCCTTAATCCTCGCAAATCATTGGGATTTGGCGGCATTTAAAAAGGATCCTGGCTACACTTCCACTTTCCAGTCCACTCCTGATATTGTTTGATACTTTAAAAATTTAATGTATATTTTAAAATAGAAAAGTAGCGTTACCTTGAGCTTCTCGAGGTGCTTGGCCATGGCGTCGTAGCCCAGGTGCAGCATGACGGGCAGCACGGCGTCGGCGGCAGCCTTCCTCACGTCGG
Organism: Bedellia somnulentella; assembly: GCA_963576735.1. Classification (NCBI taxonomy): domain Eukaryota; kingdom Metazoa; phylum Arthropoda; class Insecta; order Lepidoptera; family Bedelliidae; genus Bedellia; species Bedellia somnulentella. The sequence continues at coordinate 1,692,194 of OY755187.1, read as the reverse complement.
CGGCGCGGTCCTCCACGCAACAGAACAGAGGAGGCACTAGAGCGGACAGCTCCTCACGGGGGACCACCTTGCCCACCACTGCAAACACACACACTATATTAGATAGTGCGACATTGCGCGGTCCTCCACGCAACAGAACAGAGGAGGCACTAGAGCGGACAGCTCCTCACGGGGGACCACCTTGCCCACCACTGCAAACACACACACTATATTAGATAGTGCGACATTGCGCGGTCCTCCACGCAACAGAACAGAGGAGGCACTAGAGCGGACAGCTCCTCACGGGGGACCACCTTGCCCACCACTGCAAACACACACACTATATTAGATAGTGCGACATTGCGCGGTCCTCCACGCAACAGAACAGAGGAGGCACTAGAGCGGACAGCTCCTCACGGGGGACCACCTTGCCCACCACTGCAAACACACACACTATATTAGATAGTGCGACATTGCGCGGTCCTCCACGCAACAGAACAGAGGAGGCACTAGAGCGGACAGCTCCTCACGGGGGACCACCTTGCCCACCACTGCAAACACACACACTATATTAGATAGTGCGATATTGCGCGGTCCTCCACGCAACAGAACAGAGGAGGCACTAGAGCGGACAGCTCCTCACGGGGGACCACCTTGCCCACCACTGCAAACACACACACTATATTAGATAGTGCGACATTGCGCGGTCCTCCACGCAACAGAACAGAGGAGGCACTAGAGCGGACAGCTCCTCACGGGGGACCACCTTGCCCACCACTGCAAACACACACACTATATTAGATAGTGCGACATTGCGCGGTCCTCCACGCAACAGAACAGAGGAGGCACTAGAGCGGACAGCTCCTCACGGGGGACCACCTTGCCCACCACTGCAAACACACACACTATATTAGATAGTGCGACATTGCGCGGTCCTCCACGCAACAGAACAGAGGAGGCACTAGAGCGGACAGCTCCTCACGGGGGACCACCTTGCCCACCACTGCAAACACACACACTATATTAGATAGTGCGACATTGCGCGGTCCTCCACGCAACAGAACAGAGGAGGCACTAGAGCGGACAGCTCCTCACGGGGGACCACCTTGCCCACCACTGCAAACACACACACTATATTAGATAGTGCGACATTGCGCGGTCCTCCACGCAACAGAACAGAGGAGGCACTAGAGCGGACAGCTCCTCACGGGGGACCACCTTGCCCACCACTGCAAACACACACACTATATTAGATAGTGCGACATTGCGCGGTCCTCCACGCAACAGAACAGAGGAGGCACTAGAGCGGACAGCTCCTCACGGGGGACCACCTTGCCCACCACTGCAAACACACACACTATATTAGATAGTGCGACATTGCGCGGTCCTCCACGCAACAGAACAGAGGAGGCACTAGAGCGGACAGCTCCTCACGGGGGACCACCTTGCCCACCACTGCAAACACACACACTATATTAGATAGTGCGACATTGCGCGGTCCTCCACGCAACAGAACAGAGGAGGCACTAGAGCGGACAGCTCCTCACGGGGGACCACCTTGCCCACCACTGCAAACACACACACTATATTAGATAGTGCGACATTGCGCGGTCCTCCACGCAACAGAACAGAGGAGGCACTAGAGCGGACAGCTCCTCACGGGGGACCACCTTGCCCACCACTGCAAACACACACACTATATTAGATAGTGCGACATTGCGCGGTCCTCCACGCAACAGAACAGAGGAGGCACTAGAGCGGACAGCTCCTCACGGGGGACCACCTTGCCCACCACTGCAAACACACACACTATATTAGATAGTGCGACATTGCGCGGTCCTCCACGCAACAGAACAGAGGAGGCACTAGAGCGGACAGCTCCTCACGGGGGACCACCTTGCCCACCACTGCAAACACACACACTATATTAGATAGTGCGACATTGCGCGGTCCTCCACGCAACAGAACAGAGGAGGCACTAGAGCGGACAGCTCCTCACGGGGGACCACCTTGCCCACCACTGCAAACACACACACTATATTAGATAGTGCGACATTTCGCGGTCCTCCACGCAACAGAACAGAGGAGGCACTAGAGCGGACAGCTCCTCACGGGGGACCACCTTGCCCACCACTGCAAACACACACACTATATTAGATAGTGCGACATTGCGCGGTCCTCCACGCAACAGAACAGAGGAGGCACTAGAGCGGACAGCTCCTCACGGGGGACCACCTTGCCCACCACTGCAAACACACACACTATATTAGATAGTGCGACATTGCGCGGTCCTCCACGCAACAGAACAGAGGAGGCACTAGAGCGGACAGCTCCTCACGGGGGACCACCTTGCCCACCACTGCAAACACACACACTATATTAGATAGTGCGACATTGCGCGGTCCTCCACGCAACAGAACAGAGGAGGCACTAGAGCGGACAGCTCCTCACGGGGGACCACCTTGCCCACCACTGCAAACACACACACTATATTAGATAGTGCGACATTGCGCGGTCCTCCACGCAACAGAACAGAGGAGGCACTAGAGCGGACAGCTCCTCACGGGGGACCACCTTGCCCACCACTGCAAACACACACACTATATTAGATAGTGCGACATTGCGCGGTCCTCCACGCAACAGAACAGAGGAGGCACTAGAGCGGACAGCTCCTCACGGGGGACCACCTTGCCCACCACTGCAAACACACACACTATATTAGATAGTGCGACATTGCGCGGTCCTCCACGCAACAGAACAGAGGAGGCACTAGAGCGGACAGCTCCTCACGGGGGACCACCTTGCCCACCACTGCAAACACACACACTATATTAGATAGTGCGACATTGCGCGGTCCTCCACGCAACAGAACAGAGGAGGCACTAGAGCGGACAGCTCCTCACGGGGGACCACCTTGCCCACCACTGCAAACACACACACTATATTAGATAGTGCGACATTGCGCGGTCCTCCACGCAACAGAACAGAGGAGGCACTAGAGCGGACAGCTCCTCACGGGGGACCACCTTGCCCACCACTGCAAACACACACACTATATTAGATAGTGCGACATTGCGCGGTCCTCCACGCAACAGAACAGAGGAGGCACTAGAGCGGACAGCTCCTCACGGGGGACCACCTTGCCCACCACTGCAAACACACACACTATATTAGATAGTGCGACATTGCGCGGTCCTCCACGCAACAGAACAGAGGAGGCACTAGAGCGGACAGCTCCTCACGGGGGACCACCTTGCCCACCACTGCAAACACACACACTATATTAGATAGTGCGACATTGCGCGGTCCTCCACGCAACAGAACAGAGGAGGCACTAGAGCGGACAGCTCCTCACGGGGGACCACCTTGCCCACCACTGCAAACACACACACTATATTAGATAGTGCGACATTGCGCGGTCCTCCACGCAACAGAACAGAGGAGGCACTAGAGCGGACAGCTCCTCACGGGGGACCACCTTGCCCACCACTGCAAACACACACACTATATTAGATAGTGCGACATTGCGCGGTCCTCCACGCAACAGAACAGAGGAGGCACTAGAGCGGACAGCTCCTCACGGGGGACCACCTTGCCCACCACTGCAAACACACACACTATATTAGATAGTGCGACATTGCGCGGTCCTCCACGCAACAGAACAGAGGAGGCACTAGAGCGGACAGCTCCTCACGGGGGACCACCTTGCCCACCACTGCAAACACACACACTATATTAGATAGTGCGACATTGCGCGGTCCTCCACGCAACAGAACAGAGGAGGCACTAGAGCGGACAGCTCCTCACGGGGGACCACCTTGCCCACCACTGCAAACACACACACTATATTAGATAGTGCGACATTGCGCGGTCCTCCACGCAACAGAACAGAGGAGGCACTAGAGCGGACAGCTCCTCACGGGGGACCACCTTGCCCACCACTGCAAACACACACACTATATTAGATAGTGCGACATTGCGCGGTCCTCCACGCAACAGAACAGAGGAGGCACTAGAGCGGACAGCTCCTCACGGGGGACCACCTTGCCCACCACTGCAAACACACACACTATATTAGATAGTGCGACATTGCGCGGTCCTCCACGCAACAGAACAGAGGAGGCACTAGAGCGGACAGCTCCTCACGGGGGACCACCTTGCCCACCACTGCAAACACACACACTATATTAGATAGTGCGACATTGCGCGGTCCTCCACGCAACAGAACAGAGGAGGCACTAGAGCGGACAGCTCCTCACGGGGGACCACCTTGCCCACCACTGCAAACACACACACTATATTAGATAGTGCGACATTGCGCGGTCCTCCACGCAACAGAACAGAGGAGGCACTAGAGCGGACAGCTCCTCACGGGGGACCACCTTGCCCACCACTGCAAACACACACACTATATTAGATAGTGCGACATTGCGCGGTCCTCCACGCAACAGAACAGAGGAGGCACTAGAGCGGACAGCTCCTCACGGGGGACCACCTTGCCCACCACTGCAAACACACACACTATATTAGATAGTGCGACATTGCGCGGTCCTCCACGCAACAGAACAGAGGAGGCACTAGAGCGGACAGCTCCTCACGGGGGACCACCTTGCCCACCACTGCAAACACACACACTATATTAGATAGTGCGACATTGCGCGGTCCTCCACGCAACAGAACAGAGGAGGCACTAGAGCGGACAGCTCCTCACGGGGGACCACCTTGCCCACCACTGCAAACACACACACTATATTAGATAGTGCGACATTGCGCGGTCCTCCACGCAACAGAACAGAGGAGGCACTAGAGCGGACAGCTCCTCACGGGGGACCACCTTGCCCACCACTGCAAACACACACACTATATTAGATAGTGCGACATTGCGCGGTCCTCCACGCAACAGAACAGAGGAGGCACTAGAGCGGACAGCTCCTCACGGGGGACCACCTTGCCCACCACTGCAAACACACACACTATATTAGATAGTGCGACATTGCGCGGTCCTCCACGCAACAGAACAGAGGAGGCACTAGAGCGGACAGCTCCTCACGGGGGACCACCTTGCCCACCACTGCAAACACACACACTATATTAGATAGTGCGACATTGCGCGGTCCTCCACGCAACAGAACAGAGGAGGCACTAGAGCGGACAGCTCCTCACGGGGGACCACCTTGCCCACCACTGCAAACACACACACTATATTAGATAGTGCGACATTGCGCGGTCCTCCACGCAACAGAACAGAGGAGGCACTAGAGCGGACAGCTCCTCACGGGGGACCACCTTGCCCACCACTGCAAACACACACACTATATTAGATAGTGCGACATTGCGCGGTCCTCCACGCAACAGAACAGAGGAGGCACTAGAGCGGACAGCTCCTCACGGGGGACCACCTTGCCCACCACTGCAAACACACACACTATATTAGATAGTGCGACATTGCGCGGTCCTCCACGCAACAGAACAGAGGAGGCACTAGAGCGGACAGCTCCTCACGGGGGACCACCTTGCCCACCACTGCAAACACACACACTATATTAGATAGTGCGACATTGCGCGGTCCTCCACGCAACAGAACAGAGGAGGCACTAGAGCGGACAGCTCCTCACGGGGGACCACCTTGCCCACCACTGCAAACACACACACTATATTAGATAGTGCGACATTGCGCGGTCCTCCACGCAACAGAACAGAGGAGGCACTAGAGCGGACAGCTCCTCACGGGGGACCACCTTGCCCACCACTGCAAACACACACACTATATTAGATAGTGCGACATTGCGCGGTCCTCCACGCAACAGAACAGAGGAGGCACTAGAGCGGACAGCTCCTCACGGGGGACCACCTTGCCCACCACTGCAAACACACACACTATATTAGATAGTGCGACATTGCGCGGTCCTCCACGCAACAGAGCAGAGGAGGCACTAGAGCGGACAGCTCCTCACGGGGGACCACCTTGCCCACCACTGCAAACACACACACTATATTAGATAGTGCGACATTGCGCGGTCCTCCACGCAACAGAACAGAGGAGGCACTAGAGCGGACAGCTCCTCACGGGGGACCACCTTGCCCACCACTGCAAACACACACACTATATTAGATAGTGCGACATTGCGCGGTCCTCCACGCAACAGAACAGAGGAGGCACTAGAGCGGACAGCTCCTCACGGGGGACCACCTTGCCCACCACTGCAAACACACACACTATATTAGATAGTGCGACATTGCGCGGTCCTCCACGCAACAGAACAGAGGAGGCACTAGAGCGGACAGCTCCTCACGGGGGACCAGCTTGCCCACCACTGCAAACACACACACTATATTAGATAGTGCGACATTGCGCGGTCCTCCACGCAACAGAACAGAGGAGGCACTAGAGCGGACAGCTCCTCACGGGGGACCACCTTGCCCACCACTGCAAACACACACACTATATTAGATAGTGCGACATTGCGCGGTCCTCCACGCAACAGAACAGAGGAGGCACTAGAGCGGACAGCTCCTCACGGGGGACCACCTTGCCCACCACTGCAAACACACACACTATATTAGATAGTGCGACATTGCGCGGTCCTCCACGCAACAGAACAGAGGAGGCACTAGAGCGGACAGCTCCTCACGGGGGACCACCTTGCCCACCACTGCAAACACACACACTATATTAGATAGTGCGACATTGCGCGGTCCTCCACGCAACAGAACAGAGGAGGCACTAGAGCGGACAGCTCCTCACGGGGGACCACCTTGCCCACCACTGCAAACACACACACTATATTAGATAGTGCGACATTGCGCGGTCCTCCACGCAACAGAACAGAGGAGGCACTAGAGCGGACAGCTCCTCACGGGGGACCACCTTGCCCACCACTGCAAACACACACACTATATTAGATAGTGCGATATTGCGCGGTCCTCCACGCAACAGAACAGAGGAGGCACTAGAGCGGACAGCTCCTCACGGGGGACCACCTTGCCCACCACTGCAAACACACACACTATATTAGATAGTGCGACATTGCGCGGTCCTCCACGCAACAGAACAGAGGAGGCACTAGAGCGGACAGCTCCTCACGGGGGACCACCTTGCCCACCACTGCAAACACACACACTATATTAGATAGTGCGACATTGCGCGGTCCTCCACGCAACAGAACAGAGGAGGCACTAGAGCGGACAGCTCCTCACGGGGGACCACCTTGCCCACCACTGCAAACACACACACTATATTAGATAGTGCGACATTGCGCGGTCCTCCACGCAACAGAACAGAGGAGGCACTAGAGCGGACAGCTCCTCACGGGGGACCACCTTGCCCACCACTGCAAACACACACACTATATTAGATAGTGCGACATTGCGCGGTCCTCCACGCAACAGAACAGAGGAGGCACTAGAGCGGACAGCTCCTCACGGGGGACCACCTTGCCCACCACTGCAAACACACACACTATATTAGATAGTGCGACAATGCGCGGTCCTCCACGCAACAGAACAGAGGAGGCACTAGAGCGCTCACGGGAACTGGCGCTATAAATATTTATAAGTAAAACAAGAGGAGAATATGCAGTGCCAGGGGGTGCTAAAAATTCCCGGCAAAATTCGGCTGCTAGAAACGACCACTTTCAATGAACCCGACATCGTTTAAAAGAAATTATTGACTTAGCTTAGATATTTGCAGAGGACCAGACCACATATCCAATCTAACTGCAACGAGGGGTGACAAAAGGAGATATCATCTTTTTAAAACGAAGATTATGGCATCATCATAAATGGCGACTATATCGCGCATCTTTGATTTGCTAATGATATATTTAAATGAAAACACGGGAGAGATTGCAGTCATGCTGAAAGTCACACCTACTCCTGGGAAATTTCGAAACTCGACAATCGAATTTGTTTATTAATATGTATACCTGGCACAAATCATTCCATAGAGTCAAAGTTTAAAATGAAATCAACCGTAGGATCGTCAAGTGAGAAGCGTCCAGATAGCTGTGACATATTTTTTCATGCGATGTTCTCAATGGAATGGCTATTTGAAGGTCAAAATCTTAACCAAAGTGCGCTGCCAGGAAATAACTTACTGGACACAAATTTGGCCTCTAACAATAGGCCTCATATGAAGGCTCAGAGTCACTCAAAGGACAAAGGAGTTTCACAACACGATCGAATACGCAACAAGGAAAGTCGTGGAAGAACCGGGGTAATTCACATACGCCAAGGAGTTGAGGGAAGTGAGAGAAGGAGATGTCATCTATTCGAAACTGTTTTAACTTACTTTAGAAAGTTTCTTCAACCGTAGAAGCTATGTCATAACTTCTCCTGTTAAGTTCAAAGACTTATTACTCGAAAATGTTGACCGATATGTATTCCTGGGATAAACCATTCGGTTAGGTACAGCCAACTTTTAGAATGTCAACCGTCGCATCGTCGAATAAGTAGCTGTTGCACTCAATGTTTTAATGTCCTTAACAAAGTATGCTGCCGTTTTCGAGTAACGGCACCGAAACATAGGCGTGAAGAAAGATCAGAGTCACTCAAATGGCAAAGGGGAAGGCAATGATAGGAGTCACAACCTCGTTGAAACCGCACAGAAAGCCTTTGAAGAAACTGGGGTAACTGACACAGGCCGAAAAGTCGTTGAAAACCAATTGTCTGAAAGAAAAAAAGAAAAGAAAAGATATCATTTATTCATTGCCTCAGGGAACAATAAGACATTACATTTTTTACAAAAACACACACAAATAAGGAACCTGACACGCACAACCGACTTCTGTTGGGTCTAAAAGGTCTGGAATGGTGACCACATACCAGATGCTAAAACAAGAACCACGGAAGTTTTGGTGAAAGTCGTCCGTAGTTGTGGAAATATATGACGCTGGAGAGGGCCTATGAAAGGTATTTCACGTCTACTGGCTGATGATTTGATGACGATTCCAACATGCTAAACAAAACGACATGGATGAAGAGGGCCTCTTATTCTTCCTGCTTGGTATTTTAAAACATAAAAATAAAATAACACCGATCGAAATATTAATGTATATCTATGCAATACAGTTAAAGCGTATAATAGTGCTATGATATAGTATGATATGTGTCTGATATAGCAGTATGATATAGTTTATTTATTTAAATAAATAAATAAATAACTAAATAGATACTCACGTAGCGGCAAGTGCAGGGCCAGCCAGCCCAGCAAGGTGGTCCGCAGTAGCGGCGCGCCGTGTCGTATCGCATACGTGTTATGATATAGTATGCTATGTGTCTGATATAGCAGTATGATATAGTTTAGCGCAGTGTAGATACTCACGTTGCGGCAAGTGCAGGGCCAGCCAGCCCAGCAAGGTGGTCCGCAGTAGCGGCGCGCCGTGTCGTATCGCATACGTGTTATGATATAGTATGCTATGTGTCTGATATAGCAGTATGATATAGTTTAGCGCAGTGTAGATACTCACGTTGCGGCAAGTGCAGGGCCAGCCAGCCCAGCAAGGTGGTCCGCAGTAGCGGCGCGCCGTGTCGTATCGCATACGTGTTATGATATAGTATGCTATGTGTCTGATATAGCAGTATGATATAGTTTAGCGCAGTGTAGATACTCACGTTGCGGCAAGTGCAGGGCCAGCCAGCCCAGCAAGGTGGTCCGCAGTAGCGGCGCGCCGTGTCGTATCGCATACGTGTTATGATATAGTATGCTATGTGTCTGATATAGCAGTATGATATAGTTTAGCGCAGTGTAGATACTCACGTTGCGGCAAGTGCAGGGCCAGCCAGCCCAGCAAGGTGGTCCGCAGTAGCGGCGCGCCGTGTCGTATCGCATACGTGTTATGATATAGTATGCTATGTGTCTGATATAGCAGTATGATATAGTTTAGCGCAGTGTAGATACTCACGTTGCGGCAAGTGCAGGGCCAGCCAGCCCAGCAAGGTGGTCCGCAGTAGCGGCGCGCCGTGTCGTATCGCGTCCGCCGCCATCTCCCCGTCCAGCGCCACGTGCGCGCCGCCCGCCTCCACACACCACGCGTCCGCGCACGACAACGCCGCCCCTCGCACCCACGCCTTGCTGTCGCCGAACGCTGCACACCACAACACACCATCGTCAATAACGACCACCACCACACTACTATCCACTATCATACAATCGCTCCACACACCACGCGTCCGCGCACGACAACGCCGCCCCTCGCACCCACGCCTTGCTGTCGCCGAACGCTGCACACCACAACACACCATCGTCAATAACGACCACCACCACACTACTATCCACTATCATACAATCGCTCCACACACCACGCGTCCGCGCACGACAACGCCGCCCCTCGCACCCACGCCTTGCTGTCGCCGAACGCTGCACACCACAACACACCATCGTCAATAACGACCACCACCACACTACTATCCACTATCATACAATCGCTCCACACACCACGCGTCCGCGCACGACAACGCCGCCCCTCGCACCCACGCCTTGCTGTCGCCGAACGCTGCACACCACAACACACCATCGTCAATAACGACCACCACCACACTACTATCCACTATCATACAATCGCTCCACACACCACGCGTCCGCGCACGACAACGCCGCCCCTCGCACCCACGCCTTGCTGTCGCCGAACGCTGCACACCACAACAAACCATCGTCAATAACGACCACCACCACACTACTATCCACTATCATACAATCGCTCCACACACCACGCGTCCGCGCACGACAACGCCGCCCCTCGCACCCACGCCTTGCTGTCGCCGAACGCTGCACACCACAACACACCATCGTCAATAACGACCACCACCACACTACTATCCACTATCATACAATCGCTCCACACACCACGCGTCCGCGCACGACAACGCCGCCCCTCGCACCCACGCCTTGCTGTCGCCGAACGCTGCACACCACAACACACCATCGTCAATAACGACCACCACCACACTACTATCCACTATCATACAATCGCTCCACACACCACGCGTCCGCGCACGACAACGCCGCCCCTCGCACCCACGCCTTGCTGTCGCCGAACGCTGCACACCACAACACACCATCGTCAATAACGACCACCACCACACTACTATCCACTATCATACAATCGCTCCACACACCACGCGTCCGCGCACGACAACGCCGCCCCTCGCACCCACGCCTTGCTGTCGCCGAACGCTGCACACCACAACACACCATCGTCAATAACGACCACCACCACACTACTATCCACTATCATACAATCGCTCCACACACCACGCGTCCGCGCACGACAACGCCGCCCCTCGCACCCACGCCTTGCTGTCGCCGAACGCTGCACACCACAACACACCATCGTCAATAACGACCACCACCACACTACTATCCACTATCATACAATCGCTCCACACACCACGCGTCCGCGCACGACAACGCCGCCCCTCGCACCCACGCCTTGCTGTCGCCGAACGCTGCACACCACAACACACCATCGTCAATAACGACCACCACCACACTACTATCCACTATCATACAATCGCTCCACACACCACGCGTCCGCGCACGACAACGCCGCCCCTCGCACCCACGCCTTGCTGTCGCCGAACGCTGCACACCACAACACACCATCGTCAATAACGACCACCACCACACTACTATCTACTATCATACAATCGCTCCACACAACACGCAGGCGCAAGTGGATTTTTCTAAATTTTCTTGTAATCGGTAAATATCATTTAAAACTGAATCGCAACACTGTTTACAAACATCCTTCATACACACAAACAGTTTCGGAAATAAAAACATGTAATACAAGTTTCAAATAAAATGTACATCTTCAAGAATATTTTGACTATGTCCTGTAAAAGTAATGATGAAGACAACTCTGAGTTACACTGAGAGTCTTAACATATATTTTGAGTTGCTCTTAGATAAGGAATTTTCAAAAGCTATTCATGGAATTTGTAGCGCACAGAAAAATTCAAGTCAATTAAATAAAAATAAATATATATTAGACTCTTAGTTATTGTTCGTGGATCAAGAACTAATTGTCTATCATCAGCAGGAGCACCCTAATAAATGGTATCAATTGGTATCCTAAAAAATCCAAGACTTATCAGAAAGATCATCAATTTTGCCGTGTAGTGTCGGCTTAGAATAACACTACCCCATTTCTACCCGTGGGTGATCGTGAGAGGCGACTAAGGGTATAGCGGCTTATTAAGTGATTTTTGGGCGATGTGGTTGGAGACCCGTCACCAAAAACATTTATTATTAACAACTTTTCCCCAATCAACTTCCAAAAGTGGCTGCTTTTTCATTTTAAAGCTCTGGCTACACCGTTAAGGGATTTATAGCCGTGAGTATATGTATGTATGTATCATCAATTTTGTGTAAGAAGAACGACTGTCGCATTTCCTACTAGTAGTAAAAATCTTGCAGCGATTGAAGGTACCACCACTAAGTTATACTAGTGGGTAACCAATAAAATGAGTTGATTCTAAAATTTTCCGACCAATCACAGCGCAGCTCTTTTGAATTTCTAGTGAATTTTTCTAATTGGCCGGTTTGAAAAAATTCCGACCAATCACAGCGCATCTCTGATCGACTGAAGTTTGCGCGCGCTTATGACACTCAAGCAAAGTCTATGGGCCAAAATCGAAACTGAAATTCTGTAACAATTAACTTAATCCAGTTACATCAGATGTCTGAATTTTGTGCACACCACGGCCGCGAACTGTACAAAACGATACCTGAACTAAATTTCTAGCTTAACTGATCGCGTCACAGGCTTCCGGGCAAGAAAGAGGCTTACAGAAATAATATATGAAAAGATTTGGGGTTCCAATTAAGTTTTAACTTATCGGTGATGCCCCATAAAGAGATGTTTTGATCCATACATCCCATTTTCTTTATTAATCCCGCATGTAAATCCCCTCATTATTTTCATTTTAAAGGATTATTTTTTTAATAAAATAGGGTATTGCTACAGAGAGTTATGTAACTCTCGTACACAAAGGAGATGTAACTAGTCATTAGAAGTCTCGTAAGTATAAATAACACAGACCTGCAAATTTTAACTTTTATTTTCCCCTTTTGGATTTGAATGCTGATCTTGGGGTATTTTGGTGCGTAGATTACGAATATGTACTTGGTTTTTTTCTATCACCCTTAATTTTTTTGAAAAATTCCTACTTTGTAAAATTGAAAAAAAACACGACTTTATTTGAGTATTTATTTTTTATTACAATTAAGAAACAATTACATGACTTTAAAACATTAAAAATATATTTGGGGGACAATAAAAAAATAAATAAAAATATCAAATACTTTTGTGGTATCTTGCTTTTTTTTCACTGAAGCTCCGATTGTGAGATTTTCGCTTGAAATTGCGACTTGCATCATCTCGCTTTAACAGCCAACAATAGTCTGCCATCATTGTTTTATTCCACTTTCCCTGATAGCGACGTTCCATCTCCTTCAAATCCTGGTGAAATCTTTCGCCTTGCTCTTCACTTACAGCTCCCAAGTTATCAGGAAAGTAGTTCAAATGTGAATTAAGGAAATGAAGTTTAATGCTCATCGAACATCCCATTTTTCCGTAATTTTCAATCATTTTCTTCATAATTTGGGCTTTTGTGGTTTCCTAGGAAATGTCTTACTACTTCCTTAAAAGATTTCCAGGCTTCTAACTCAATTTCACTCAATTTTTCATCGAAAGCTGTATCTTTCATCAATTTTCTTATGTCCGGACCAACGAATATACCTTCTTTCAGTTTAGCTTCAGAGAGAGACGGAAATATTTGGTGTAGATATTTAAAACCTTCTCCTTCTTTGTTTAGCGCCTTTACAAATTGTTTTATCATCCCCACTTATCTCTTACACTTTCGCGATGACATTTTTCAAGTGAGCGTTATGAATTGCACAGAAGTACTGATTTGTAGAAAAAATTATATTGCTATTTATACAAAAAATATATCATCTACCTTTATTAACTCTTTTCTAACGATTTAAGTGAATTTTTATAAAAAAAAACATTAAGTCTACTAGAAACGAGGTATTTAGCAAATGACTCAAAAATCCTATTTTTTTTTATAATAAAGGTATGTCACTTAGTTAATTAAGTTTTATTTAACTAATTTTATATTTATTAGAACTCATTAATTAGTGTCTAATGCATTCAGTGCATTTTTTGTTTAATTCGAATCGATTTAAATAAAATATTATTTAAAAACTAGGAAGGCCTAGGTAATTTTGGAAAAATTAAACGATGCTAAATAACTAAAAAACCTGACGTGATGGAATTTTTTTAATATTTTTCCTGTAATCAGCGCCCCAAAATCTATCCAAATCAGTCATCAAAACTGAAAGGGGAAAACCATTGCAGACCTGTGTAATTATTAGCCAAAAACCGAAAGATGTATTGCTCCTTTATAGATTTAAGTGTTTGGGCGTATGATGGGGTGGTAAGAAAGTATTTGTGGAAGGTGTCTATAAAGTTCAGTTTCAGGATTCAACTTATACGTGCATTATTGGTTGCAGAGATGTGTAGCTTTTCCGCTTTAACTTTCCTATTTGTTCGTGGATAAATGTTTGACAGTTGCTTGAAAGTGATAAGGGACTAAGGCGGCGGATTCGTCATTAAATGCCTCTTATACGCTGACGATCAAGTGCTAATTGCATAGTCGGTTGAAGAATTGCAAGAGATGATGAAAATTGCATGTGCCTCATGTGAAAGAAAGGGAATGAGGGTGAATGTGGATAAAACCAAAACCATGGTTTGTCAGAGAATTAATGTTACGAAAGTGGAACAAGTGAAAGAGTTTGAATAGTAGGAGAGTGTGATGAAGATACCAAGAGCAGAGTGAAAAAGGGTAACGCGATTAATGGTGTACTGAATAGTCTAATGTGTAGTCTGTCGGGGTGTACGAAAAGGCCCGAATGACAGAGCATGATGCTGTTTTAATTCCTATGCTTATGTATGGCAGTAAATTTTGGGTGTGCTAGAAGAAGCATGAGAGCAGAGTGAATGCAGTAGGGACTAGGTCCCTCACAAAAGTTTGTAATTTAGAGTTATGTGATCGTGTGAGAAATGACGTGATTCGTGAAAGGTGCGGTGTAAAAGATGATATTGTAAAAAAGATAGAAAAAGGAATGTTGAGATGGTTTGGACACATAGAGATGGATGATAGTAAATTAGTGAAAGTGATCTATAGAGCCAGTCAGGAAGGTAATGTTAGTAGAGGACGACCTCGGAAGACACATTTGGACCAAACAAAGAATGTGTTAAAAAAGAGAGGTGCCCGAAGTATGAAAATAAAAGGAGCACGTGTGTAATGATTGATATATGTGAACGAAGCTAGACAGATTTGCAAGGATCGTACAAAGTGACGATCGATAGTCTCAGGAAACCCCAAAAAGGAACTAACAGCGTGAGCTGATATATACTATCTGCCTCATTCAGATGGTCCATTTCTAGTCGAATAACTATTACTGCCAGCCTTGCGGAAGTCATCAGACATGACGAATTGAGAAGATAGCGCGATGCCAAAAACAGCTTACACATACAAAAGGTCTGTGTTCTTCTCATAAATGAAGGCGGCATATCGTTAACCAAGCCTTTGTTCTAAAGCATTATAATAGAATCGATCTGCAAAGACCGGACCTTCAATTGCTGCAGCAATTACAATTGTCTTCTGTAAGGAAACTGAAATGCTGGGACTTTTATTATCTAGAAATTGATGATCCTTTAGATGAGTTTGGTATTTTTCATCTACAAAAACTAAAATGCTGCAACTGAATTGATTCTTTATAAAATTTTCGCAGTTATTTTGGCTCGCGACTTGCCAAGGCTCTTTACGTAAAAGCTGGCTTTTCACCAAGCGTCGCCGGTATTTGCTAAGGATATGAGTGTTCAAAGCGAGTTTTAGAAACTTATGTCAATTTATTTATCGTTTTGAATAATTGTTTTAACAAGATATACATCAGCGAACTGAATTCTTCTAAATATACATTTTGATGCATTTTTTAAGCTCGTAGATAGTTGCATAGTTAATATAGAAATACCGCTTTCAAGAGTGGTTTATTACTCAAATTACCTAAGTAACTAATCAGATCAATAATTCAGCATAGAGATCAACACAGGTTATCCTAACGGAAAGACACGAAAAAAGTTAAGCTGTGAATTTTGTCGCAACTGTATTCCCTAAACAGCAAAATTACATCAGAGTTTATACCAAGAATTCAAAGCTTCGTCGCAAATCGCAAATGACGTACCTTGGAAGAACGGCGGGAAGAAGGTCCGGACATGTTGCTTGCAGCGCGGCCCCAGCGCGCGCGCCAGCAGCTCGCAGATCTGCAGCGCGAGCTGCGCCAGCTTGGAGTTGGAGTCCTGCAGCCGCAGCACCAGCGCCGCCGGCAGCTCGCCCAGGCTGGCCTTGATCGGGGCCATAGACGATATCAGCGTCTTCAGCTTCTCTAGCCCTTCGTTGCGGACCTGCGAGAGGATTGGGTAAGAGTTAGAGTAGCAAGTCTAGACGGTTCTTGATTGGTGAGGTGAAGCGTGGAGATTTTAACTTCTCTAGGCCCTCGTTGCGGACCTGCGAGAGGATTGGGTAAGAGTTACTAGCAAGCAAAGATGGGACTCGATTGGTGAAGTGGTGAACAGGGGTTTTGTCTAAGCCAATATTGCGGACCTGCAATATAATGGACTATAGTGCAAGACAGCAAAGCTCAAGAGACCAGCGGGCTTGGCCTTGATCGGTGATAAGAGGTGGATATTAGCTTTAAGGTGGTCTAGGCCTTCGTTGCGGACCTGCGAGAGGATTGAATAAGTTAGAGAAGCAAGCTAAGACTGGCCTTGATCGGTGGAAAGGTTAGTAGAGATTTAAGCTTGTCTTTGACCTTTGTTGCGGATCTGCAATATATTAGACTATGGTGCAAGACAGCAAAGCTCAAGAGACCAACTGGACTTGATCGATGATAAGAGGTGAATATTATAGCCCTTAGCTTCTCTAGGCCTTCGTTGCGGACCTAAGACAGAATTAGGTAAGAGTTAGACTAGCAAGTTTAGACCGTTCCTGATTGGTGAGGTGGTGAGTAGGGGTTTTGTCTAGGCCTTCGTTGCGGACTTGGAAGATAATAGATGATATTTCAAGACAGCAAAGCCCCAGAGACCAACTGGCCTTAATCAGTGATAAAAGGTGAATATTATAGCTTTTAGCTTCTCTAGACCTTCGTTCCGCACCTGTAAGAGAATAGATGAACTGAAAGCAGTAACAACCAGTTGCTTACATGTGTCGTACAACTACTTTTACCACACCGTATCATTCAGTATAATTAAATGAACTCAATTTAGGCATGTAAACCAACCGACTGCTTGAAGCTGCCAAAGATTTTGATACAATGGACAGTAATAGGGTCCCCTTTTACCTTTAGTTAGGGAACCCTAATATATGTTAAAGGATTTAAGTAATTCAAGAATTCTTTTTTCGAGTTTTCGTCTTATATTATTTTAGTAAAATAAATAGAAGAAACTTCGCATTTGAAAGAAAGAAAGAAAAGTAGTTACAAAACATTAATGCATTCTTTACTTGTTACTTTTGCAGCATTTTGCATAAATCATATCTGGTGAGCTGAAATTAACATCCCGATTTCAAATTTTATTCGTAAACGTACCTTCCAATTCTTATCCCCGATCTCTGCAATAAGCGAGTCGGTGATAAGAGGAGCGATGTCAGTTCGAGGTCTGACGTCTTCCACCCCTGGTGCAGACTCTACCACTGTCATCTGTAGCTCTTCATTGGGCTCGTCGGTTGAGGCATTTTTTTCCACCTGGGTAAATATAATATTTTTTTCTTTAGATTTTTCAATTTTGCCTTGTAGTGCCGGCTTAGAATGTCTCAACCCTTTTTACCCATGGGTGTCGTAAGAGGCGACTAAGGGTATGGGGCCTTTAAAGTGGTTTTTAGGCGATGCGGTTTGAGACTCATCACCCACGATACTTTATTTCTACCATCTTGTTCCCTATCAACTTCTAAATG
Source organism: Bedellia somnulentella (assembly GCA_963576735.1). Lineage (NCBI taxonomy): Eukaryota > Metazoa > Arthropoda > Insecta > Lepidoptera > Bedelliidae > Bedellia > Bedellia somnulentella. Next base: position 1,674,197 of record OY755187.1, on the reverse strand, counting down.
TGGCAGAGGAGTTTCTAGCTCTGAAGCTCTGGCAACCCTTTTTGGGATTTATGTCTGTTAAAATAATAAGGTTATAGCAATTATAAAAAAAAAATTGAGGGGGAGAGTAGCTACACCCGTAGCATTAGAATTGTTATAAACTATAGTACCCAAATTGTTTAAATTTTTGGTTTTAAAATAAATGATATCGAAAGCGACATGATAGTCGAGTGGGTAGAACACCCGACCGAAAACAGAAGGGCGTGAGTTCTAATCCTGGGTCGGGCCTACACCAATTTGTCTTTTCTAAAGTCATGTGTGTGGTTAATTTATCATGGTCGTTAACGGTGAGGGAAAAAATACCTGAGGAAACCCACATGGCTGAGTTGTACTTAGTCATGTGACAGTGTATTCGTACAAAACGGCGATAGGCCTGCCCCCTATCACGTGAGTACACTGTCTAAGCAAAACGTGGGTACCTTCTCTGGACACTAGATGGCGCTGCCATGTGAGTTCAGAAGTATTGCTACCTCTGCCAACCCCTTCGGGGATAAACGGCGTGAACGTTTATGTTTAAGTATGTATATTTTAAAATACATGTTTCTTTGCAGTTAAGATCAATTATTCTTACTACACCTTGTTAGCTTTTGGATGGATCTAGTGTGGATAAAATAATAGCCAAGGCCCACGCAAAAAAACACTATACCATAGTGAGCACAAACCACCTATAAAAACATACACACATACATATACTCACGGCTATAAATCCCTTAACGAAGTAGCCAGAGCTTTGGAATGAGAAATTCCGCAGCCACTTTTGGAAACTTGTATGGGAAAAGATGTTAAAATAAAAAGGTTGTTGGTGATGGGTCTCCAACCGCATCACCCAAAAATCCCTTAAAAGCCCCCAATACCGTTAGTCGCCTCTTACGTACACCCACCGGAAGAAATGGGGTAGTGCTATTCTAAGCCGACACTACACAGCATACATCTATAAAAAAAGGACAATAATAAAATAAAAAACACTTACAAAAGGTCCACTTCCCCCAACACTCCTGGTAGGTGTAGGCGGCTCACTATTAGCATATTTATCTATCTCCAAACTGATGAGTTGCTTAGTGGTGGACTTCTCAGTGTCAAAGTGGTGGATGAGGCCAGGACCCTCGTATAGTGATAGGAATCCTATCAAGTTGATAGCGGACACTCTCACACTTGGGTTGGTGGCAGCCAGCGCTTTCTTTAAGTATGGGACCATCGATTTTATGTTTACGCTGTGGGGAAATATTGGTTTTTAATAATTTGAGTAATAATCACATAAAAATTTGCATTACTAAAAGTTGAGGATAACGGATACAATTAATTGCTACTTCTAAGATTCTGACAAAACTTTAAGAAAGAAAGAAAGAAAGAAAAACATTTATTCGCTGCTACACACGTACAAAGGAAGACACAGCACAAAAATAAGTAAATACAAACACATAGAAAAATAATAATAAAAAGACAATATCATACACACTAATTCCAAGATATAAAAGAGAAAAAAAAAAAAACTATAGCCGTATAACCTGCGTAGTAGCAACGAATTTGGTAACGGCTTTCTTGCTTCTCCTGCCTACACATACATCAATCTTTCTCTTTGGGGTAACAATATAAAGTATAACTAAAGAAATTAATTAATTGCTGTGTAGTGTCGGCTTAGAATAACGCTACCCCATTTCTGCCGGTGGGTGTACGTAAGAGGCGACTAACGGTATTGGGGCTTTTAAGGGATTTTTGGGCGATGCGGTTGGAGACCTATCACCAACAACCTTTATTTTGCCATCTTTTCCCCACTCAACTTTCCAAAAGTGGCTGAGGAACTTCTAGTTCCTTAGCTCTGGCTACCCCTTCTTGGGATTTATAGCCGTGAGTATATGTATGTATGTATGTAAAGAAAATAAGGTCTTAGTGTAGTTCAAATCATGATAATAAGTTTAAACATAACGATTGGTTTCGATAAAAACATTTTTCCTTGAAAGTAACGTTCTTAAAGAAACAGAAGTATAATTTTGAAATAGTTTATGAAGATTGCAATAAAATAACTCATATGAAATGGGTATTCCATGGAGGCCCATTTATGAACAGTAAAATTATAGATGTTTTAAAATTTTCTTTCCGAGATTGTGATATCTGCTAATTTCATTTCTTAAATGTTTACAATGATTTAACGCCAAGAGTTATGAACACAAAATTGACAAAGTGTATAACAGTGTTTCACAGATTCAGACATGCTTTCTTCCGATCAATAGGCTATTTGACTAAGTTTTGAAAATTATCTTACGGTGTTAATTTGTTTATAAGGAGCCCTAAAAAAATATTTTCCTGTGTTCATTTTAGCTATTTTACTAAAAAATCGAAAAAGTAAATGCAATATTCAAATGTGCCGCGAAAACGCGACTTTAAGTGATATGGCGGCTGTAGCACAAATGACGTCAATTCCGCATTAAACACCAATGAGCGAAGCGATACACAGTCAGTGTTTGCGCAATCTACGTCATTATAGAAATAGCCAATCACGGTCGTTTTTGCTCACGTGACAGTTGCATCAAAAATACTTATTTTAGAAGACGGATTTTAGTGAAATAATGCAATATTTTTATCTCGCATTATTACATATTGCTCCAAAAAAGAAATATTAAGACTAATGAAATAAAAGAAATGTATATTTTTATTACAGTCAAATAGCCTATTTGGTAGTTATGACTTCTTATCTCACCAAAAAAAGGTTTACCATATAAACAAATCTCCAATGATAACCTCAAATAAGTAAAACTTAAAAAGTTATCTGTTCCAAACCATACATATAATTAAACATGGTTTTCTATCTCTCTCTTCTACTAAACTTACCAACTCCCAAACTCCTTAACAGCCCCGTTAAACCAATTTATCATCTCTGCCTGCACCTTAGGATTCTTTTGCTCGTCCATAGCGAAGGCCAGTCCATACAAGGCCACATGTTCTAACCCACAGGCCTCACTGAATGCAAATAGACAAGCACTGCAGAGATTATTGCAAGACGGCTCGCCTAGCTTCGTTACTATGTCTTGGAGAACGGTGGCAATTGATACTCTGGAAAGTAAGAAGAGTATTAGGCTGAGAATAAATCAGAGCTATGCGAGGAAAATGTGTTTTTTCGGATTGAATCTTAGGAAATGTGTTCCGAGTACCGCGTCTTTCAGAATATGTAAAGGAAGCTTTTGTATTGGTTATTAATAAGCGCATTTTCTTCGCAAAGCTTTACTGATTTCGTGTCCTTAGAGTCACAAGGATAAACTATAGGGGCGCTTTAAGTGTTGACTAAAATTAAATAAAAACATATTTTAATTTCTGAATGTTTATATGATTTGAAAGAATAAGATTTGATTCATAAAATAATGTTTTAGTTTAATGTTTTGACATGAAATTAGATTTTTTATATATAATGTTTTTCAATGATGCAATTTCTTTATTTCAATTAATATTTAAATTTATATTTTTTGCCGTGTAGTGCCGGCTTAGAATGTCGCTACCCCTTTCTACCCACGAGTGTCGTAAGAGGCGACTAAGGGTATTGGGGCTTTTATTGGATTGAACCTTTATTTTTACCATATTTTCCCCACTCAACTTCCAAAAGTGGCTGAGGAATTTATAATTCCTTAGCTCTGGTTACCCCTTCTAGGGAAATATAGCTGTGAGTATATGTATATATGTTTCAATAAATTAAAATTGCGTTGATGTCTAATAAAGAGTTATTTTATTTTATACTTACATGGAAAGCGGAAAATTCTCAGCGATATACTTGACAACCTCAATCCTGGCTTTCAAAACCTGCACATTAGTATCTCTTAAGCCGGGCGGCTTGTTGATGATCTTGAACAGCAGCTGCGACCCGGACGAACACGAGGACAGCTGTTGGACTGCGCTTTGGTAGGACTGGACTGCGTGAAGACGGGTCTTCCAGTTTGAGTCGTCAAGACCTGGGACAAAATATGCAAACTGTTACTTTAATACAGTTTTGAAAGAAAGTAAGTGAAAAAATGCTTTATTCTCCTGCACAAATCAAAGCAACATAAAATTAACAAAACACAGAACTTAACTAACACCAATAATAATAAAACAAAAAAAAACTTGTACCAGGCATGAGCTCTCATTTGGTGAAAAGGTACCTGCATATTTAAAAATAATAAAATGTAATGAAAGAGAAATCATATTTTTTTCTATCAAGCGCAGAGGCAACGACACATAATTGACCGTAATTTAGCTGTATTATTTTGTGGAGTCCTAAAGCCTTCCTCACAGCCCACATATGTCCCCACCAAGGGGTTTGAGCCTATCCTATATAGAATGCTTTAGCTTTTGTCCACCACGCTGGCCAAAATGCGGGTTGGCAGACTAACGACTTAACTTACACAATGCACGGAATCATCTTAATACTTTATATATTATTTAGTATGTAGTAGATATAAGTTAGAGATGTTGGCTGAAAACCAGCGTACACAGCGTTTGTGTCCTGCGAGACTTGCGCTGGGTACATTTTACGCTGAGCCAAGACCTATTTGGTATCATTACAAGTTGTATCTAATTGTTAAATACTGTTTATAACTTTGTTTTTAATACCAAATAAAAAAAATTACTTACTTACTCAATTTTCGGGTTATCAGGTAATTTAAGCCTGAAATATATAAACTGGCGACATGATAGTCCAATGGGTAGAACACACGCCCGAAAACAGAAAGGCGTGAGTTCAAATCCCGGGTCATACCTAAACAATTTGTCTTTTCTAAAAATCATATGCATGGTTAATTTATCATGGTTGTTAACGGTGAGGAAAAACATCGTGTGGAAACCCACATGGCCGAGTTTTACTTAGCCATGTGAAAGTGTATTCGTACAAAACGGCGATAGGCCTGCCCCCTATCACGTATATCATAAAATGCGTGAACGTTTATGTAAAAAATGATTTTAAAATAGATCCTTCATGTATTAACTTCTGCTGGCAAAACTATCAAATTCATAAAAATACATTTCTGTGATCATCACATTTGTATTATAATTTGGCATTTTGAGAAGTTTGCAATTTGAAATTCAACCCAATAATCTGATGGTAACCTAACAGATCGACAATCACTACCTACACACTAATACCTGACTCATCAAGAAGTAATAGCATAAATACATATACTCACAGACGGCTATGAATCTCTAGAAGGGGTAGCCAGAGCTAAGGAATTTAAAATTCCTCAGCCACTTTTGGAAAAGTGAGTGGGGAAAAGATGGTAAAAATAAAGGTTGTTGGTGATGGGTCTCCAACCGCATCGCCCAACAATCCCTTAAAGGCCCCCAATACAGTTAGTCGGCTCTTACGTACACCCACCGGAAGAAATGGGGTAGTGCTATTCTAAGCCGACACTACACAGCAAAATACTAAATAGTAATAATATCATTAAACATACCTTTAAAGACATCCGAAGTAATAATCTCTTCAGCCTGACTTTCCACTTCCTCTGGTGTCAATTCTAACTCCTGTGGGGGAGGTCGAACCGATTTCTTGACTACTGCACTTTTTTTTTCAGCAGCTATAGAAAAAGGTTATTATAACTTGAAACACATAACAATTTTCAAACATTTGGAAAAAAAGCATAGTAAAATAAAACTTACAAAAGAGGTCTAAGAACATACACACATAATACTCACGGCTATAAATCCCTAAACGGGGTAGCCAGAGCTTTAGATTGAGAAATTCCTCAGCCGCTTTTGGAAGTTAATTGGGGAAATGATGGTAATAATAAAGAATTGTTGGTGACGGGTCTCCAACCACATCACTCAAAAATCACTTAAACCGATAAACTTTTTCGCCTCTTACTATCACCTATGGGTAGTAATGGTTTAGTGCTATTCTAAGCCGACACTACACTACATAGCTAAGAACACCACGGGACTAAGAAATAACTTATAATTTGTTCCCTTATATTATAATTGGACTAAAGTAGGTAAAATTTACACTACGTAAAGGTAACATACAAAAATTATACATTTTAATAAAATATTGTGCATTTTTTTTTTACACTTTTTAAATTGCTGTTATATTATTATTTATTAGGTTTTTTTCTTACACATAACAAAGATTCGTTCATCTTGTGTTTATAATGATAGACAACCATATATAAACAACCACAACAATACAAGTTGCTGTGTAGTGCCGGCATAGAATAGCACTACCCCATCTCTTCCCTTGGGTGTCGTAGAAGTCGACTAAGGGTAAAGGGCTTTTTCATCTTCGCCCCTACACCAATCCAAGGTCTGCCGTGCCGAGGGATGCGTGGCCAGGGGTGAGCCTGGTCGCTAGCGTGCCGCCGTCCCGGAGCCTGGTGAACTCCGGGTACTAAATAACCTTACCTAGTCAAGCGGGGCTCTGGCTAGGCGGACAGTTTACTTCCCTTGCTTTTCGTGGGGTCCAAATGTGTTTCGCAACAAAAATTAAACACGATGGCGGCGATATGGCTCGCCACCTATCACGCCGTGGTTCCTCGCGGGGCGAAAAGTGGGCTAAAGAGACCCGCTTTGGTACGATGAATGTGTGTGGAGGGATGCATGAAAAATTAGATGAAGTATGTTTGATTATGGAAGACAGAAAACTAGATTTTCTGTGTGTAAATGAAACGAAGCGCAAGGGAAAAGAGGTTTCACAACTTGGCCCATTTACAGCTATCTGGTCGGGAGTTGCCGAGAGTGACAGAGCTTGCCAAGGCGTGGGACTTCTGATATCTGAAAGGATGGCTAAGTGCATGAAAGATTATGCGTGTGTGAGTCCAAGGCTCCTATGGATAAAGGTGAAGGTAGGGCTTGTCCGGATGCGCATAATTTGCGTGTATGCTCCGGACATGTCCAGATCACTATCCGAGAGGGAGGAGTTTTGGAATCTGTTAGACGATGTTGCGAATGGGTGTGATGAAAATGAGAAAATTGTTATGTTAGGAGATTTTAATGGTTGGGTTGGTGTGTCACGCAACGGTTGTGAAAGAGTTTTAGGAAAGTTTGGTGATAAAAGAGTGAACGAGAATGGTGAGAAAGTGATTGAGGTATGTTTGGAGAGGAATCTTTGTGTTACGAACACGTTGTTTGAACACAAAGATATCCATATGTATACTAGACAGAGAGGAAGTGAGAGAAGTATGATAGATTTTGTGATAGTGGATGAAAGGCTAAGAGCAAAGGTTGTTGACACCAGAGTCCATAGGGGCATTAACGTTGGCACAGACCACTTTCTCGTGATATCACGATTGAGGGGACTGTGCACGCGTTGGCGTCACAGGGCCAAAGTGTCGACAACTGAATTTGCGAGAATAAAAGTGGAGAAATTGGAAGAGGATGAAAATATTAGAGATGAATATATGAAGAAATTGGACGACAGACTAAGTTGCGTGGAGATGAAGGATGAAATGGAAATAGAAGAAGTATGGGATGTGCTCAAATCGTCAATGGTTGAATGTGCGACGGAAGTATGTGGATTGAGTAAAAGAACAAATAGACCACCAACAAGTTGGTGGGATAAAGATGTGAAAGAGGCAGTTGGAGATAAGAAGAAAGCTTGGTTAGATTTACTAGCGATTAAAGCTAGTAAACGAATGGATGCGAGAGTAAAAGATGATGTAGTGAAGAATAGTGAAGATGAATATAAGAGAGTTAAGAATGAGGTTAAGAAGAAAATAGAAAAGAAAAAGCGTGATCTGATAGAATGGTGTGAGAGGAAACTCTCCGATAATTTCCGGAATAACCAAAAGTTGTTCTGGAAATATATCCGGAAAGAAAAGGGAGTTTCCCAAAACACGAGAGTGAATGTTGTGAGAGATGAACAGGGTGAATTGGCGACGGATGAAAGTAGCATAAGACGAGTATGGAAGAACTATTTTGAGGGACTCTTTGAAAAAGAGGATACATCCATTTCTTCGCCAATCGGCAGTAATGTTGATTGGAACGACGTTATGGGTGACTTTAGTGACAGTGAGATCAGTATGGAAGAAATAATGAAAGCAATGAAAAGTATGAAACTAGGGAAAGCGGCAGGGTATGACAGGATAAACACTGAAATGCTGAGGGCTGGTAAAGGGGTGGTGGCTTCCTGGTTGTACTTCCTTTTCCAAAAATGCTGGTCGAGTGGCAAAGTGCCACAAGACTGGTGCAAAGCGGTAATTGTGCCTTTATATAAAGGAAAGGGGTCACACCAGGAGGCTAGAAACTACCGTGGAATTAGCCTACTCAGCATTGTCGGTAAATTGTATGCAAAGGTTTTGATTGAAAGAGTGATGAATGAAACGGATGATAAAATTTGGGATGTGCAAGCAGGATTTAGAAAGGGAATGGGATGTATGGACCAAATCTTCTCTTTAAGGAGCATCACCGAAAAGTTCTTAGCTAAGAACCGAAAGGTGTATTGCTCCTTCATTGATTTAGAGAAGGCGTATGATAGGGTGGTAAGAAAGTGTTTATGGGAGGTGTTATCCAAGTTCGGTTTGGGGAGTCGACTTATACGTGCACTTGTATCACTCTATGAGGATTCTAGTGCATGTGTAAGAATAAACGGGGAAAACACGGACTGGTTCGGTATCTCTAGGGGTGTCCGACAGGGATGTGTAGCTTCTCCGTGGCTCTTCAACTTGTTCATGGATGACTGTCTGATAGAGTTGCGTGAAAGTGATTATGGATTGAGAATGGGTGGATTCATCATTAAATGCCTCTTATATGCCGACGATCAAGTGCTACTTGCATCATCGGTGGAAGAGCTGCAAGAGATGATGAATATTGCATGTGCGTCTTTTGAAAAAAAGGGAATGAGGGTGAATGTGGATAAAACAAAAACTATGGTTTTTGAAAGAGAGGTGAATATGACCGAATGCGTGATTGAGATTAATGGTAAGAAAGTGGAACAAGTGAAAGAGTTTGGGTATTTGGGAAGTTTGTTTACTAGGGATGGAAAGTGTGATGAAGATATCGAGAGAAGAGTGAAAAAGGGTAATGCGGTAAATGGAGCACTGGATAGTCTAATGTCTAGTCAGTCGGTGTCTGAAAAGGCCCGAATGGCTGTGCATGATGCTGTCCTCGTTCCTACGCTTATGTATGGCAGTGAATGTTGGGTGTGGCAGAAGAAGCATGAAAGTAGAGTGAATGCAGTAGAAATGAGATCCCTCAGAAAAGTGTGTAATGTAAGGTTATGTGATCGTGTGAGGAATGATGTGATTCGTGAAAGGTGTGGTGTAAAAGATGATATTGTAAGAAAGATAGAAAAAGGAATGTTGAGATGGTTTGGGCACATAGAGAGGATGGATGACAGTAAATTGGTGAAAGAGATATATAGAGCCAATGTGGAAGGTAATGTTAGTAGAGGACGACCTCGGAGGACACATTTGGATCAAATAGAAAATGTGCTCAAAAAGGCAGGTGTCCGCAGTATGAAGAATAAAAGAGCATGTATGAAAAGATTGATGGATGTAAACGAAGCCAGAGAGGTTTGCCAGGATCGTACAAAGTGGCGATCGATAGTCTCTGCCTACCCCAATGGGAACTAACGGCGTGAGAATATGTATGTATGTATGTAACAATACAACTTCGCTTTCTCATTCAGAAGAGCACAGCCTCAGATACGAAGAAGAATGGGTTCTAACCCTGAATCGATTCCTACACATGTGCGTTTAAAAACTCATATCTGTAGTTTTTTTTATTAAATTCCTTACGGTGAGGAATACTTACTAGGGGGTCTCCTAACGGGCTTAGCCTGAGTAGTACCGGCTGTCTTGGTAGGAGCAGTCGCGGCTGGCTTGGCTTTCACTTCCTTCTTCGGAGCACTGGTTTTTACTAATATCACGGCCTGGAAGGTAGACAGATTGATGGATAAGTTCAACTTATAATTATTTATTTATTCACATTTACAAAAAAATGCCATTACAGTTAACACCAATGCGACATTATTAACATTTTTTTTTTTTTGACTTGGGTTTCACGCCTTTCATTGGATGACTAGCCTTTTTTAGTATAACGGCCTGGAATGTAGACAGCTTAATGGATAACTTAAACTTATAATTACTAAAACTATAAAAACAATTAATGCAATTCTTTGATGAGTTGGAACTAAAAATTCTGTTGATACCGTATTTTTAACCGACTTCAAAAAAAGGAGTGTTCTCAATTCGACCAGTATATTTTTTTATTTTTTTTATGTTTGTTCGCCGATTACTTCGCCATTTATGAACCGATTTTGATTATTATTTTTTTATTCGAAAGAAGATACTCCCGGATTGGTACCATGATGAGGATATCAGGGTGTGATGATGGGATCCTGGAGCAATCGAGGTGAACCCTCTAATTTTATAGGCAAATGTACCGCGTTTTACATATTTTCTGAACTTATATTGGCATTTGCTTCTGAAAATCATATTGTAATGCTGCTGAGCTGATGATGGAAGGTGTGGGTCCTCAATCAGTAGGTATTAGGAAACAGTTCTTTCCACATTCTATATAGATTTATACTCCTCTTCGTAGCTTTTATGAAGAGAAGTACAGGTTCACTATAAACATTTCTTTTGTTATGTTATTGTTACCGAGAAAGTACCATGAGACCAGGATCTGATGATAGCATCCCAGGAAATCGAGGGGACTATCGAAACTCACAATCATGTGACAGTGTATTTGTTCAAAACGCCGATAGGCCTGCCCTGTATAACGTGAGAACACTGCCTAAGCAAATCGTGGGTACTCTGAACAACAGGTGACAATGTCACGTGATATTCAGAAGTATTACTACCTCTGCTAACCCCTTCAGGGATATTCAGCGTGAACGTTTGAGTCTTTCTTGAGATGTAGAATTGTAGACCATCGCCTTTCGAAGGATTTTAAGAACAATGTAAGGATATATATGGTTGAGCCTAATTAATGTCGTACTATAATAGAAATACCGGAAATACGAAAAATAATACAGTAACCGTCGCTTCCTTATCTGAGAGGCATCTTTGCCAGATCTACCCATCTCTAAAACTCGTAAAATAAAATAATTTTTAACAAAAAGAAAACCGACTTCATAGTTGGAAAAACAACCGAAAATAAACAATCTAGTACTAAAAAGTACGAAATAAGTTTTTTAATTGAATATGAGTTCTGTGATTAATACCTTAGCAATTTCTTTATTCCACATGCGTCAGTTCAACCTACCTAAATATTTCAATTCTCTTAAATTAATTTTTGAGTCGGTGCCAGACAAACAAAAGTAAATTCACCCTGCTATCTATCTCTGATTATTACAATCGAAACAATATATATCTATCGCCTAACGTTTTAAATGATAATACGTACAAAAATCAATTTACCCTACAACTACAAGGTACCCTACATTTCACATATATGAAGTGCGAAATACACACTTCTTATTATCAATTATCATCGAGGCTGGCACCGGCTCACAAATTAATTTAAGAGAATTTTAAGATTTAGGTAGGTTGAACTGACGCGTTTGGAATAAAGAAATTGCGAAGGTATTAATCACAGAACTCATATTCTATTAAAAAACTTATTTCGTACTTTTTAGTACTAGATTGTTTATTTTCGGTTGTTTTTCCAACTATGAAGTCGGTTTTCTTTTTGTTAAAAATTATAAAGTATAGTCTCGAATTCAAAATTATTGTTAATTCTTGAATGATAGCGACATGAAAACTCGATATTTCTCTACCTTCTCAGCACATTCTTTAATCTTCTGCTCCTTCAAGCTATCCAGTTTCCCAATGTGAGGTGAAATATTCTTCTCTCCGACCAACTTGGTGGCAGTGCCGAGAGCCTCTGCAGCCGCGTCTCTTACTACAGGTTCTAGAATATAAATTACATAACATAACATAACAGTAACGTTCACGCCAAATATCCCCGAAGGGGTTGGCAGAGGTACTAATACTTCTGAACATCTCGTGACTTTGTCACCTGGTGTTCAGAGTACCCACGTACCACGTTATATAAATTACATACATACATATAATCACCGCCACAAATCCAAAAAAGGGGTAGCCAGAGCTTTAGAGATAAAAACTCTTCAGCCACATTTGGAAGTTGATAGGGGCTAATGGTAGATATAATGGTCTCCAACCGCATCGCCCAAAAACCACTTAGAAAAGCCCCATACCCTTAGTCGCCTCTTAAGACACCCGTTCGTACAAAGGGGTAGTGACATTCTAAGCTAGCATTTCACGGCAAGTATATTATTTTATTAACTATAAAAGGTCATCAATTTAACACAATAAATGCAACCTCATTCCTTTGTAATAGAGGTATACATACATACATATACTCACGGCTATAAATCCCTAGAAGGGGTAGCCAGAGTTGAGAAATTAGAAATATCTCAGCCAATTTTGGAAGTTGAGTGGGGAAAAGATGGTAGAATAAAGGTTGTTGGTGATGGGTCTCCAACCGCATCGCCCAAAAATCCCTTAAATTACCCTTAATCCCAATACCGTTAGTCGCCTCTTACGTACACCCACCGGAAGAAATGGGGTAGTGCTATTCTAAGCCGACACTACACGGCATAGAGTAATAAGTAGTAAGTAGTAATAGAGGTATCTTATAAAATATTTTATGTATGATACAGAGTTCAGATATTAAGATGTGCAGTAAAGAGTTTCTATTCCATTCTAAATTGAGTGATTTTTTATCATACTTCCAATGGCTGGAGAGTTAATACAATTAACATAAAATTGTGAAGAAGCGGACAATTTCATGGTCATAAAACATAGATAAACTTATGGCTATAAATCCCAAGAAGGAGTAGCCAGAGCTTTGGAAACATAAATTTCTAAAGAAAGAGATGGGGTATTGCAAATATGGATATTATGGAATATTCTAAGCCACAAATAATAAATTAAAAGCCTTACCAGCACTTTCAAGCAGTTTAACAAGCGGTGGAACATACGCCTTGATAAGTTTCTTGTTGAAGTTTTGCGGCTGTGTCTTGGAGAGCGAGCGAGACAGGAATAGCGCTGTCTCAGCTTTTATGTTGGGGTTCTTGTTGTTTAACGCGGATAGCATGTCTTCCATTATGGCTTCTAGGTTTGTCTGGAAAATATAGATGGATGTTATTTATAGAAGTATAGATATTAGCTGGATAACAATCTAAATTAAGTAATTAACTGGGTTTAAAGATTTCTATGTGTGTTTTATTACAAAGATAGGTTTAGAACATGGTACAAGTGGTAGCCTGGAATTTTTTGATTTATTAGAGTCTGCGTAGTTCAAAGCGCATTTTTTTCCAACTCAGGGCTCCACCGCCTACTTGTTTCTTTCCCTGGAATTGTTGGCTGTTTAAGCGGGCAGGTGGATTCAAAAGAATTCATTATAGCGGCGGTTACCATTTTAAGGTTACTTTCAATTTGTGTTGGGCCATCCATGTTTTCATCGGTGAGTGTGTTGAGTTAATTATTTAAAAGAGATTTAGAAGAGAGTACTTTGGTAACTCGTGGATTATGGTTTGGGTGCTAGTGTGTTGTCACTAGCACACACAAGCATTTCAAACTCAACGAAAGATATGTCCTGTGTCGTGCTGTGTTCGTTTCCACCCACGGGTGTCGTAAGCGGCGACTAATTGTATAGGGCTTTTTAAATGGTTTTCGGGCAAAATCCACCATCTTGTCCCAAATATGACTGAGGAGTTTCTAGCTCTAAAGATCTGGCTACCCCTTTTAGGATTTATGGCCGTTAGTATATGTATGCATGTATATCCTGGGTCAATTGCATCTTTCAAAGCCGTGGCCACAGGGAGTTCATTCTCTTTAAATTTCTCTAGTATCACTTTACACTTATATTTATATTCACCGCTGGATATATAGCGTCAGCAGCATCTCTCAAAGTGCTAACCACTATAACTTTCTTCTCCTTAAACTTCTCGAGTAGAGCTTGCACGCAAGCCGTGGCGTACGGCTGGAACTTCATCCACTAATGCACTTCTCTAGTATCACTTTACACTAGTATTTCACACTTACCGAAGGTTATATAGCGGCAACAGCATCTCTTATTGATCCTATTTTTGTCATCATTCTTATGTAATTGGGGGGGGGGGATGTTTATCTCAAACTCACTGCTGGATATACAGCGTCAATAGCATCTCTCAAAGCCGTAACCACTATAACTTTCTTCTCCTTAGACTTCTCTAGTATAGCCTGCCACGCAAGCCGTGGCGAACGTTACTAAAACTTCATTTACCCTATTTTCGTCATCATACTTGTGTATTAGGGAGGGGTATGTATATTTCAAACTCACCGCTGGATATATAGCATCAATAGCATCTCTCAAAGCCGTGACCACAGTGAGTTTCTTCTCTTTGAATTTCTCTAGTATAGCTTGCACGCAAGCCGTGGCGTACGTAACTAAAACTTCATTTACCCTATTTTCGTCATCATTCTTGTGTATTAGGGAGGGGTATGTATATTTCAAACTCACCGCTGGATATATAGCGTCAATAGCATCTCTCAAAGCCGTGACCACAGTGAGTTTCTTCTCTTTGAACTTCTCCAGAATAGCTTGCACGCAAGCCGTGGCGTACGGCTGGAACTTGGCGCGCAGTCCGGCCGCGAGCTGCCCCAGCAGCCGGCCCGCTATGGACACCAGGTTTACGTTGCTGTCCTTTGATATCATCTGGGAAAGGGATAAATTAGTGAAGGGACATATGTGAGTTTAAATGTATAGATACAAAATTTGCCAACCCCACAAGATTTAGAATTTATCAATTATTGTAGTACTAGCTTTTTGCCCGCGACTACGTCCGCATAAACTACACTTTTTTGCATCCGGTTTAAATCCAAAATTGAAAATTGCTCGCAAGCGAATCAATTCAATCTCTAGACTGACGCATTTGCGCGCGCTTTTACTCCAGCAAAGTCTATGGGCCAATTATGATCATTTACAAATCGCTAACTAATCCAGTAATAGAAAATGTATGAGTTTTCGGTTAAACTTCAGATGGAGACCTTCGATTTGATACCTGAACCAAATTTCTAGCTCTTAGCATCGTGACACAGGCTGGTTTACAAAATCCACCCTCTCTCGTTTAATATATAAGGATAGGCTAAGGGTATTAAGGGTAATTTTTGGGTGATGCGGTTGGAAACCCATCACCAAAAACCTTTAGTTTTACAATCTTATCCCCCTTATAACTTCCAAAAGTGGCTATGGAATTTCTTATTCCAAAGCTATGGGTCCCATTCTAGGGATGAGCCATGAGAATGCCAACTATTATGTCAAAAACTGAGTTTTAAATGAACAATCAATGATTCAGCTTATATATAAGAATGGAAAAAATATAACAATTCTAGTAACATTTGACAAAGAAACTGAAACAATGCAAATAAGGTATGATTTTAAGGCTTCAACACCCGGACCAACTCGGCATAATCTCCCAGCTCCAGCTTATGAGCATTCCAGAGCAACTCCTCGAGAGCCTCTATCGAATGTATCATTATATTGAATGCTCTCGACTTCTAAATTACCTGTAATTCCAACAAAAACTAAAAAACCAATACCTTCTTCAAAGCCCGGACCAAATCCGCATAGTCTCCCGGCTCCAGCTTATGAGCGTTCTTGAGCAACGCCTCAAGAGCCTCCAGAGCCTCCTTGCGTTCCTGCCACTTGGTAGCCTCCAGCTTCTGGTAGAAATCTTTGGGCAGCTTGGAGAGGATCTCCACCGGGTCCATGAAATCAAACGGGTCTGCGTCCGCCGCATCTCCGCCGCCATCTTGTCCGCCCTCGTCTTCGCAACCTCCTGTAAAGTGGTTGTATTATCATGCTGTACATATACTCACGGATATAATTCCCTTGAAGGGGTAGCCAGATCTAGGGAATAAAAAAATCCTTAGCCACTTTTGGAAGTTGCGTGGGGAAGAGATGGTGAAACAAAGGTTGTTGGTGATTGGTCTCCAACCGCATCACCCAAAAATGCCTTCAAAGTCCCAATACCGTAAATAGCCCCTTAAGTAACACCCACCGGAAGAAATGGGGTAGTGTTATTCTAAGCCGACATATTATCATGCTGTCTTCATCTACATTGGTCGCAATCAAGTGTATTCAGGTGTTAAAAGGGGGGTTCACAAGATATTCATGATGTTGAGGAGATCATTCTGAACAACGTTTACTATATTCGTAAATAGAGAAACCTTAACTGTTCTGTTTCATTAGAAGGTAGCTTAGATGAATTGTATGATGAAGAGAAAAATAAAGTTGCTCTAATTAAGTCCCATAGTGAAAGTTGTTCAGAATGATCTCCCTAACAACCCACTTATGGATAGTCATCAATTTTTTTAAATATACACTATAGTTCCTCCCATCCCGGTCAGTTCTAGCCGCTAGTTGCTGTGACCGCAGACACCTGGTCGGCAGTTGTATCAAACTGTCTTTATCTAACCAGAAGGGCAAGCACGAGCCGTATTTAAACTAGTTATCGCGTGGGATAAAACAGCAATCTCTTACGCACTTACCTAGTATCGTATAATGCCATCTCATTCTAACCGTTATCTTGTCGATAAAATAGCGCTCGTGCTTGTCCAGCAGGAGGCCTACTACGAGCGCTGTTTTATCGACACGATAACGGTAAGGATGAGATGACACGACGATACTAAATAAGTGCGAAAGAGATGACTGTTTTATACCACGCGATCACTAGTTAAAAGTCCGCTCGTACTAGCTATGCTGATCATATTCATGTGTAGATAGATTATAGCATAGTTCCTACCACCCTGGTCAGTTGTAGCCGCTAGTTACTGTGATATTGTAAAAAAGGAGACAAAGGAATGTTAAATGATTTGACCACATAGAGAATGTGCCTTGAATGGCAGGCGTCCGAAGTATGAAACGTAAAAAAGCTTGTTTGAAAATATTGACGAATGTAAACGAAGCTAGAGAGGTTTGCTGGGATCACACAAAATCGCGATCGATAGTCTCTGCCTACCCCAATGAGAAATAATGACGTGAGTATATGTATGTATGTATGTTTCCTACCATCCTGGTCAGTTGTAGCCGCTAGCTGCTGTGACCGCAGACACCTGGTGGGCACGGCGGCGGCCGCGGACGAGAACATCTCTCGTAACTCTTGCTGTACCACCGGCTGGAGGGAAGATATGTGCGGTTCGACCGCATTGCCTATCCATCTGGAATTATAGGGAAAAGTATTTTAGTACAAAAACTAGATAACTGTGATATCTCAGGACCTACACCAATTTGTCTTTCTTAAAGACTTGTGTGTTTAATTTATCATGGTTGTTAACGGTCAGGGAAAAAATCGTGAGGAAACCCACATGGCTGAGTTGTACTTAGTCATGTGACAGTGTATTCGTACTAAACGGCGATAGGCCTGCGTGACGTGAGTACACTGTCCAAGCAAAACGTGGGTACTCTGAACACCAGGTGTCAATGTCACGTGATGTTCAGAAGTATTAGTACCGCTGCCAACCCCTTCGGGGATATTCGGCGTGAAAGTTTGAGTCTTTGAGTCTTTCAAAAATTATGTGACGTATTGTTGGTGATAGAGATATGGGTTAGTGGATCATGCTCTAAAGGGGGCGCCAATAGTTAGCCGTTCCGAGGGCGCACATTCGTTTTTGTCGGACAATGTAGTGTCGGTTGGTTTTCCAGAAAGTGCACGCTAAACGGCAAAGGCCAAAGAAAACCCATGAATAAGTACAGCACAGACAAACCTAGTAATTGAAGAGATCTTTAGCAGCGGACGTCTATCGGCTGAATTGAGTAGTTTAAATGTATTTTCAGTAAAAAAAACTTTTTTGTCATTAGTATCTATTATTGTAATAAAAAAA
The DNA here is from genome assembly GCA_963576735.1 of Bedellia somnulentella. NCBI lineage: Eukaryota > Metazoa > Arthropoda > Insecta > Lepidoptera > Bedelliidae > Bedellia > Bedellia somnulentella. The sequence goes on along the minus strand of OY755187.1, from coordinate 1,656,375 downwards.
TACTATATTGTTTTAGATTGTTTGAATATATGTTATCAACTAAATACCATAAAATCTAAAAAAAAAATTCTTCAGAAAGTTTTGTCAATACACACCTGTGCATCTCAACAACCAAAGCCTTCATTTCATCCCGGACTCCTTTGTCCCTATCAGCCATTAGCACAGGAATCTTCTTAACCAAGGGCTTAATGGCCATCACCTTATTACCAAACTGACGCAATGCCGTTGTAATCGCTGTTATACAAGCTGAAACTACTTTTGGGTTCTTTTGGTCCATTCCTTTCATCAACTCTTCTTGGACTGCCTCTTGTTTCTCTATTTCTATGTACATTAGGATTATCTGGAAGAATACATTATATGGTTAAATAAGCTTGTAAAAATCTCTGTTACTAACTACAAAAAAGCTTAATTTGAATGTTTTTGTTCATGAAAACCTCATGTGGGGATTATTACTAATAAATAAAGAATAAATAAAGGAAATCTATATAACATCTGAAAAGGTAGACAATTTGCCTTCCGAATTTGTAAAAAATTCGGAGGTAGGGAACGCAAACACTACTTAAATAGTGTAAAAGAAACAAAGGATAGAAGAATTTCGCGCTGGCAGCCATTGACACGGTAGCTCAATTGGCAGAGCGACGGGGGCGTAAAATGTATAAAATATTAATTCAACATACATACATATACTCACGGCTATAAATCCCTAGAAGGAGTAGCCAGAGCTAAAGAATTATAAATACCTCAGCCATTTTTGAAAGTGGGGAAAAAATAGTAAATAAATGTTGTTAATGATGGGTCTCCAACCGTATCGCCCAAAAATCTATTAAAAAGCCCCAATACCCTTAGTCGCCTTTTACGTACACCCACGAGAAGAAACGGGGTAGTGCTATTCTAAGCCGACACTCACAGCTATCATTTAAATATGTAGCCAACAAACCTGCATAGCAATATCCTTGGTCTTAGCTCTTGGTGAGGCGACGCACTTGGCCACAATCCCGGCCACCACCTCCCCACATACTTTACCAGCATGACCGCAGTTCTCCACAAACACTAGGGCTGCTTCCAAACCTGGGTCAAAATGTGGTTAGTTATAATATGGGTCTCATTTCACGAACGTCGTCTGTGGCCTAGCTTATAGGTGACCTTATGGGTCCCATATTTCGCTTCGAGCATTCATTTGTGAGATAAATATTAACGTGTGTTTCTTATTTTTACCCGGCTAGTACGAGCGCTATTATATCAACACGATAACGGTTAAAATGAGATGGCAGTATACGATACTAAGTAAGTGCGTAAGAGATGGCTGCTTTATCCCACGCGATAACTAGTTCAAACAGCGCTCGTACTAGCCGGGCTGGTTGTTTTTTATATGTTGTATAATATTAAATATGTCGACATGTAAGTATCCTTTTCCTTTACCACAGATTATTTTATTATTTGTTTTTACTGTAAACTTTTTTTAAATTATATATACAAGTATGTTTTATGTATGTTCACTGTTTGAGATATACTCGCAAACTTTCATTAAATCAGGATTATAATGGGCTTCTACACTACATAGTTTCATTTCCGAATATTGCACTGAGAGAACCAAAACCGTGAATATAAAATAGCGGGTTGAGAAAGAGGCTTAAAAGTGCTTTAAATTTAATGGTAATGAGAATTGAGTAGCATGAGGCATTTATAAAAGAACATTTTCGGGCTCAGTAAGATCCATCCACGCATGACGAATGAGGATCAAGAGAGTTATATGTGGGGCCAGTTCGGAAACAATCGGTTATATATAAACAAACAATATATATATATATATATATATATATATATATATATATATATATATATAACAATAACACGGTTTCACAGATTCAAACATGGTTTGCTTCCAATAATCTTGTACTGAATGGCAAAAAAACTAAATGCATCAAATTTGTATTACCCAATGTTAAGAGCGTTGATAAAGAAATAATTTTAAATAATGAAAATATAGTTTATTCGGATGACACAGTTTTCTTAGGGATAACTCTAGACTCCAAGCTCCAATGGGGACCCCACATTAGCTCACTAGCTGGCAGGCTAAGTAGTGCTGCATATGCCGTTAGGAAAATAAGACATTTGACAGATGTACAGACAGCTCGATTAGTTTATTACAGCTATTTTCATAGTGTAATGTGTTACGGTATTTTACTCTGGGGCAGAGCGGCTGATGTTGGTTCCATATTTATTCTCCAAAAGAGAGCAATAAGAGCTATATACAATTTGAGATCCCGAGATTCCCTGAGGGAATTGTTTAAAACAATAAATATAATGACGCTGCCATGTCAATATATTTATGAAAATATTATGTATGTAAGAAAGAATCAGGCCTCTTTTGTGAAAAATTGTGACAGACATATTCGAAACCTGAGAGACAACAATAAAATTTCAGTACCAAAATACAGATTGTCAAAAGTAAATACATCTTTCATGGGGTTATGCGTAAAAATGTATAATAAAATACCTGAGGACATTTTAAATTTATCAGAAACAAAATTCAAAGCAGTAGTTAAAAGAAATCTTAGTTCGAAAGCCTATTACAATGTTAATGATTACATTAATGATGAAGTGGCTTGGTGTCATCAGGGCTCTGTGCAGGATGTTTCCGGGCTAACACCAAAATTGTAATGGACGTAAAAAAAGATGTGTGTTGACGAGTTTCTTACGGGTTCTTCTCTCAACAAAACACCTTCCGAATCCGAAGTAAACTTAGTATTAAGTTGAATTTTGACGTTCAAAAAACAAAGATTTATCTTTTTACTTTGAAATAAATGATTATTTTATTTATTTTATTTTTATCATTCAAAAACATATATACATACATACATACATATGCTCACGGCTATAAATCCCTAGAAGGGGTAGCCAGAGCTAGGGAATTGGAAATTCCTCAGACACGTTTGGAAATTTTAGTGGGGAAAAGATGGTAAAATAAAGGTTTTCGGTGATGGGTCTCCAACCACATCGCCCAAAAATCCCTTAAAAGCCCCAATACCGTTAGTCGCCTCTTACGTACACCCACCGGAAGAAATGGGGTAGTGTTATTCTATGCTGACACTACACAGTAAGCATATATATAGAAATAATTACTATTATTTATAATTTCTACCACATAATACAGGAATCGAGTACAAACCACAAACTTTAACTACTTTATTTCAATTCCAATTACATACATAATCAAAGTTTTGAGACAATGAAGTTTGCTTAACAGAGTGTAACGAAATAATAACGGGACATACATCATTACAGATTGGGCTCTCTAATGGACCGTAGCAAATGATAACCGTACGAGCATGATCACAATGACGGTATATATAGGAGGCACTCGGGAGCGCACAATATGTCGTTCTTTAAATTATATATATTTGCTGTGTAGTGCCGGCTTAGAATAGCACTACCCCGTTTCTACCGATGGGTGTACGTAAGAGGCGACTAACGGTATTCGGGCTTTTAAGGGATTTTTGGGCGATGCGGTTGGAGACCCATCACCAACAACCTTTACTTTACCATCCTTACCCCACTCAATTTTCCAAAAGTGGCTGAGGAGTTTCTAATTCCTTATCTCTGGCTACCCCTCCTAGGGATTTATAGCCGTGAGTATATGTATGTATGCATGTATGTATTTTTTGATCAAATCAGGACGAGTAGAATTAGGCTCGTGAGAGCGCGTATGTCACATGAGAAGTGAGAAACTGAAATATTGCTCGTACAAAATCTGTCAGTATCTCACTTCTCACATGACATACTCGCTCTCACACTCCTCATGCTACGGAGGCTGGAATCTTTTTTTTAATTATTGTAAGGTTTCAAAAAGACCAATTACGTTAAAATGAAAACCACTAATTGATTTAAGTTTGTTTAACAATTTTTGGGCGATTAAGCCTTAAAACGCCTCCATGTCTAAAATAAGTATCTAAAGGAAGCTTAAACTGTTCATAATTTAAATAATGCCATGAATATAAAAATATATTCTTAAGTCTTACCGTGTAGTGCCGGCTTAGAATTTCGCTACCCCTTTCTACCCACGGGTGTCGTTAAGAGGCGACTAAGGGTATTGGGGCTTTTTATTGGATTTTTGGGCGATGCGGTTGGAGACCCATCATCAAAAACCTTTATTTTACCATCTTTTCCCCACTCAACTTCCAAAAGTGGCTGAGGAATTTATAATTCCTTAGCTCTGGCTACCCCTTCTAGGGAAATATAGCCGTGAGTATATGTATGTATATTCCTAAGCTTTGTAAATTCATTAAAACGAAAAGTCATAAATCATATTAAAAATTAAGTACACTTCTAAGAAGAAATTTTTCTGAGGCGTACAAAAAAAATACTTATATTGTCTAGCAATAGAACCAAAATATAAAATCAACATCTCTCCCACATAAATTCTAATTTCAATTACCTTTCTCCTGAGCGATAACATTGCTATCAACAACAAACTTCTTGACCAGCCCAAGATACTTGTTCCACTCGGGTGCCTTCTCATCATCGATCTGGTTGAACACCTTGACAGCCTCCTCGTACCCCGCCAGCCGAGCCTTCCATAATTTGTGCACGCATTTCTCTTCGGTCGGCAAAGACTTGTATTTGTCTTCCTCCATTAAAATGCTGGTGGGATTTCAGGGTTATTTGTTGACTTGTATCTGTGGATAGAAATATCTATAGATAACAATCAGGACGAATTGAGATTTTCTAAAGCTCAAAAAATAATAGGCGAACAAACAGACTTACGACCGATTGAGTATTCGAGCTGAGAACAACTTAAGTATCGTTCTGTCACATTGAAATCTTAACAACTGAATGAGACAAAACGATACTTAAGTCGTTCTCAGCTTGAATACTCAATTCAGAAATCGGGCGTTATTTTCCTGTTTCTTGACTCTATTAACAAGCATAGCTTTATATTTTTTTTTGTGACAGGATGTAAATATTTTTGTGCATTATGTTAACTCTCTTTTTTGTTCGTACTCTGTTCTACAAATCAGTTAAAAAAGTATTATCTTAAAGTTAAATCGAATTAAAAGTCGAATTGAGTTCAAACTGTAATGGTTGTTTATGAATAAATAAAAAAAATATGATGAATATAAATGCATTTCGAGATGTTTGCCAGGCGTACAAAACGGCGATCGTTGGTCTCTGCTTACCCCAAAGGGAACTAATGGCGTGAGAATATGCTTTTTATATTAAATAAATATTACTAAATAGCCTTACACTCACGCCTATAAATCACAAAACATACTTGTTTGTACAAGCAGGAGCCTCGGAGCTAACAATGTTTCAGCTGCACAAAAAAAAGTAATGTTGGTAATGTGTATTCAATTCAGCCACATCGATCGTCCAATAACTCAAAATACCCCGTACCCTTAGAATATATATATATATATATATATATATATATATTTCTGCCTGCAGGTATATATATATATATAGTATATATAGACGCCGTGATAGCTCAATGGGTAGAACACCGGTTGACGTGCAAGCGACTAGTGTTCAAATCCCGGGTCGGGCCTACACCAATTTGTCTTTTCTAAAGACATAAGTGTGGTTAATTTATCATGGTTGTTAACGGTGAGGGAAAAAATCGTCAGGAAACCCACATGGCTGAATTTAATGTTTTTTTTTTTTGACATGAATTCCTCATGTGGGGATTATTACTCATAAATAAAAGATGTTATTAAAGGAAAGAAAAATTTCGACACTGGCGGGGTTCGAACCCGCGACCTTCGCTCTGCCAACTGAGCTACAGTGTCAGTTCAGTTGGCAGAGCGACGGGGGCGTATACCCGAAGGTCGCGGGTTCGAACCCCGCCAGTGTCGAAATTTTTCTTTCCTTTAATAACACCACATGGCTGAGTTGTACATGTGACAGTGTATTCGTACAAAACGGCGATAGACCTGCCCCCTATCACGTGAGTACACTGTCCATGCAAAACGTGGGTACTCTGAACACCAGGTAACAAAGTCACGTTATGTTCAGAAGTATTAGTACCTCTGCCAACCCCCTCGGGGATATTTAGCGTGAACGTTTATGTTATGTTATGTTATATATATATATACAATACAAATTCTCCCTCAAAGGTTCTCTCAATACAATGAAATTTTATAAATATGGATTTTCACACTTTTTAAACACTCGCGGTTTGAATGCATTTTATTTGTTAAAATCGGGATTGATGAAGCAAGTGATCCCTTAAATTTTATAAATAATGCCTATTATTGTTTTGACAACACGTGTAATGTTATCTGTTGCTCAGAATACGAAAACACATGAATTAAAAATTATACATTTTGCCTAATCGTAAAGCAAAATGATAAATGATCATTTGACTTAAAAAAAACGCAAATTGTAGACACGCTTCAGAATTCACATCTGGCTACCCCCTTATGGAATTATATCCGTTATCAAAGGCAAGTTTAATAAATATTCAAGTAAAGCTGATTGTGACCTTGAAATATCCTTATATGTTAACTTGCACCAAGCAAGTGAAGACCATGCCCAAATAAGAAAAGTATTACAAACATGACCTTAACCGTTTATAAGGCTCTGGAGGCCTAGCACGACTGCTGTTTCATCGACACGATAACGGTTAGAATGAGATGACAATATGCCTTAATACGTAAGTGCGAAAATGATGGCTGTTTTATACCACGCGATATCTAGATAAAAGGTCGCCCGTGCTAGCCACGTTGACCAAAGCAATTACTTACAATACTGCGGGTTTAATTACTTACAATATCAAGTTTCTGGGAGGTTTGTTTACTAGAGAAGAAAAGTTGTGGTAAATGGAGCTATGACCAACTTAATGTGTAAGTAAAGAGTAGTAAGTAATGGTTAAGAATTTCGGTGTGGCAAAAGAAGTAACACAGAAAGCAGTAGAGATGAGGTCCCTCTAAAGTGTATGTAGAATAAGTATGTGCGACAGTGTGAGAAATAGTGTGATTGGTGAACGATGTGTGCAAGATAAAACAGAAATGTGATGGCGATAAAACAGATCAAGATATCTATCTGAAAACCCGATTGAAAATGTTCTTATAAAGGCGGAAGTCCAAAGTGGAAAGAATAAAAGTACTCAACTCAACTCAAACGTTTACGCCGTATATCCCCGAAGGAATTGGCAGAGGTACTAATACTTCTGAACATCACGACGTGACATTGCCGCCTGGAGATCAAAGTACCCACGTTTTGCTTGGACAGTGTACATACGTGATAGGGGCAGGCCTATCACCGTTTTGTAAGAATACACTGTCACATGACTAAGTACAATTTAGCTATGTGGGTTTCCTCACGATGTTTTCCCTCAACGTTAACAACCATGATAAATTTTCCACTTTAGAATAGACAAATTGGTGAAAGCCCGACCTGGGATCTGAACCCTTATCGTGTGCACGATAAGCGGTGTTCTACCCACTGAGCTATCACGGTTGTATTGAATTAAATGAATTTAATAAAAGAACATGTTCAAGAAGATCAATAAGTGGGTGAAAGCAAGTAAGATTTCAGCAAGTCAGGTTCATGCAAAGTAGTGATCGGGGGTCTCTGCCCACCCCAATAGGAATAAAGGATGTGAGTATAATTAAGCCAGTAAGTTACAAGAAATTGCACTAAAAGTATTCAAATTCAAAGTAACAAGAACATGATTCAAATGTTTTTGTTCATGAAAACCTCATGTAGGGATTATACTAATAAATAGTGTTGCACCGAATGTGGGTTCTGCCGAGTGATATTCGTGAACGAGTAGGTGTGAAAGGTGACGTAGGATGCAATGTTTTAGACGTTTGGGCACATAGAGAGGATGGATGAAAATAAAGTAGCGAAAGAGATATATAGAGCCAATGTGGATGGGAGTGTTAGTAGAGGATGGCCTCGTAAAACGTATCTAGATCAGATAGAAAACATTTTTATGAAGGCGAGGGTCCGAAGTGAGAAGAATAAAAGAGCATGTATGAGAAGAATAAAAGAGCATGTATGAGAAGAATAATGAAGGTAAGGGAAGCAAGAGAGGTTTGTCAAGATCATACTAAGTGGCGATCTATAGTCTCTGCGTACCCCAATGGGAATAATGGGCGTGAGTATAGGTTATGTGAAAAACAATACTCAAGACTCCAATGCTCACGCCGAATATCACCTGTGTTCAGAGTACCCACGTTTTGCTTTAACAGTGTAAAAATAAAATAAAATAAAATAATCATTTATTTCAAAATAAAAAGATAAATCTTTGTTTTTTGAACGTCAAATTTTAACTTAATACTAAGTTTACTTCGGATTCGGAAGGTGTTTTGTTGAGAGAAGAACCCGTAAGAAACTCGTCAACACACATCTTTTTTTAACGTCCATTACAATTTTGGTGTTAGCCCGGAAACATCCTTCACAGAGCCCTGATGACACCAAGCCACTTCATCATTAATGTAATCATTGACATTGTAATAGGCTTTCGAACTAAGATTTTTTTAACTGCTGCTTTGAATTTTGTTTCTGTTAAATTTAAAATGTCCTCAGGTATTTTATTATACATTTTTACGCATAACCCCATGAAAGATGTATTTACTTTTGACAATCTGTATTTTGGTACTGATATTTTATTGTTGTTTCTCAGGTTTCGAATATGTCTGTCACAATTTTTCACAAAAGAGGCCTGATTCTTTCTTACATACATAATATTTTCATAAATATATTGACATGGCAGTGTCATTATATTTATTGTTTTAAACAATTCCCTCAGGGAATCTCGGGATCTCAAATTGTATATAGCTCTTATTGCTCTCTTTTGGAGAATAAATATGGAACCAACATCAGCTGCTCTGCCCCAGAGTAAAATACCGTAAGACATTATACTATGAAAATAGCTGTAATAAACTAATCGAGCTGTCTGTACATCTGTCAAATGTCTTATTTTCCTAACGGCATATGCAGCACTACTTAGCCTGCCAGCTAGTGAGCTAATGTGGGGTCCCCATTGGAGCTTGGAGTCCAGAGTTATCCCTAAGAAAACTGTGTTATCCGAAAATACTAACTTTTCATTATTTAAAATTATTTCGTTATCAACGCACCTAACATTAGGTAATACAAATTTAATGCATTTGGTTTTTTTACCATTCAGTACAAGATTATTGGAAGCAAACCATGTTTGAATCTGTGAAACCGTGTTATTCACCTCGTCAATATTCTGATTATTTCTTTCAACGTCAAATACTAAAGAAGTATCATCAGCAAATAACACTATCTCGGACATTTTCTCGACCATGAACGGCAAATCATTAATATAAACTAAAAATAAAAATGGGCCCAAAATAGAACCCTGCGGAACACCCATTTTTACATGAGTTCCAGGTGATATTGCATTATTGATTTGCACTTTCTGTATCCGATCCGAAAAGTAAGACTTTATTAATTTAAGTGCGTCACCTTGTATGCCATAATGTTCTAATTTAATAAAAAGGATTTCATGATCTGCACAATCAAATGCCTTCGTAAGATCGCAAAACAAACCAATAGCATCATTTTTGCGTTCCCACGAATCAAAAATGTGTTTCATTAAGGCAACGCCTGCATCGGTGGTAGAGCGGCCCTTCGTAAAGCCAAATTGTTTTGGATGAAACAATTTGTTTGAAGCGAAATGCAAAAGCATTTGATTGAACATTAGTTTTTCGAATATTTTACTTAAAACTGGCAGAATTGATATGGGTCTATAACCATCAGGACTAATTTTATCTCCTCCGGATTTAAGAAGTGGTACAATTTTACTATGCTTCATGAGATTTGGAAAGATTTTATTTCTTATACATTCATTAAATATATCTGCTAAATATGGAGCCAAAGTTACAATAAAATTATGGCAAACTTTCACTGACATACCCCAAATGTCTTCAGAACTTTTTAGTTTAAATGATTTAAAACATTTTTCGATATCTGTAGGGCTGACATCTTTAAAACAAAACAAAGTTTCGCACCTATCAACATTTTGTTGTAACAAGTGTTGAGCTTTTATGACCGATGTGTTTAAATATTCAGTTGTTTTTGATGGTATGTCAGTAAAATATTTTTCAAAAATACAAGCGATTTCCTCATTAGAGGTAGTCAGACCTTTATCAGATCGAACACAGAACTCCTGATCACATGGTTTACCTCGGCCTGTTTGGGTGTTGATAATATTCCACACTGTTTTAACTTTATTATCGGATGTTCGGATACGTCGGCTTAGGTATCTGGCTTTAGCCTCTTTACATACTTTATTAAATATTTTTGAGTATTTTTTTACATATTCACTCAATTCATTATTATTACTATAAGCTTTTTGATCATATAAATCGAAGAGTTTTTCTCTTGATCTATAAATACTTGGTGTTGCCCACTCACAAAACTTAAATTTACTGGTAATAGTTAAATTTTTTACATTGAAAATTTCATTAAACTCATTTATCAAAACATTATAAAAGATATCATAGCTAGTATCTGAGTTTTTATTAATTGTAAATGTAGGCAACTTAGAGCTTATTATATTTATATATTTTTCTACTTTACTAGCAGTAATATGCCTTTTTTTAATAACAATTTTTGGTTCTGGTATCTCTAGAGGAAAGCTAACAAAAAGGCCGCTGTGATCAGACTTTAGTTTATTTATAACACTTTTACTTGAAAAATCTGCATTAGTAAATACATTATCTAAGCATGTTTTGATTCTAGTCGGTTCCAAGAATAAATTTTCTAAATTGAACGATTGGAATAAACTCATCAACCGTGTTTTAAGATAACTGTCTTGTAGGAGATCCACATTGAAGTCTCCACATATTATTATACGTTTTTTATTCCTGAAAACTTTGCTTAATACATCTTCCATTACATTTTCGAATTTATCATAATTTTGGTTATAAGGGGGTCGATACACACATACTAAGAAATAGTTTTTTAACTCTATGCAGGATAATTCCACGACTTGCTCAACGCTTAACTTTACAATATCATTACGAATTTTTGATTTAATATTATTTTTTAAAAATATAGCGGAGCCACCACAGGCTTTAGAATTGCGGCAGTAGTTGCTAGCTAAATAATAGTTTTCAAAACCAAATATGAGTTCGCAATTCTTAAGCCAGTGTTCAGTAACACATAAACAATCTATTTCATATTTTTCCAAAAACAGTTCTATTTCTAATTCTTTACAAGAAAACCCCTGAGTATTTTGACATACAAGTTTAAACTGGGAGACTCCTTGTAAAGTATTCTTTTTATTAATATTGCCAGAAGAACCTCCTTCCTTGTTTACAATATTGATGTTAGGTGACGACTTAAGGACGACAGGAGGCTCTTCCATTGTCACTCTTAAAAGTTTAAATTATGGTTTCCACCATCGCATACTAGAAGTAAGTTTCCCCTTATATTAAATATATGGGGGTCAGATATATTATATGCTAATAATTTAGCAATGTTCCGCTTTTGATTTAAGGGTATGTATACAGTACCCAGTCGAGAATTTGAATAAGGTAAAAACTTATTCAAATCCAAACAAAACAAATTGTCGCTTTGACAACATGTCACGTGACATATTAAATTATTCATAATATGAATATTGTCATTCTGCTTCATATTAAGTAAGTATGGAAAGGTACAAAATATAAATTTACATTTATATATTTTTTGTATTTCCAAAAGTTTATTTATACTTTTATTTAATAAATACTTATTTAATCCTATACTATTGCCGACCAGTACGACAATCGTTGTATATTCGTCATAAGTGCCTAATAATATTCGTTCTACTATATAATTAAAGTTTGCACCCGTATAGCAATGGTTAATGACCTGTTGATTAAGATACTTATTTAGTATTTCGCCAAAACCTACGGCCATGCCGTCCGAAAATACTAATGTTCTGTTTGCCGGCGGCGCCGGCGGCGTGCTAACAGTTGGTAATGTAATCCCATTACTTGGTTGGGGTGACTGAGATATAACGCTATTTGAGGAAATATGACTATTCAGAGTAACCGTCTCTTTGTCTATAAGACTGCCGATATGTTTGTATCTTAAATGCGGATCTTCCTGACTAACAATCAGCTCACTCAGTTTATCATTCAAACTATCTATTTGGTTTAGTAAATCAATTTTTCTGTAAGACTTGTTTATGAATTTTATACTATTTTTCATACTTATAAGACTTTTGTTTGTGTTGTATATACGTTTTTTAACTAATTTATATTTTTTACACTGTTTACGACTGAAAGTTTTTGAATATTTAAAAGAGGTCATAGAAGATAATGATTCTGCCTAAAGTTCGGCACATAAAGAAACTGCGTGAGAGTCTTCGTGAATATTCTTTATTCTATGGAATTCCGCCAATTGAGCGTGTGCTTCTGCCAACTGCTCATTGAGAATATGAATTCGCTCTAAAGCTACTTCATGCTTTGCGCACTGATCCTCATGCTTTAATATTAATATCTGCTGGTTTTCTAATTCCACTTGAGAAATGTCGTAAGATTCACGAAGCAACACAATTTTTTCTAAAAGATTACTATTTTTCAACTTTAAATTACGAATAGCTAAAACGTTTTCGTCCCGTTCTTCTAAAAGCCTATTTTTTAATTGTTCTGCATCATTCAACTCTCTTTTTAATTTTTCATATTTTTGTTCGGCAGCCATTCTACGAGTTGTAATCGAGTCCATTTTACGAAACGAATAGTCTTAATATTATATACTAGTTTAAAACGTTACTATAGCGAACGATAATCCTAATACTAAGATATTTCGATCCACACAAGCGCCTACTTACAACAAAGATATAAAGTTATTATTTATCGTTTGTTTTCTATTAACTAAACAATATAATCATAAATGTAACACTCAAAATATGATCCCGAGTGTTATCACTACCCTAATTTAGTTTTAAATATTAACGTTTTACTATTTATTATATCCTTTACGACAAACAATTTGTACTCACAAATTCTAATAAGTACCTAATATTATAATAAGTGAAGGAATGCGATTAAATAGCTCAGTAAAAAAAGATTTTTATATGATAAATTCACTTAATATAAAGAAAAGAAAAGTATATATAATTATAAACTATAATAATTAATAACAGGAATCGAACCCGTGTTTGAAAGATAGTAAGTAATAAGAAACCAGCTATTTGTCTCACTCATACTTAGTTGAAGCGGTGATCAAATGAAGACCGTTGTTTTATAACTAATATAGGATTTTTATTAAATTGAAATACCTATTATTGTTCAAAAATACATAAATTTACTTAGCTGGTTTACTCGGCAAGGGTTCTCCTATCTAGCGATGTTTTCCTTTGTTTGGTTTCAGCCGTTAAAACGTCACAAACTTTAATCACTTATTTTGTCACATTCACTTAATATTACTCTAAGATAACACTTGTGTGGATGAAATACGCAATACTAAACAATTTACAACCATTTATGGTTTATTTCTATGCTTTTAAACAATTATAGCGAAAATTAAATAGCTAAGCACGAATTAGATATTATTTCGATCTACCCGATCTCTACTACTAGGTGTACTCACATGATAGGGAGCAGGCCTATCGCCGTTTTGTACGAATATACTGTCACATGACTGAGTACAACTCAGCCATGCGGGTTTCCTCACGATGTTTTCCTTCACCGTTAAGAACCATGATGAATTAACCACACATATGTCTTTAGAAAAGACAAATTGGTGTAGGCCCGACCCGGGATTAGATCACTAGTCATCTGCACAATAAGCGGTGTTCTATCACGATGCCAACATCGTTTGACATAACCTACTATAATTAATAATTACTTATATTCAAATTCTTCTATGTGTTTTACTTGTAAGGAATTTAAAAGGGCCAAAGTAGTTCCGGTGCGACCACTGCCTCCACGAGAAATAATACTTCTCTGCCAAATCTGACCGAAATTCGGCCGAATTTGAATTTCGGTAAATCTGCCAAACTTTGGTAATACCAAATGTGTAACGAATTTCGGTTCATCTCTACTAATAAATAAAGGAAAGAAATATTTCCACACTAGCAGGGATCAAACCCGTGACCTCCGGGTATACGGCCCATCACTCTGCCAATTCGGTATGCAAAGTTTTTTTTCAGTATTTATTAAATATTTTTATTTGATAGCAAACACAAAAATAAAAAACTGATTTGAATATTTTTCATATAAAATAAGTAATTGCAAAGTTATGATTTTTTAAAGATTGTTCAACTTTTGTACTTAATGACGTCATCGATTGAAAATATCATGTAGCAACATGCAAATAAAGCGAAATGTTTAGTAAAAATGTTGCTAATTGCAAAATATTTCACGAATTTGTGATCCCAAATGAAATTATTACGATATTTTACTAAACAAACCCATGATTTTCGATATTTTATTAATAAACTGCAAGAACGAATGTCTTTGACATAACGCTGAAGATCAAATACTGTTACAGTTTTTTGCTAAAATAACGGTCATCTTAGCTCTGTTTGATTTAATTTCAAGAAAATATGTTTTAAAAACATAATATCTCGAAATGGTTTCGTAATCAGCACCACTTTTGTAAAACTTTGCATACCGAATTGAGCTGTAGTGTCAATTTTTCTTTCCTTTATTTATTACAAAAACATGCTACTACAAATGATAGCCGTCAGAAATGCAACGAATAATCAGAATTTATTTGGTATTTGGAGTTCATATCTGATACAAAATTTACTGAAATTTGTTGTAGCACAGAGATAAAGATATGAGACAACAATCAAAGTTGTGAAGAAAAGTCCTAAAAATTGAAATTTTTAATTGCACCATAGATAGCACCACTTTCCAGATCAATAGCTAAATATTAGCATTGTTATAACAACCGTGATAGCCCAGTGGGTAGAACACTCGGTTATCGTGCAAACGACTAGTGTTCAAATCCTGGGTCGGGCCTACACCAATTTGTCTTTTCTAAAGACATATGTGTGGTTAATTTATCATGGTTGTTAACGGTGAGGGAAAACATCGAGAGGAAACCCACATGGCTGAGTTGTACTTAGTCATGTGACAGTGTATTCGTACAAAACGGCGATAGGCCTGCCCCCTATCACGTGAGTACACTGTCCATGCAAAACGTGGGTACTCTGAACACCAGGTGACAAAGTCATGTGATGTTTAGAAGTATTAGGACCTCTGCCAACCCCTTCAGGGATATTCAGCATGAACGTTTATGTTATGTTATGTTATTTTATTAGTGCAGAAAATATTTATTTATAAGCATAAATAAAACCACTTATGTCCATTTCTTCCCATGAAGATGTAATAGGCAACTGTGCGGTCGGAAACCCATCACCAAAAACATTTTCTTTGCAGAATCTTTGCCCCATTTAAATTTCCAAAAGTGGCTGAAGAGTTTTCCGTTTCTGAAGCTCTGGCTACCCCTGCTAGGGATTTATAGGCATGAGTATATGTATGTATGTATGTCAGTTCAGAAATATAAAACATTAAGTTATTATTATTTTTTATACATACATACATACATATACTCACGGCTATATTTCCCTAGAAGGGGTAGCCAGAGCTAAAGAATTATAAATTCCTCAGCCACTTTTGGAAGTAGAGTGGGGAAAAGATGGTAAAAATAAAGGTTTTTGGTGATGGGTCTCCAACCGCATTGCCCAAAAATCCAATAAAAAGCCCCAATACCCTTAGTCGCCTCTTACGACACCCGTGGGTAGAAAGGGGTAGCGACATTCTAAGCCGGCACTACACGGCATATTTTTTATCCATGGTATATTATATTGTAGAATTACTAAGCCACTTGCCCTCTTGGATAAAGGTATGCACTTATATTCTCCCTACTCATCCTATCCTAAGCAACTTAGTTTTTTTTCCTTCCTTCATGATATATCTATAATTTGTCAAAAAACTCATTTTTGTATGAATTATTTTATTTAAAAAAAAAGGGTAATTGCAATCAAATCATAATGTGGGTATACATTTAAATTTTCCATCCACATCATTATCAATAGCATATTTCAACCATGCATTTAGGCTAGGCGTACCCAGCATAGGAAGGAAGGAAGCACATAAGCATTGTCTTATAACATAAAAAAAAATATACAATTAAATTTCAATTTAATGATATGCAACTGTTTCTTGATATAATGCATGATAACTTTTAAATGGTAAACACTGTGATAAAGAAAGTTTATAAACAACATTAAAAAATTAAAACTTACCATTTTCTCGGCAAGAACTTACAATGAATCAAACTAAACATTCCATTATCAGCATGCCTTCGCTAATTATACATTAATTAATTACGAATAAAATGCTCCTAAGACTTTAAATATTGAGAAACCCGGCCAACCGTTAAATCTTTCTTTGAAAACTTCTAATTACACTAAAACCAGGAAATGTAAAATTCAACTATAATCCGTTTAAAGATAACTATCTGCATTTTATTAAATAAGATACATGAATAAATCAAACAGCTGAAAGTCTACTTTCTCAAATCTTTCTTCTTACCGTTAAAAACAGTTCCACGGTGAGATTGTGCTCTAAATTTATAATTTCAGATAAAGGAAACTGTGGTTAAAAATATTTTACAGTAGCTCCGTTCACCGACGGCTACTACTATGCAAACGAGGAAATAATAACTTATTTTGAATGCACCAAAATAACACTTTTTCTCGGTTCAACTCTGCCGGTACTCCACTCCACTCCGCTCCGTCGTTCGTTATTTTATTTATTTTGTTTGATTTAAAAGTTGACAGTATAGGTAGTGAGTGACACTTAACTGGACCAAACTAAACTCATTCAATCTCAACTCCATCAGCCGTCAACCGATTGTGAACGGAACCGAGTGCGAGTTGACAAAAAAACTGATGACATTTCATAATATACTAAATAACACTACGTTCACATTAACAATTACAACTTTGTCAAGGTATTTACAGCATTACATACTATTAGAGCAAGAGCCCGCGACGGCCAGACCTTAGTTATAGTATAAAGTCTAAAAGTTTCTCTGTGTAAAATAATAAAATAATAAAATAAAATAATCATTTATTTCAAAATAAAAAGATAAATCTTTGTTTTTTGAACGTCAAATTTTAACTTAATACTAAGTTTACTTCGGATTCGGAAGGTGTTTTGTTGAGAGAAGAACCCGTAAGAAACTCGTCAACACACATCTTTTTTTAACGTCCATTACAATTTTGGTGTTAGCCCGGAAACATCTTGCACAGAGCCCTGATGACACCAAGCCACTTCATCATTAATGTAATCATTGACATTGTAATAGGCTTTCGAACTAAGATTTCTTTTAACTGCTGCTTTGAATTTTGTTTCTGTTAAATTTAAAATGTCCTTAGGTATTTTATTATACATTTTTACGCATAACCCCATGAAAGATGTATTTACTTTTGACAATCTGTATTTTGGTACTGATATTTTATTGTTGTCTCTCAGGTTTCGAATATGTCTGTCACAATTTTTCACAAAAGAGGCCTGATTCTTTCTTACATACATAATATTTTCATAAATATATTGACATGGCAGTGTCATTATATTTATTGTTTTAAACAATTCCCTCAGGGAATCTCGGGATCTCAAATTGTATATAGCTCTTATTGCTCTCTTTTGGAGAATAAATATGGAACCAACATCAGCTGCTCTGCCCCAGAGTAAAATACCGTAAGACATTACACTATGAAAATAGCTGTAATAAACTAATCGAGCTGTCTGTACATCTGTCAAATGTCTTATTTTCCTAACGGCATATGCAGCACTACTTAGCCTGCCAGCTAGTGAGCTAATGTGGGGTCCCCATTGGAGCATGCCCACTATACAGGTAAGAACGATCCCAGGCTATGAAACTTGGGTCGCCCCGGCTTTGGCAGGTAACAGGTAGTAAAGGTGTGTAAAAATGTATCTCAAATTAGGTATAGTATAAAGTTTAGTTTTCATATATTTTATTAGTGGTGATCTTAGAAATCGCCTCGTCCACAGCCAGACACTTAGTACAGTTGCAACCCCCTGCCAGACACCCTTAAAGTACGGTTAATTTTAATGATACTTTAGTTATAGTATAAAATCTGAATTTTATATATGTTATTTGGAGAACTATAAAATGATGTTTCCTCAGTAGCCAGACAATTTGAATGGTTCCCCTATATTGCCAGACACGTTAAAGGTCTATTCGCTAGGTGCAAAGTAGGAGGTGGGGGAACACGAATCGATCACAGCGCGCACTGTGGCAAAAAAAGGAACATTCGGCGGCTAATCAAGTGTAATTGAAATGATGGAAAATATTGATAGTACTAAAATTGACAAATAATGCCAAGTTAATATAATATAATAATATCGACTATCCAGCGAATATAGTAATCCGAAGTGTTGATACAGACATTATTGCTATAATGCTTGCTCATATGCACCACCTAAAAAATGATTCGTTTGTTTGGATGCTGACGGGAACTGGAAACAACTTAAGGTACGTGGACCTAACAACGATAGATGCAGAATTAGGAGAATCTGTTTGTCAAAGCTTACCTGGATTTCACGCTATAACAGGGTGCGATTATAACCCTGCATTATTCAGGAAAGGAAAATTAAAACCTTACAAGCTATTGAAAAAATCTAATGAATTCCAGAAAGCTTTCATTAAGTTCGGTGGCAGTGAATTAATTGAAAATAAAGACGAACAAGAAAACGTATTTAATATTATTCAAAAATTTATATGTAATATATACACAGTTCATAATATCTTTGATGTTGATGCGGCTAGACTTCAAATCTTTATAAATTCTTATGCAGTCTCTGATGTGAATGAATCTTTTAATCGAAAAAAATTGCGGAATTTCGACGCTAGCAGTTTACCACCTTGTAAAAGTGAACTATTACAGCAATTTTTGCGAGCAAATTATATTTGTACAATTTGGAACAATGCTCACCGAAAAAATCCAACTTCTTACAAACCTGAAAATAACGGTTGGGTACTGGAAAATGACCAATACCATTTTAAATGGTTTGAAGGGGATCAGCTACCAAATTATGTCAGTGATTCTTTAACAACTTTGTCAGGTATGTAATTATGATGTTAAATTATTAAAGAAACATTTAAAACTATTCGCAATTATATTAATTTGGTTTTATTATTACAGAAAATGACGAAGAAGGAGATATTGACGACGACCAATCGACAGACAGAAGTAGCAGTGATGAGGATGATGAAGATATCGGCGAGGACGGTGAAAATAATTGAATATTTTTTTTAATTTCATAATATTATTAATACATGTTTAAAATATTATTCTTTTACTTTGTATACCCTAGCTATAATTATAATTAAACTCGTTTTTCATTGAATATTTTACTATCACAATAATTATTCCCTCCTTATAGTATATAAAAAATTGTTTGCAAAATATTGTAAATTTTATTGAATTAAATATTTAAATTAAGCATATAAAACTCTACAACCCATTACGCATATGCCCCTCGCGCTCGCACCTACAATAGACCTTTAACGTGTCTGGCAATATAGGGGAACCATAAAAATTGTCTGGCTACTGAGGAAACATCATTTTATAGTTCTCCAAATAACATATATAAAATTCAGATTTTATACTATAACTAAAGTATCATTAAAATTAACAGTACTTTAAGGGTGTCTGGCAGGGGGTTGCAACTGTACTAAGTGTCTGGCTGTGGACGAGGCGATTTCTAAGATCACCACTAATAAAATATATGAAAACTAAGCTTTATACTATACCTAATTTGAGATACATTTTTACACACCTTTACTACCTGTTACCTGCCAAAGCCGGGGCGACCCAAGTTTCATAGCCTGGGATCGTTCTTACCTGTATAGTGGGCATACACAGAGAAACTTTTAGACTTTATACTATAACTAAGGTCTGGCCGTCGCGGGCTCTTAGACTATATATCAAGATAGAGAAACTTAATTACCGTGAAAGCTCAGTAGGTACAAAACCGCTTATCGTACAGAAGATGAGGGTTCAAATCCTCCAATTTGTCTTTTCTGAGACATATCTGTGGTTAATGTAACGTGGTTGTAAACGGTGAGGGAAAACGTCGTGCGTGAGGAAACCCAAATGGCTGAGTTTTAGTTGGGCCTGCCCCCTATCACAGGCGTCAATCTCGAATCAAAACGTGAGTAATCTATGTGACATTGTCACGTGGTATTCAGATGTATTAGTACCTCTGCCATCCCCTTCGGCGATAAAGGGCGTGGACCTTTGGATTTGAGATAAAGAAACGGTGTGTTACGGTAACGGTACGTTGGTCTTAAAATATTGTTGTTGTATGTTATTAAAATATTTTTTCATCTTTGTCATCTTCATTCAATATTGTAGTCATAATAAGAAATTAGGTGGGCAATAAAGCCTCACATGCTGTAATTTGGAGCGAAGCTGAACAATATTAAAGAGATAGCAGATTTGTTTACAATAGTTTCCCATAGACTTACATAGGAAAATTTAAAGAGTGATCATTCCTCAATGGTAACATTTATTCGAAAAATCTCTCCGTCACAACCTTCTCCTTGACGACTTTGTTTGACCATCATGCAAAACTTGGTTGAGATCAGATATACCGTTTAGTAGGAGTTAGGTTACATGCGAAATACAAAAGCTGGGGGCAAATGGAGCTTCGCTCCTTTAAAATAGTTCATGTCCATTTTTTACAACGGTAACACATACTTATTTTTATAACATTTATTGCAGCTTCTTATCTGGTTATAATTTACTAAGCATCTATTCATACATTTTATGAATCATTTCAAAATGTACAAATATTGGTTAAATATATTTTTTCATTATTTAACAAGTATTATAGTAAAACGTACGTTTTAAAAATAATTCCAGGACAGTTTCGTAGGGGCAAACCGGCAAATACACATGAAGGATGAGGTTTAAGCGACCACTGGATAATTATTTTAAAATGTAATTTTCTTAATATTGAATAAATAAATTTAAAAAAAAGGAAGAGAAATTATAACGAACTATCTCTCACGAGTTCCGTATGAAGTGACTTAAGATATAACGAGCGCACAAGCTAAAACAACCCAAATTGTAGATATTGTATGACCTTTCACTGACTCTCTTCAATTTTACAACTTTCATGAATCCGATTTCTATTTCTGATTCTTTGGTAATTCTCTTTGTGTACTAATTGTGTGTGTAACGTGGGCTTAATATTTTTTTATAAAGCCTTATTTATTTTCCGCTGTTAGGCAAAGGCCTCACAATTTTGAGCCCACACATCTCTGTCCGAGGCTGTTACACAACCACCCTGGATCGATCCTGTCCAGGTCGTCCCTCCATCTTTTCCTAGAAATTATTATATACCTGTACTGTATCTGAATATGTAATCATGACTTTGATTTTAATTGCGTATTTTTAAGGTAGTTATTTCAATATGCCACCTTAAATCATTCTATCTTTATGTATTATATGACTCTTTTTATCCAAACTGCTTTTTCAATGATGCCGTGGAATCGACTTTGACAATATTTTTTTTTTTTTTTATTTTTTTTTTTATTTTACTTGGATACTATGTAGTTTTATTCATATTCAATAAATTAACATATATTTACACATTTAACTATATATACAGGTAAAAAATAAAATAAAATTATAATATATGAAAAACCTAACCTACATTAAATTATATGAAAAATACTTTCGAAATCGCTGCCGCCTGGTGGCAGGGTTCCGAGAAGGCTGGCTGCATTACCCCTTTGAATCGCTAAGCTGATTCTTTGAGCGTTATTTAATTAGATCTTATTTTGATCGTGTCAACGCGGCTTATTTATTTGTCATCAGTCTTGTTCAGTCAGCCAACTCAACTCGTTCACTAAATTAAAACAACAATAACATCAATTTCCTTTCCTTTCATTCAGTCAGTTGAGTCAGTAACACTTGTGAATTTGCTCGATCGAGACGTGTCGCGTTGTTTAGTGACAAATGTGCGGTCCGCAGTTCCAATAATATTTTGGTTTCGTAACTTTTTAGTTCCATAACAATTTTGTTAACAGTTGGTGTGAATGTTAAACTGTGCATATTGAGGCCAAATTTTGGTCTACCAGCTGGTGTTTGTTTGTGTTCTATAAGAATTTTGGACAAACAAACTATTGCGGTACATGTTTACAATACCTTATATAGTAAGTATTATGATACGCAATTATAATAGGTTGTAATATTCTTATCATTCGACGTATATTTCAAACTATGAGATTGTTTTGCTGGAACGTTGGGTGGTGTATTTTTTTAAAACAATGCTTTGCAGGTATTCGTTGGTATTTGGTTCAGTTGCCAAGTTAATACTACCCACTATAGCTTATGACTCATCTAACGATATCTTGATAAAATTTAAATAGGCACTGATAGGAGGGTATAACTATGTCCTGTATACCAATATTCTCATGATGTAATTTTCAATCAAATAAAATATTCACCTCCAATAATTTCTATGTTTGTGTATCCCTGTGTTTCTATATATACATTAGGCCTAAGTTAACTAATAATACAATACTTTCTCATGTTAATTCCTTACTTAAATACACAAAATTATGACTTCAGTTTTGTGCAAACTTCTTTAACTGATAATAAATAAAGAATAAATAAAGGAAAGAAAAATTTCGACACAGGCGGGGATCGAACCCGCGACCTCGGGTAAACGCCCCGGACGCTCTGCCAACTGAGCTACCTACTAGTTAGTAATAATTCGGAGGTAGGAAACGCGAACACTACTTTAACGTGTAAAAGAAATAAAGGATAGAAGAATTTCGCACTGGCAGCCAACTGACACGGTAGCTCAGTTGGCAGAGCGTCCGGGGTGTTTACCCGAGGTCGCGGGTTCGATCCCCGCCTGTGTCGAAGTTTTTCTTTCCTTTATTTATTCTTTATTTATTAGTAATAATCCTCACATGAGGTTTTCATGAACAAAAAGATTTAAATTCTTTAACTGATATCACAAATATGCAGAATGTTTTATCTGATAGCAGTGTTGACATACAAATGATATTGAAAAACATGAAAGTTTGTAAATCATATTGTAGGAAACACTTCCTAATTGGTTGAAATTCTAAGCACTATAACAAATGAAGCAGTAAATTGGTAGTATTTTTCATATTAAGTACTTTTGATTTAATAATGATTAAAAGTAAAGGATGGAATATATGTTTATAGATCTTACCCATATATAAATGTTCTTTATAATATAACTTATAAGTTACATTAAATTAATGAATAAATATATAATCCATTTTCCCAATCAGCTTCCAAAAGTGGCTAAGGAATTTCTCATTCCAATGCTCTGGCTACCCCGTTAAGGGATTTATAGCCGTGAGTATATGTATGTATGTAAACTACACAATAATATATGCCAGGGAATTAAATTAAAATTGGCATTTAAATAGTCACACTAACTCTGGTGCTACCTGGCAAATTTAATCTAACTATTGGTTTTTTAAATATTCATTTTTATGTGAAAACAGTGTTAGAAGGAAGGTTTTATATACAACAAAGAAGTATTTAGTGCTGATTCCAATTAAGGATAAAATTGAATTATTAATTGGTTAGCAAGGTGATATCTAATAATTTTCATAAGATTTACTTACCAACAAAACTTTATTTCTATCATCATGACCCCTATCAGTTGTAAATGTGGCTGAGGAGTTTCTAGCTCTGAAGCTCTGGCTACCCATTTTTAGGATTTATGGATGTTAGTATATGTATGTGTATTTCCTTACCACAGACTTCACTTTCTGATATAAATCAATTTATTTTAACCATTCCTTGGAGGACATGTTCAGATCAAACTGGGATTATGTACAAGGCAGGCATCCAAAGTGTGAAGAATAAAAGTGCATGTACAAAAAGACCGTTTCACATAATTAAAGGTTACGAGATTAGCCAAGATCATACAAAGTAGCCTCTCTACTCCAAAAGAAACCTTATCACACAATTTCTTTTTTCGCCATCTTTTCTCATGTCATCTCTAATATTGACTTGAGATATTGGATTTGAACCTTTGACTACTTTTTTCCAGTTATTGCCTTGTGTGCATAGTTTGGAAAAGAGCAGATAACTCTGAAGTAAGTTGATGGCTGAAATACAGGGGTAAACCTAGCAAGCACGGCTTGAATATGTTTTTAGTACTTTATTTGTATACTATCATACTATATTTCCATAATATAATAATAGTAGTTTGCCATGTAGTATTGGCTTATAATGTCACTAACCCTTTCTACCCATGGGTGTCGTAAGACATGACTAATGGTATGGGGCTATTTAAGGGTATTTGGGGTGATGCGGTTGGAGACTCATCACTAGCAATACTTTATTTCTGCCATCTTGTCCCCTATCAACTTCCAAATGTGGCTAAGGAGAATGTGTATGTATTTTCATTATACATATATTAAATCATGTATTTTGATCAGATAACTCATGATTTTTAAAAAGACTTACATCTAGATGTGCATGTCATGAGTTAATTGAGGGTACTGGACACAGCATATAAATTGATTAATTGGCGATGTTGTTTAAATCCTTTAATTCCACATTTAAAGTAGTATTAAGGATTTTAAACTGATTTTTGGGCGATGCGGTTCTAGACCCATCACTAAAAAAACTTTTTCGCCACTTAAATTTAAAAAAATGCTGAGTAATTTCGTATTCTGAAGTTCTGGCGACCCCTTACGGGATTTATAACCTTATTTATAGAGTGTGCATTCGTAACCAAAGTAATGAAATAAACTAGAATATTTTCCCAGCTAACAGTAGAAGTGGCTCGCATTATAATTCAATAAACGGACTCTTGAATCACAAACAACTAATTAAATATCTAGAACACGATGCAAGACAATCGATTATATCATTCGTCGATTATTTATTTGTTGGCTGCGATGCGACAAACTCGATTGTTCCTATTTATACGTTTTATACCAAAAATTTGTTTTCTATAAAAATAGTTTATGGACTAGTTAATATTTTAATATTATTTGTCGAAACCAAAGTTCATCATATTATTTTTTCTGTAAAGATGCCGTGTTGTGTCGGCTTAGAAAGTCAGTACGCCTTTGAGTGAGTATATGTATGTATTAGTAAAGTATTTTTCACTATCGGTTTGTTGAAGTCTATGTAATAACCCGCTTAATAAAATGCAAGAAGCGATAATTCGTGCTTCAGCATACACAAATTATGAGCCTCTCAAACTCAAATGCTCACGCCGTATATCCCCGAAGGGGTTCGCAGAGGTACTAATATATCTGAACATCACGTGACATTGTCACCTGGTGTTCACAGTACCCACGTATTGCTTGGACAGTATAATAACGCGATAGGGGCCAGGCCTATCGCCGCTTTGTACAAATACACTGTCACACGACTAAAGAGCTTATTCCATTACACTTTGTCGTTGCTGAATTCAGACGTCCTTCGAAGTTACTGCCGCAGACGCTTGTTATTCCACTACATAAATTTCAGTTTGAACGTTATTCCACTAGTCTGAATTCAGATTCTGTGGCTTTCAGACGTCTTTACTCAGACAAATGCAATAAGCTCTTAAGCAGAAAGACCCTCCTAAAGAATGATCACAAAATTACGTGCACATTAACGTTAAATTGAACAATATTGACTTGGTCACTACGTATAAAGCGAAACGCTAGGGTCGCCCGTTGTTTGTAAGGCGTAAATGAAGACGCGACCTCTTATTAATTGTATCCTATCGGGGTATTCGGACTTGTTATTGTCATACCAATTTGTTGAGCGCTTTAGAAGATTTATTTTAAAATAACAAAGATTCCAATCAATTTAAAAACCCCATTTTTATTCACATACATACATATACTCACGGCTATGAATCCCTAGAAGGGGTAGCCAGAGCTAAGGAATTAAAAATTCCTCAGCCACCTTTGGAAGTTGCGTGGGGAAAAGATGTTAAAATAAAGGTTGTTAGTGATGGGTCTCCAACCGCATCGCCCAAAAATCCCTTAAAAAGCCCCAATACCGTCAGTCGCCTCTTACGTACACCCACCGGAAGAAATGGGGTAATGCTATTCTAAACTGACACTACACTACAAAGAATTTTTATTCATATTGTTATATCATAAAATCTTGGTTGACAGTCAAAAAAATTATTGTCTAAGTTCAAGCGGTTCACAAAAACATTAACTTGTAAAATTTCAATTGTGGAAACTTTATAGTATTAGAGACAAATTGTTGTAGCATACGGGAACATAAATACACTAGCGATTCTTTGCACAGGGACTTTTGTATGCTCCTTATTTCATCATAACTATATCTCTATTTAGATACCTTTCCCTTTTGTACGTAGAATGAGTAAATATCGTTGCGCGTAGGGTTCTTTCACATGTGCAATGCCCAAGGTCAGTGTCCTATCCCTCATAGGGCTGGCAAGGGTACCGTCACGGCACACTGCGCCAGCTAACCGGTCCGCGTGCCATATGGGGCACACAGTTTATTGTTCGTTGGCCCGTAGCGCCATATGCCTTGCTAGGAATTGGATTTTACAGAAAGTGCATTGAAGATGGGTTCGAATTCCTAACTTTAAAGTTATAATTCTTGCTTTAAAGTAATTTATCCAAGAAAATATAACGTACGTTTTTTCGTTGTTGATATCTTATATAGTCCTGTGATTTATAAGAATTACAATGACTAATAAAATGTTTAGTGTCGGCTTAGAATGCCACTACCCCTTTCTACCCCTAAGAGGCGACTAAGGGTATCAGACTTTTTAAAGTGGGTTTTAGGCGATGCGGTTAGAGACCCATCACTAAGAACCTTAGTCTTATAATCTTTTCCACACCTAATTTCCAAAAGTGACTGAGGAATTTCGCATTCTGAAGCTCCTGTTACTCCTTTTTGGGTTGTAAAACCGTGAGTTAAGATATGTATATATTTAAACATACATACATACATATACTCACGGCTGTAAATCCCTAGAAGGGGTAGCCAGATGCTAAGGAATTAGAAATTCCTCAGCCACTTTTGGAAAGTTGAGTGGGGAAAAGATGGTAAAATAAAGGTTGTTGGTGATGGGTCTCCAACCGTTTCGCCCAAATATTCCTTAAAAGCCCCAATACCGTTAGTCGCCTCTTACGTACACCCACCGGAAGAAATGGGGTAGTGCTATTCTAAGCCGACACTACACAGCAAATATTTAAAATCTGATTAAAATTGGTAATATGTAGTGAATATGTTGCGTGAAAGTCAGAAGTAATATACAAGCATCGAATACCGCAATAGATTTAGTTTTCTTCGTATGTGATGCATATATGTAACTAATTAATACTTGCCAGTCAATTTTTTTAAACAATTAAAGTGCTTGATTGGAACAGAATATGTAGCCACAGGAAGCAGACTGAAAACGATGATAAAAGTAGGAATTGTATTTATTGTTAAGTTTCTGTTTTTGACGAAAATATATTTCTAGTTAATATATTAACATACATACATACATACATATACTCACGGCCGTAAATCCCAAAAAGGGGTAGCCAGAGCAGCTTCAGAGCTAGAAACTCCTCAGCCGCATTTGGAAGTTAATAGGGGAGAAAATGGAAAAAATAAAGTATCGTTGGTGATAGGTCTCCAACCGCATCGCCCAAAACCCACTTAAAAAGCCCCACACCCTTAGTCGCCTCATACGACACCCTCGGGTAGAAAGGGGTAGTGATATTCTAAGCCGGCACTACAAGATCTAAGCCGGCACTACAAGATCTAAGCCGGCTCTACACGGCAACAAAAATTTACCTTGTGTTATATTGACTGTTGATGTAAGGTAGTAATTTAAGGTTATTTTTAACTGTGTATTTTTTCCGTGGGTGTGGTGTGGTGACTTAAAGTTATGGGGCTTTTTGAATTATTGTTGGGCGAAGCTATGTAAACCTTAGATAAGAAACCTCTTTATGCAAAAAAATTGCTGTGTGGTGTCGGCTTAGAATAGCACTACACCATTTCGTCCGATGGGTGTACGTAAGAGGCGACTCACGGTATAGGGGCTTTTAAGAGATTTTTGGGCGATGCGGTTGGAGACCCATCACCAACAACCTTTATTTCACTATCTTTTCCCCATGCAACTTCCAAAAGTGGCTAAGGAATTTCTGATTCCCTAGCTCTGGCTATCCCTTCAAGGGATTTATAGCCGTGAGTATATGTATGTTATTCAAAAAATAACCATCGGTAACCAAGTACCATTAGCAATCTCTTTAATCTTCTATCTATATATTATTACGACAGGATAGTCCAGTGGATAGAACACCCGCCCGAAAACAGAAGGGCGTGAGTTCCAATCCTGGGTTGGGCCTACACCAATTTGTCTTTTCTAAAGTCATATGTGTGGTTAATTTATCATGGTCGTTAACGGTGAGGGAAAACATCGTGAGGAAACCCACATGCCTGAGTTGTATTTAGTCATGTGACAGTGTATTCGTACAAAACGGCGATAGGTCTGCCCCCTATCACGTGAGTACACTGTCTAAGCAAAACGTGGGTACCTTCTCTGGACACTAAATGGCGCTGCCATGTGAGTTCAGAAGTATTGGTATCTCTGCCAACCCCTTCGGGGATAAACGGCGTGAACGTTTATGTTTTATTTACTATATATTATTAAACCATCTTACTCATAATATTCTCATAATGGCCCTCAAAGGCATTATTGGGAGCTACGACTGGTCAATAAAGTCATGTCCCTGATCAACCTTGGTAGGGTTTTCTGTTCAAGTTTATTTTTACCTTAAATGTGATAAAATGATGTTTGTAACTTCATAAGTTTGACGACATTTGAACAGCAATAACCGGTTTCCTGTCCAAACCACCAATTGATTAGTAAATTGATATTACTTTAATTACTTTTGATTCAAGTTTCTTTAATATATCTTCTAGTTCGAATGACAAGGCAAGATGGCTTTATTTTCATTTTGGTTCATGTCACTGAATAATTTTCTTTTTTAGATTCACATGATTTGACCAATGCTAGGTTTAAATCTTTTCGTTCATGAAAACCTCATTTGGAATCCCCAAATTACTAATAAATAAAGGAAAGAAATATTTTTTTTCTTTCGTTGTCGCCTGTGTCGAAATGTTTCTTTCCTTTATTTATTCTTTATTTAGTAGGTTGACTAAACTAAAGTACTCAACTCTTGATGTAAATAAGAATATAAAGATAAGAGTATTCAGAGCATTGTCACAGTGTTCACAATCGAGGGATAAAATTCTAATTACAAAAAAGAAACAAATCTATTACTAAGCATACATACATACATACATACATCCATCCTGACGTCCCTCAGCAGCGATAAAGGGCCTTGAATGTATGTATGTATGTATGCTTAGTAATAGATTTGTTGTATTACTAAGCAAGAATATCAAAATATGCCGTTACATTTTTTTTATATAACAGCTAAGTTATGGAAATTCTTTCAAATTTAAAGCATATTTAATTGGTTTCTTTATATTGATTATCCATCTAAACAATCTTATCCAGATATTCAGAAAATTATTGACTTGTAAATAATTGTGAAACCCTGAAAAAAATAAAAGAGCATGTATGAAAAGATTGATGGATGTAAACTGTAAGCTTTGCCAGTGAAGAGAGGTTTGCCAGGATCGTACAAAGTGGCGATCAATATTATCTGCCTACTCCAATGGGAATTAATAGCGTGAGCATATTGTATGTAAGATATCCTAAATAAAAAATTATTGTAGCAAACTTACACGCAGTATTTACGAGGGTGAAATACTTCCTGTGTTTATGTTCAGAACGTGGGAAATTTGGGGTTTGTTATAGGTTTACTTTATTTTTAATCAATTTAAATTAAATGCGACATGATAGTCCAGTGGGTAGAACACCCGCCCGTAAAACAGAAGGGCGTGAGTTCCAATCCTGGGACGGGCCTACACCAATTTGTCTTTTATAAAGTCATATGTGTGGTTAATTTATCATGGTTGCTAACGGTGAGGGAAAACATCGTGAGGAAACCCACATGGCTGAGTTGTACTTAGTCATGTGACAGTGTATTCGTACAAAACGGCGATAGGCCTGCCCCCTATCACGTGAGTACACTGTCTTAGCAAAACGTGGGTACCTTCTCTGGAAACTAGATGGCGCTTGCCATGTGAGTTCAGGAGTATTGGTACCTCTGCCAACCCCTTCGGGGATAAACGGCGTGAACGTTTATGTTATGTTATGTTATGTTAAATTATGGTGTAGTGCCGGCTTGGAATATCACTACCCCTTTTACCCACGGGTGTCGTAAGGGGCGACTAAGGGTATCTGGCCTTTTTAAGTGATTTTTAGGCGATGTGGTTGGAGAGCCATCACCAAAAACGTTTATTTTACAATATTTTCCTCATTTATATTCCGAAGTGGCTGAAGAATTTTCGGATTCTGAAACTCTGGCTACCCGTTTAAGAGATTTATAGCATTTTAAAAACAAAAAAACATTAAATTATAAAAAAATATTTAAACAAAAAAAAAAACTGATTCTAATACTTCAGCGTGTATGAACTCTTAATGGATATCAGGTGCCAATAATACCAGGCCAATATGCAGATTCGAGTGTTCAGACGGTCTTATCTCTTCAGGTCAATGTATTCGCGGTTGAACGACATCAGAATCTCGCTTTTTTACTTCACTTCAATATGTTGAAGATGTAGAGCTTCTTATACAAAAATCACTAAAAGGGGTATCCAGATCTTTAGAGCTAAAAACTCCTCAGCCAGATTAAGAGGTTAATAGGGGACAAGATGGTAGAAATAAAGTATTGCTGGTGATAGGTCTCCAACCGCATCGCCCCAAAACCAGTTAAGAGCCCCATACCTTTAGTCGCCTCCAACGGCACCAGTGAGTAGAAAGGGGTAGTGACATTCTAAGCCGGCACTACACGGAAATAAGCTACTTATAATGATTGCTGTACCCAAGAAGAGTAGCCAGAGCTACGGAATATAATTCGTATGTCATTTTGGATGTCGAGAGAATAAATGAAAGTTTTAATAAAAGATCGATGGTTTGGATCATCAACAGTGTTGCTTGACAGTGACATTATATGCCCCAACCCTTGGCCTCAAGTTACTTAGCAAGGTTAAGAGCTTATTCCATTTGCCTGAATTCAGACGTCCGACAGCCACAGAATCTGAATTCAGACTAGTGGAATAACGTTCAGAACGCTAGGCTTCCGATAAAGAGACAAATTTCGGCTCCTAGCTCACTACATTTTTTGTAGCTCCGTCTCAGGAAGACGATTTAGTCGCCTCGCGCCCGCCACAGCGAGAGGACGTGCCAAAATTTTTCATGCCTATGATTGAAATTACGTAAACAAAAAAAAGATAATAAAAGTTTTATAGCAGATATACATATGCTCACGCCATTAATTCCAGGGGTAGTTAGGTAGGTAGGGGTTCCATTTCATAGGGGTAGGCGGATATGTATAATTATATTCTTACATACATACATATACTCACGCTATTATTTCCGATTGGGGTAGGTAAATACGTTTTATCACATACATGCAAATTATATTATAATATATATACTCACGCCATTACTTCCCATCGGAGGAGGCAGATACGTTTAATTACATACATACGCGCATATACTCACGCTTTTACTTCCGCTTGTGGTAAGCAGATAATTTTAATTGCATACATACATACTTAAACTCCCGCCATTTTTCCGTAAGGGGTAGGCACATACGTATTGTTTCAAATATGCATACTTACACTCACGCCATCACTTCCCGTGGGGGTAGGCACAGGCGTATAATTACATACATGCATACATATACTCACGCCATTATTTCCCATTGGGGTAAGCAAATACGTTCAATCACATATATGCATACTTATACTAACGCCATTACCTCTCATTGGGGTAGGCTGAAACTATCGATCGCCACTTCGTACGACCCCGGCAAACTTTTTAATAAATATCTTTTATTTTTAAGTCATATAGGAGTTCCCGCCTATTTAATATTTTGTGTGAAATATGACGTAAAAATATTTGGAAAAGGTTGTGTACATGAATAGGATATATGTAAGTATAGTAGCGAAAGAGATATATAGACGCAATGTGTCGTCGTTTATTGAATGAGAGTGGGATAGTCCATAAGAGAGTTTGATAGAGAGCGTTTTAAAAAAAAGACGGGAGCAATTTCGTACGACCGCCCGCAAAAATCGCGCTCGCGAATGATTCAGAAACTGAAATCGGTGTAGTGGAATAACAAGCGTCTGTGGCCTTCTGCGGCAGTGACTGTGAAGGACCTCCGATTTCAGCAACGATAAAAGTGTAATGGAATAAGCTCTTTAGTGAGATTCTAAGCCGAAATAAAGGTATTTTTTTTAGTACTGTCCTTAGAATAGATAAAGTTCGTGTTAGTTCAATACGGCGATAAGCCTGCCACCTAAGCAAAACGAGGGACATCTCAACATACATACATAAACTCACGGCCATAAATCCCAAAAAGGGGTACCCAGAGCTTCAGAGCTAGAGACTCCTGAGCCAAATTTGGAAGTTCATAAGGACAATAATGTCACGAGATGTTCATTAGAACCTGTACCACCACCTCAGGGATATACGGCGTGAACTTATCATTATAAGTAGCAAAACTCAAACAGTCATACGGAACAGATTTAACAATGTAAATGAATGGCACAATCAGAGTCGTAGCATAGCATGGTTATTTAATGTGACAAAATCGATTTCAAGCCGCTTTGTGATATGATGGAGTTGTAAATACGTGTTTGTCAATGAAATATGTAAATAGTTTCATTGCTTCCGCCTTCCTTTGCCTGGTTTTAGACTACTTCATCACCTTTTGACAACATACATACATACATACATATACTCACGGCTATAAATCCCTAAAAGGGGTAGCTAGAGCTGAGAAATTAGAAATTTCTCAGCCACTTTTGGAAGTTGAGTGGGGAAAAGATGGTAGAATAAAGGTTGTTGGTGATGGGTCTCCAACCGCATCGCCTAAAAATCCCTTAAAAAGCCCCAATACCGTTAGTCGCCTCTTACGTACACCCACTGGAAGAAATGGGGTAGTGCTATTCTAAGCCGACACTACACAGCAACCAAATCAATAAAAATACTTAACAAGATTCATACTAAGCTGGGGCGGACCACTAGTTCATATTTACAGGAGACAAAAATTCTGCTTTTTCTTAGATCCAAATTTTTCTTCGTACTTTTATTAGCTTCAACTGTATTTGTATGTAACCGACTCATTTAAATTCGATTTTGACCAATTTTAAACGGACCGTGATAGCCCAGTGGGTAGAACACTCGGTTATCGTGCAAACGACTAGTGTTCAAATCCCGGGTCGGGCCTACACCAATTTGTCTTTTCTAAAGACATATGTGTGGTTAATTTATCATGGTTGTTAACGGTGAGGGAAAACATCGTGAGGAAACCCACATGGCTGAGTTGTACTTAGTCATGTGACAGTGTATTCGTACAAAACGGCGATAGGCCTGCCCCCTATCTCGTGAGTACACTGTCCATGCAAAACGTGGGTACTCTGAACACCAGGTGACAAAGTCACGTGATGTTCAGAAGTATTACCTTAGAAGTACCTCTGCCAACCCCTTCGGGGATATGCGGCGTGAACGTTTATGTTATGTTTATGTTTAAACGTACCGATTTTCTTTAAACTTTGTAAACTTATCAAGAATCAGCGACAATATATAATTCATAGATTCATCTCTTTTACTGATAAGGGTCGCCAGGATTGAATAAATATTAAAAATAAGTACCGTAAAAATAATTAACGTAAAAAATTATTCCCAAAATAAGCAGAAAATCATGATAAGCGTGGGGCTCCGTATCATATTTACGTCTATCGAGCAACCCTATACTCATCATATAAGTCGTATAGTAAACGATATAACTATATTTATTTTAATTTAATTTTTAATTTATTGCTGTGTAGTGTCGGCTTAGAATAGGACTACCCCATTTCTTCCGGTAGAAGTACGTAAGAGGCGACTAACGGTATTGGCGGCTTTTAAGGGATTTTTGGGCGATGCGGTTGGAGACCCATCACCAACAACCTTTATTTTACCATCTTTTCCCCACACAACTTTCCAAAAGTGGCTGAAGAATTTCTAATTCCTTAGCTCTGGCTACCCCTTATAGGGATTTATAGCCGTGAGTATATGTATGTATGTATATTTATTTTTGAACTTGTGGGAACAGCAAAGATATACTGGCCACTACACCCTGCTGTGTACCAACTTATAATTTGTATCTATGCTTAACTTGAAAAACATTTACACTCCGCGATGTAGGAATATGAGTGAGACGCTGATATGTGCGTTTGAGTCCGCAGTAGTGTGCGCTCTAACATGACTCCCACAGTACTCCCCTCCTAGTCGATACGACGATATCAAAGCTAGGAGGTACCTATTACCAATTACCAAATTCAGTGTGAGCAGTGAAGCCGATGATTGCATGCCTGCAGATGCTCTGCTGAATATATGGTGTGGTGAGGTAAGCTAGGAATAGAAGTTGCGGGTAGATCGATAAATGTAGTAGAAGGGAGCTTGTGTTCTTATCGAGGGCTCACCACTGTGGGAACAGCAAAGATATATGCCAGGCCAGTATGGCCAGTACACCCTGCTGTGTACCAACTTATAATTTGTATCTATGCTTAACTCGAAAAACATTTACACTCCGCGATGTAGGAATATGAGTGAGACGCTGCTATGTGCGTTTGAGTCCGCAGTAGTGTGCGCTCTAACATGACTCCCACAAACTAACCTTTGTGACGCGTATCCACGTTTATAAAAGCTAACCTCAAAACAATTTGCATAGTAATCCAAGTTAATACACGATCGCGCACGAGGAACGAATTCAAAATAATTTAAATACAAGATAACGCATTGGTATGTTCAAACATTTCCGGAATATGAGGAAATTCGTTTTGCTAAGAATTGCGTTTGCAATGACGGAAGTAGTGGCGAGCATCATATGCCCTTAGTTTTACTGCAGTCGGTTCAGCTATGTCATTAGCTGCGTTTGGTTAGGTCATTAAAAAGAAAAGTTTTTCTTATTTCTTTATATACACTACATACATACATACATATTCTTACGCCGTTAGTTCCCATTGGGGTAGGCAGAGACTATCGATCGCCACCTTGTACGATCCTGGCAAACCTCTCTGGCTTCGTTTATATCCATCAATCTTTTCATACATGCTCTTTTATTCTTCATACTGCGGACACCTGCCTTTTTGAGCACATTTTCTATTTCATCCAAATGTGTCCTCCGAGGTCGTCCTCTACTAACATTACCTTCCACATTAGCTCTATATATCTCTTTCACCAATTTACTGTCATCCATCCTCTCTATGTGCCCAAACCATCTCAACATTCCTTTTTCTATCTTTCTTACAATATCATCTTTTACACCACACCTTTCACGAATCACATCATTCCTCACACGATCACATAACCT
Source organism: Bedellia somnulentella (assembly GCA_963576735.1). Taxonomy (NCBI): domain Eukaryota; kingdom Metazoa; phylum Arthropoda; class Insecta; order Lepidoptera; family Bedelliidae; genus Bedellia; species Bedellia somnulentella. The sequence continues at coordinate 1,620,879 of OY755187.1, read as the reverse complement.
TACATTACACACTTTTCTGAGGGATCTCATTTCTACTGCATTCACTCTACTTTCATGCTTCTTCTACAATACATACGGTCATATAACACAGATTGAGTTAGCCCCAAATTAAACACATTCTAATGACTTTTGGTATGAGATACAAACTCAACGATATATTTAAATCACATATAAATTACATTAGCATTGCATTATTACATTAGCTGTGTAGTGTCGGCTTAGAATAGCACTACCCCATGTCTTCCGGTGGGTGTACGTAAGAGGCGACTAACGGTATTGGGGCATTTTAAGGGATTTTTGGGCGATGCGGTTGGAGACCCATCAATCACCAAACAACCTTTATTTTTACCACCTTTTCCCCATGCAACTTCCAAATGTGGCTGAGGGATTTCTAATTCCTTAGCTCTGGCTACCCCTTCTAGGGATATCCGTGGATCACGGGGATAGCCGTGAGTATATGTATGTATATAAATTACAACCAAGGCTAAGACCCCATCATGTCATCAACCATTCATATTTACCATACAAATGCTGCCCTCAGCGGGTCTCAAACCCAAGACCTCCAGACCTAAAAGCTAGTCACCTATCCGCTAGGCCACGAACATCGTGTTGTCAGGTATTACATACATATACTCACGGCTATAAATCCCTTGAAGGGGTAGCCAGAGCTAGGGAATTAGAAATTCCTCAGCCACTTTTGGAAGTTGCGTGGGGAAAAGATGGTGAAATAAAGGTTTTTGGTGATGGGTCTCCAACCGCATCGCCCAAAAATCCCTTAAAAGCCCCAATACCGTTAGTCGCCTCTTACGTACACCCACCGGAAGAAATGGGGTAGTGCTATTCTAAGCCGGCACTACACAGCTAAACTGTCAAGTGTAAACTTAAATATAATTTTGATGCAGAAAAATGTTTTTTCACTTGAAATATGCATTAATTCTATAGATGTATTCTTCGAGCTATTGTTCGAAATATCCGATACGAACAAAGAAATCTTTATATGTATATTAGTATAAAATGTTAATATTTTACCGACAGTATACAAGTTAAAACAAATTTGATTTCGCAACACGTGCCAACAATTTCGTGTCTCGTGCAAAGCATACGAGATCGCGAAACAATATGATTTCCGTAATCACCTCTTTCGGTGTGGGATACTGGAGATTTTTCCTTCTCCATATAAAAACAAACATACATACATACACTCACGGCTGTAAATCCCTAGAAGGGGTAGCCAGAGCTAAAGAATTAGAAATTCCTTTGCCACTTTTGGAAATGTGAGTGGAGAAAAGATGGTAAAAGTAAAGGTTGTTGGTGATGGGTCTCCAACCGCATCGCCCAAAAAATCCCTTAAAAGCCCCAATACCGTTAGTCGCCTCTTACGTACACCCACCGGAAGAAATGGGGTAGTGCTATTCTAAGCCGACACTACACAGCAAACAATATGTAAATAAAGATTGTAATTATAAAATATAGACGGGACTGTTTCTTACAAAGCTGTAAATAAAAGAATAGTCCGGTCAATTTAGGCCTAAAATAAGGAGGAAGGTTACATAAATTCATAAGAAGCTGAAAATTGGCACGATTGTTCAAAACATGATTATAAATGAAACATCAAAAGTCCCCATCGTTCCGAGGTGTGCTAAAAATTTTACACGAGGTCAAAGGTAAAAAAAAATAGTTTTTTGCGATTTTAAGCAAAACGGTGAGTTTTGTCGCAAAATCACCCTGCACAAAATTGTAGATCAGAAAATTCTCTACAAAAAAGATATTAATATTTTTTTTCCTAAAAGCCACCATTTTGAAGATATAACGCGTTGAAAAGTTCGATCATTGGTAATCTTCATACTTTGCACATGTACGCCACGTATGAACATCACTTATAAGGTGTTATATCTTAAACCTCAGTAGCTGCTCACCAACATTTATTTCGGGTATATTACCAAGTTCAAGTGTGGCTTGGTAATCAGCTGGACCCTAAAGACTGGGGTTGGAAGTTGGTCGACAATACATTAGAGCCAGTTCTAACTTTACTTCCACCAGCACCTGAGAAACTTCTCAACTCAATATTTTGCAACAGTAAAAAAGGTTGTAATGCTAAATGTGGATGCAGAAAAGTTGGACTCTTTTATTTCCTGGCATGCACAAACTGCCAAGGCCGATCGTGCTCTAATGTTGAGTCAGCGAATCTAGAAGACTCATATGATACCAATGAGGAATCGCTAGTGGGACAGTTGATCTGTGAAATAGAAGAAAAAGAAGAAGAAGAAGAACAGGGAGAAGAACAAGAAGAAGACGAAGGACAAGAAACAGTAATCCTGGAAAATTACGAATCAGACGAGGAATATTAATCATTTCATTTTAATTACACCGCCATTATTTTAACCAACCGATATGTACAATAATATTTTACAATAGTTTTAAAACAAATAAAATCACTGCAGACCCGTGGAATAGGCCTACAGGAGATACCACTTTAAAATAAAACGCGCTTAGTACACTACCTCATAGGTGGCGTGGAAACGTGTACAAAGTATGGAGATTACCAATGATCGAACTTTTCAACGCGTTATATCTTCAAAATGGTGGCTTTTAGGAAAAAAAATATTAATATCTTTTTTGTAGAGAATTTTCTGATCTACAATTTTGTGCTGGGTGATTTTGCGAAAACACTCACCATTTTGCTTAAAATCGCAAAAAACTATTTTTTTTGACTTTTGACCTCGTGTAAAAATTTTTAGCACACCTCGGAACGATGGGGACTTTTGAGGTTTCATTTATAATCATGTTTTGAACAATCGTGCCAATTTTCAGCTTCTTATGAATTTATGTAACCTTGAATGTATAAATTGACCGGACTAGAAAGACAGAAAAGCGTTTATTTATATAAGTTGTTTTCACTGGGGTAGGCAGAGACTATCGATCGCCACGCACGATCCTGGTGCATCTCTCTTGCTTCTGTCACATCATTCTTATCAAACATGCTCTTTTATTCTTTTCACTACGGAGTTTCGTATTCGTAAGAACGATCAATAAGAGTATAAATTAGTATATGTAGTATCATCAGTGGGTGTAGGTGTAGGCAGGGATGCGAGATATTTTTAAAGTAATAGTTTTATCCATGCTGTTGTAAATCCTTCTCCCTTTAAGATTTTGTGATTACAACCGTGATACCAATTCGCTACTTGTTAAAATAACAACCATTAAAATAACAAGGAAACGATACAGTATTAGTATCGACCGGTTTATATCGCCAAAGAAATCGACTTCCTCAAATCAGTGACAAGCCATGACCTTCGTAAGTTCAATCAGGTTCACCAGATCACCTCTGACCTACGATCATCCGCGTTGCGAAGGTTCTACGGAGGAAAAAGGGCTAAGTGCGAGTCGGGTCATTTATTAAGGGCATCGTGTTTTTTTTTGGATTTGTTGCTTTTGTTCTTATACTTGTATGATTTTGTTTAATCAACCATCGTATTTAGTCTGTAATAAATTAAATTGAAATTAAAGCTACAATTCCATTTACTTAGCAGAAATAATCATTGCATTTTTATAAACACTACCTATTTAATTAGTGATTAGGTACTGATACGAATATATGTCTTAATACATACATACATATATACTTACGGCTATAAATCCCTAAAAGGCTAAAGGTAGCCAGAGCTGAGAAATTAGAAATTTCTCAACCACTTTTGGAAGATGAGTGGGGAAAAGATGGTAGAATAAAGGTTGTTGGTGATGGGTCTCCAACCGTATCGCCCAAAATCCCTTAAAAAGCCCCAATACCGTTAGTCGCCTCTTACGTACACCCACCGGAAAAAATGGGGTGGTGCTATTCTATGCCGACACTACACAGCTAAAAAAGATAGTAATATTTAAAAATATTTTTATATTATTTAATTTCATATTTAAAGGTTATAGATTAAGTTTATTCAGTACAAATAAATTAATTCCTGTGTGACAAACAGACAAATTTATTGTCTATGGGTTTCTGTACACTTTTTTGCTTACATATCTCTACATGAAGAAATACACATCCAAATAAGGGCTGTTTAATAAATCAATTCGTAGCGAAGTAAGAAGTGCTCAGACAGAGCCTTTTATAGGCAACCGGATTGTTCAGGCGGTGAACAATAAATATATTGTATTATGATTTTTAATAGATGCGCCTTCGATGAATATATTTAAATGGAAGAAAAGAAGGTTAATATACATATTCTCACGGATACAAATCCAAAAAAGGGGTAGCCAGAGCTTCAGAATCAGATAATTCTTAGGCCACTTTGGGAAGTTAAGTGGGGAAAAGATTGTATAATTAATATTTTTGGTGATGGGTCTCGATAGTTGCCTCTGACGATCACCCATGGAAAGAAATGAGGTAGTGCTTTTCTAAGTCAACACTACAAGGCAATATATTGTTATAAAATATAGTAAAGGAAATATATTGTAATATGATATTTTATTGAATGCGCCTTCCATCTTGATTTGATATTATAATAAAAGAAGACTTTTTTATATATACAAACAAACTCATACATTAGTTCTCATTGGGGTAGGCAGAGACTGTCGATTACCAGTTTGCGTAATCGTGGCACCTGTCCTGTATATATGTATGTAACCGATTGCTTTAAACTCGATTGTGACCCATTTTAAACGGATCGATATAATTAAAATACATACATACATATACTCACGGCTATAAATCCCTAGATGGGGTAGCCAGAGCTAAAGAATGAGAAATTCCTCAGCCACCTTTGGAAAGTTGAGTGGGGAAAAGATGATAAAATAAAGGTTGTTGGTGATGGGTCTCCAACCGCATCGCCCAATAATCCCTTTAAAGCCCCAATACCGTTAGTCGCCTCTTACGTACACCCACCGGAAGAAATGGGGTAGTGCTATTCTAAGCTGACACTACACAGCTATAATTAAAATACTCGTATTGATATATATTGCTATTGCGTAATGATTACTACCTAATCTTGATTCTTAGTGACTTTCCTCTGTTAACATCTTATTCACATCAGCTTTCATATATTTCTTCGCCAGTCATACCCATTTTCGTTCTGTTCCGTATATTGTTTACGTGCATAATAATCAGTTGTACTGTACTCTAAACAAGTTATTTATAGACTCAGATAGCGAGTCAATAAAACATAGTTGTGCGGGTCTGCAGTTCACATTTATTTTTAGGTCAATGCCTTTGAGTGTATCAACTTATTGGTCATCTTTTCAAGTGTTATTAGAAATTATTTTGTTGCCTTGATAGATTTATTTTGAGACCGATACATACATATACTCACGGCCATATATCTCAAAAAGTGGTAGCCATAGCCAGAGCTTAAGAGAGAGAATCTCTTGGGCCTCAATTTGAAGTTGAAAAGCCACTTAAAAGGCCCCAGACCCTTAGTCGTTAGTAGAAAGGGGTAGTGCCATTCTAAGCCGGCACTAAACGGCAATCCGACAGATAATCACTCAAGTATCCCCAAGTTCCCTTAGTCACCTTGTACAAAATTATGGATTAGTGCTATTTTAAGCCGACACTACACAGCTAATACCATCATAAGTGTATGTATCAATCGTTTTAGAGTGGTTTAAGTTGGTAGCTAGTAATCAGTGCGCTTAATTCGAAAAACGTTTCTAGACCAGATAGATAACGTTCTTATAAAGGCGGTCCGAAGTGAAGAGAATAAAAGAGCATGTATAAGAAGAATAATGAATGTAAGGGGAGCAAGAGAGATCACGATAATGCAAAGTGGCGATCGATAGTCTCTACCTACTCCAATGGGAGTAATGGGCGTGAGTATAAGTGAATAGTTTCAGAAAAATTGGTGAGCTATAGTTACTGCCTTCCCCAATAGGTATAATGGCATGAGTATAAGTAATTAAATAAAGTAGTTGTAGTAAGGTCAAAAGACGCGTCGCGTTTGCTATTATTGAATAAATAAAAATAATAATTGAATAATAATTGAATTATAATCGTAGATCAATGTCGATCAGGTTACTACCAGTTCTTGATCATCAATTTCCTTAATTAATAAATATTTGTTTGTTCAATGAAGTCATCAAATACTGTTTAATATAATATCACTAGAAGATAATTGGAAGAACTTGTAAACTTGAAAAATATGCGAGACATTCGGTCTTTATTTACTCAAACTTATTTTATACCATAGTGTACAAATAGGTTCACATGTAATAAATATGGACCCTGTTGGGCACATGCAATTTTACAAGAGGGCCGTAATACTAAAAGCTAAATATTATAGTTAGATTATTAGGTATTAAAAATTATATAGCACAAAATCAAAATCTCCTGCCTATCCCTATGAGTTACGAAATTTTGACTGAGCTAATATTGTTTGGCAATGAATAAAAACACCTCTGTATCTGAAGTCAGTTTATAGAACGATAATTTAACAATTTAATGCTGTGTAGTGCCGGCTTAGAATAGCACTACCCCATTTCTTCCGGTGGATCCACCTTTGGAAGTTGAATAGGGAACATACATACATATACTCACGCCATTAATTCCCATTGGGGTAGGCAGAGACTATTGATCGCCACTTCGTACGATCCTGACAAACCTCTCTAGCTTCGTTTACATCCATCAATCTTTTCATACATGCTCTTTTGTTCTTCATACTTCGGACGCCAGCCTTTTTGAGCACACTCTCAATTTGGTCCAAGTGTGTTCTCCGTGGTCGTCCTCTACTAACATTACCATCCACACTAGCTCTATAGATCCCTTTTACCAATTTTCTATCATCCATCCTCTCTATGTGCCCAAACCATCTCAACATTCCTTTTTCTTGAATAGGGAAAAGGTAGTTAAATAAAGGATTTTAGTGATGGGTCTCCAATTGCATCGTTGAACAATCACTTAAAAAGCCTCAATGTCCTTTATATCTTTTATACAACTTTTTTTTATATAAACTGGATGCGAAAAATGTAGTCGACGCGGACGTAGTCGCGGGCAAAAAGCTAGTATGGATATAATTTGGATTCGTAATTTCTATTGATGTGGCTATGGCTTCTCCTTTTTAAAATTTTAAAGCTATGACTATGTGTATGTAATTAAACGTAATAATAAACAGTATTCTAGTGTCGCTTACAATGCCTAACTAATAAATGTATTTCTTATATTTTATTATTTTTTCAGGTAACATTCACGAGCCTCTGGTGAGTTGATTTTTTTATTATACCTTTTTTTTTCAAACCAATCAATTGTGAATATTGTAAATTTTATTGTATATTGTGAATATTAAAACTAACCTAATTTAGGAGGAAACTTGTGTTTGCAGTGTAGTGCCGGCTTAGAATGTCGCTACCCCTTTCTACCTACGGGTGTCGTAAGAGGCGACTAAAGGTGTTGGGGCTATTTATTGGGTTCTTGGGCGATGCGGTTGGAGACCCATCATCAAAAACCTTTATTTTACCGCCTTTTCCCCACTCAACTTCCAAAAGTGGCTGGGGAATTTATGATTCCTTGGCTCTGGCTACCCCTTCTAGGGAATTATAGCCGTGAGTATATGTATGTTGTGTTAAAAGCTTCAGAGCTTCATAAAAATAAATACATATACATATATTCATAATGAATGACATGAACAAAGCTACTAAAATTGTACACATATTCGTATAGATCGAACTAAATGTGTTTATTACTACGAACGATCATATTTAATTACGTCAATGTAACATGAGTAGAGGATTCGATCCCGGTCGATTTTTCTAGTCCCGGGATTTCGGGATTATCGACTGTTAATACCGGGATCCCGGGATAGTCCCGGGATTTTATTGGTAAAGAAAACGGTAGCAATTAAAAAGAAGTAAACATATCAAAATCAACCTTTTATTTTAAATCTTTACTTAAATCTTCAAAAACAAAACAAAATTATTATTTCTTCTAATAAAATTAACAAACTAGGCCCTTATAAAAATTATTGCCTAGTTTGTTTATTTTATATTTTACAATAAACTTAGAAAAATCAACTTCTAATATTTGTCAAAAGAGATCAATGTTATTAGGACTACTAATATTTTAAATAAAATAGACCAGGAACTATAATTTACTTATTTAAGCCACGAAACTAAAATCTAAGAAATAACAACGCATCCAACGTCTCATCCGAAAGCATGCTTCTTAATTTGTTGCACAAATATGAAGCAGCGGAAACGCGCGTTCAGGCTCGATGGAAGTTGGAAGAATCGTCAATAAATTTTTATAAGCCTTCTCCAAATTATGACCTCGTGTGGAACTAGCCTCAAAAAGATTCATTTCTTGTTTAATGATCTTAGAAAGATCAGTTTCTTTAAATGCTTCAGGATTCATTATTTTCATACTGTTTTCTTTTTCGTTCTGAAGCTTTTTTTTAATGTTAAATCAGTGTTATTAGTTGTCTGCGTAGGTTCAATGTTCATGTCATTTTCTTCATTATCACTATTTTCAATTTTTCCAGCTAACAAAATAATCTGTTTTTTTAAAGTCATCTTGCTTGGACTTGAAAATAACTCCTTTAAGTCACAATCAGTTTCTAACTCAGTCTTCTCAGTTTGAGGATTTTGTAAATAGTTTAATACTCTACTTAACTCACTGCATTATTTAAAAAATGTTTAAGTCCCGAAAATCCCGGGATTCATTGGATTTAATCCCGAGATTTTCGGGACTAAAATATGATCGGGATTCCGGGATCCCGGTTTTCGGGATCCCGGGATCGAATCCTCTAAACATGAGTGAAGTGATATTCGAAACAACAGTACTGTTAACGTTGTAAGTTAGCTACTTTTTAGGCTGTAAGGAAAAAAATGAATCCTTATAGTTTCGTAATGTCTGTCTGTATTTCCGTGTGTCGCAGCAATAAATTTCTGACAGTACCCCTTCAATCAAACATATCCCCTTAAAAGGGATATGATATGAGAAGGGGTTTTTAAAGGTTTGATGTTTTTTTCCATGTAAGAATTAAGTTTTTATTTCTGAATTGAGTATTAAAGGTGAGAACGACTTAAGTATCGTTTTGTGACATTCAGTTGTTAAGATTTCAATGCGACAGAACGATACTTACCTTGTTCTCAGCTGGAATACTCAATTCAGAAATCGGTCGTAAGTGTTGTGTAACATAGCCGCTAGTCCGGTCCCCACTCGTAGGGCATTTACAGGAATTGATTAAGTACTGATATATTAAGCCGAAGTTAAACGGTCGTTAATGAAATAATTAACGGTTCGTAAGTGGGTTCTGAACACCACGTGACAATTTCAGTCTTAGTACTTCTGCCAACCCCTTCAGGGATATACTGCGTGAACGCTTATGTCTTTTTCTTCAAGTTGAAAGTATGAAAGCAAATTTCATATTTTAAGGGATAACCAAGTAGACGATGTAAATAAAAAATGTGTTCTATTTAAAGACAAAGTTTGCGGGAGACCAAAAACTAAAGCCAATGTGTCGAACCCGCTGCCCGCATGTGCGGTGAAACGACCAGGAGGGCAATTCTCGCAAGTTCGATATCATTACTATCATAGAATTCATATCAAGTGTTCAATGTCGTGTGGAGAATATCACAAAGTGAAATATATTTCTATGGATAGATTGAAACTGTATTCTCGCACACGGTAGTAATATTTCCTAAGACTTTAAAGAATGAAGACCGAAATCAATGATCCAAGCGAATGAATTGAATGAAAGGTCAGTTTAACTGTCATCTTAGTTATGAAAAGGTCTTCATATCTGTATTTACATATGTTTTGGTTTGTTTAAATTTTCCTTTAAGTGCACTTTGCCCGTAACTAGCTAAGTCTGAATTTAGTTTTGGAAATTTTATAATGGCAAAATAATTTATTTTTTATAATTTAATAATATAATTAACATTGATCAAAGTAGAAATTATTTACAACTTCTAAGACTATTTGATCTATGATCCATTTAATATATTTACCTACATTTTAATTTTCTATCTATATTCAAACAAAATTTTAAAACAAAATGGCTACCATTCGCATGACATCTTCAAATATCATCATATCGTCTGATCGTGACCACCCGATATCATCCTTTGATATATATCATCATATCGACTGGTTTTCAATAGGAAAATATCGATCGGATGAAGTGAGAATAGCTCAAGTCAAATATCGATCGCAAAATATCACAAAAGTGATAAATATCGAAAGTGATCTAATATCCACCGTGTGAGAATTGCCCTCCAGCCTAGCTAGCATGTGCGACCTCTTAACGATATATCGCGTGGTGTGAAACAGCCATCTCTTGCGCACTTGCGTAGTATCGTATACTGTCATCTCGATCTAACCGACAGAGTAACGATAAAATACCGCTCGTACTAGGCATGCTGTTCAGTAGCAGCTCAGTCGCACTCATGTGGACTGCACTAATTTTAGATATCTTACAATTGGTATACTATTTGCTGAGTGTCGGCATAGAATAGCACTACCCCATTTCTTCCGGTGGGTGTACGTAAGAGACGACTAACGGATTTGGGGCTATTGAGGGATTTTTGGGCAATGCGGTTGGAGACCGATCACCAACAACCTATATTTTACCATCTTATCCCCACATAACTTCCAAAAGTGGCTGAGGAATGATCCTGGCAAATCTCGCAAACTATCTACATTCATCGAACTTTTTATTAATGCTCTGTTATTCTCCACGATTAACGCCCGATTTCTGAATTGAGTATTCAAACTAAGAACGACTTAAGTATCGTTTCGTCTCATTCAGTTGTTAAGATTTCAATGCGACAGAACGATACTTAAGTTGTTCTCAGCTAGAATACTCAATTCAGAAATCGGGCGTTAGACGCCTGTCTTTCTAAGCACAAACTCTATTTGATCTAAATAGTATGTTCTCTGTGGTACTCCTACTGACAATACCATCCCCATTGGCTTGGTATAAATATAACTAGTAGATTAACATCATAATTGGTATGTTATACGCGGGTAGGCCACTTCTTTGTGATCGAACTCCTCTGGACCAGCTCGACCGATTTCAACCAAATTTGGCACAGTGATCAAGTTGACATTGCTTAGTGTCTTAACGTATCGCATGTCGAGAAATACTATTTAACCCTTGAAGTCTATAAAAGTTAATGGATTCTTATGTCGAGCGCGCATACAACTTAAGACCGACTGCATAGATAGTAAGAAAAACTGGGGTTTACCTAGCTCGCTCAGCTCAATTAATCTCAATAACAATTTGCATTGAAGTCCTTGTACTATTATATACTACTACGCTGTGTGTAAGAACAGTTCCACCCCATTTCTGCCCGTGGGTGTTCGTAAGAGACAACTAAGGGTATTGGGGCTTTTAAGTGATTTTTGGGCTATGCGGTCGGGCACCTATCACCAAAAGCCTTTATTTTTATATCTTATTTCCACTCAACTTCCAAATGTGCCTCAACTTCTATTCTAGTATCTAGCTGTAAAGCTCTGGCCACCCCTTTTTGGGATTTATGGCCGTGAGTATATGTATGTATGGATTTGTATTTATTTAAACATAAACTGTTTATTTCGTTCTTTGCCGACGCCATGAATATTTTCTAGATTGTCACGTGACGCTCGCAATTATTTTCCCGCCATTCTATTGTCCTTTTGTTTTTTTCACCGATGTCTTGCACGCAAGTGAGCATAGACAACAATGGGTTCTTGGTAAAGGATAATTATTATATAGATGATGTATAAAGCCTTCCCTCGGGTATCCTGTGAAACGAAGTCTGGTTTATCGAATAGTTTATTTTATTCACAACTCTTCTCTCCCTGGTTAACCCTTTTTCGGATTTATAGCCATGAGTTTAGGTGAAGGTTAACGGTATATCAGTAATACTAACATAAAATAATGCAATGTGAAATGTAAAGTCGAAAATGTTGATACATACATACATACATACATATTCTCAAGCCGTTAGTTCCCATTGGGGTAGGCAGAGACTATCGATCGCCACTTCGTACGATCCTGGCAAACCTCTCTGGCTTCGTTTACATCCATCTATCTTTCCATACATGCTCTTTTATTCTTCATACTGCGGACACCTGCCTTTTTGAAAATGTTGATCTGCACTCAAATTGATGTTTTGAAGATTTGGTTAGTTTTTGGGTCTTACAATCATAGTTATACTATGAACATCGTATTATTTTAGTACCTATACCTACTTTTAAAAATAGTTTTCATTCGATAAACGGGAAGATTGGTCAAAGAGGGGTTTCTTGTAATAGATTTACAACAGAATCGATAAAAAAAATATTAGATATCGGATAGTAATAGTCAAAACTGACACTTCACTTGAATTTTCTAAAATATCGTACAAAATAACATCCTGCATAGCTAGTACGACATACATACATATACTCACGGCTATATTTTAGCCAGAGCTAAGGAATTATAAATTCCACAGCCACTTTTGGAAGTTGACTGGGGAAAAGATGGTAAAAATAAAGGTTTTTGGTGATGGGTCTCCAACCGCATCGCCCAAAAATCCAATAAAAAGCCCCAATACCCTTAGTCGTCTCTTACGACACCCGTGGGTAGAAAGGGGTAGCGAGCGACATTCTGAGCCGGCACTACACGGCAAAAGCTAGTACGAGCGACCTTATAAATCGCGTGGTATAAAGCAGCCATCTCTTTCGCGCTTACTTAGTATCGTATACTGTCATCTCATTCTACCAGTTATCGTGACTACAAAATAGCGCTCGTGCTAGTTCTCTTACTTGTATCATTATTCATTATCTTCGAACTTAAACCGACAAACCATTAGACGTGTCATCGCTTTTACGTGAAAAATTATAAATTTTCAATAAATTTTAAGCACAAATAACATTGTGTATAAAGTTGTACAGTTTTATTTATTGAAATTTTAAGAAACAGTCGTTAAAACAACTTTTAATTATGTCAGGGGCTTTTTTAAAGACGGCTTTCTCTACATATATTTTGAAGAAACTTAATACTTACTCATTTATAAATTCATATTTAAAATTCCGGCTAGTTTTTCTTATAAGCTAACAAAACAACAACAATTTTTTCTTTACTACCATGAGTGCTGGGGCATGGTGGATTCTGAAAAACTGGTTATGCCTAAATACTTATTCAGGATTAAAGACTATTAGGAAATGGTAAAAGGTATCTATAGAGCTAATGTGGAAGGTAATGTTAGTAGAGGACGGCCACGAAAGAATGAAAATGTGCTCAAAAAGGCAGGCGTCCGAAGTATGAAGAATAAAAGAGCATGTATGAAAAGATTGATGGATGTAGACGAAGCAAGAGAGGTTTGCCAGGATCGTACAAAGTGGCGATCGATAGTCTCCCCAATGGGAATTAACGGCGTAGCTCAGTGGGTAGGACAACGCTTAATGTACAGACGATGAGGCTTTAAATTTCGGGTCGGGCCTACACCAATTTTTCTTATCTAAAGTCATATGTGTGGTTAATTTATCATGGTTGTTAACGGTGAGGGAAAACATCGTGAGGAAACCCTAAGTTGTACTTTGTCATTTGACAGTGTATTCGTACAAAACGGTAGAACTGCCCCCTATCACGTGAGTACACTGTCTTAGCAAAACGTGGGTACTCGAACACCACGTGACAATGTCACGTGATATTCAGAAGTATTAGTACCTCCACCAACTCCTTCGGAGATGTACGGCGTGAAAATTTGAGTTGAGTTTGATCGTAACTCAAATTCTAAAAGTGCCGATACTCTGGCTACCTCTTTTAGGTATTTACAGTCGTGAGTGTATGTTTGTTATTGTTACAAAACAAACAAACCAGTTTTGGTTATCTGATGAACTTTATGAGAAGCTCCAAGCTCTCTGTAATGTGAAAGTTTGCTGGCGTCGTGATTATTACGAGACGGCGCGGTAAAGGTTATGATTTTACGAGTAGAAGCCTTGTATTTTCGTGCATCTTAATATACACGTATATTCACAGTAGTGACCTTTTAAAAGGGGTAGATAGCTTCATAGACTACGTCAATTTGGTCTAAAAAAGAAAGGGTGATTAACACCTTGTAACCTTTAGTCCTTCAAAAAACAAGGTTATGAATCGTTTTGTGTGATTAAGTTATTGCGTAGTGCTATTCTTATTCGATAAATCTTAACATCAGGAACTTGAAAATACAATTTGAAAAGTTGACCTTTTCATAATTCAGCCTTCATGTTTCGTTTGATATGACCTCTCTCTCATACATACATATACTCACGCCATTGTTTGCCAATAGGGTAGGCAGAGAATATCGATCGCCACTTTGTACGATCCTGGCAAACCTCTCTAGCTACGTTTACATTTATTTCATCATAACTGGAAAACGAAGTTGATTGAATGAAGATGTAATTTTCTGTTCCCAAAGCTTTAAATATTATAATTCAATTTTATCTTACTTCTAACACCATATTTAAAAGAAAGTAACAAGCAAGCTAAAGAGGCTGTGTAGTGTATACGTGCGATACAACACGAAGATTGGCAAGCAGTTTGATACAAGCGCGGAGAAAGTTGACCCACTTCTTAGATAAGAATCGTTCGCTCTTACAAGATAACAGCATCTGCAGTGTGCGGGCTGTCTTGTAATTTGAATTCAAAGGTGTATTTGTGAACGGGGTAGGCAGGGTTATAGGGGCAACTTGCTTTATACACCTTTTTACATACTTATTTCCTGGGCATTATCTATTGTTGGGTTAATTGTTGCAGCAATTTTCGAGATTGACCAAAACAAACAGACAGACTTAAATTAAAAATACATTGCATAAAATTTCGGTACATGTAACGTGTATTCTCATATTTATGCATTTTTTTAAACCATACATACATACATATACTCACGGCTGTAAATCCCTAGATGGGGTAGCCAAAGCTAAGGAATTTAATTTTCCTCAGCCACTTTTGGAAAGTTAAGTGGGGAAAAGATGTAAAAATAAAGGTTGTTGGTGATGGGTCTCCAACCTATTCGCCCAAAAATTCCCTTAAAAGCCCCAATACCGTTAGTCGCTCCTTACGTACACCCATATCGGATGAAATGGGGTAGTGCTATTCTAAACCGACACTACACAGTACATTTTTAAACCAGTTCATATTATATAATAAACCGACATCCCAGTCTATTAATCTGTATATATAAATATAATTTATTTACTCATTTCAAAATGAAATGAAAACCTCGCAGCTTTGAGCGTCACGACAGCGTTCAAGGGTAAGGGCTAGCCTTGAATTTAGGAGGCAGAAGGGCCTGCTTTATTTAACAAGTGGGTGCTTAAAGCATCAAAAGAATGGATTTTTCATGAAGGCTAGAATTTTAAATGTTTATTATTTACCCCAAACTCTTTATTTCGGATTGTTTTAAATTCTTTATATATATTTTTTTTTCTGATGTATTAAGTCTACATGCATATACTCACGCCGTTAGTTCCCATTGGGGTAGACAACCATCGATCGCCACTTTCTACAATCCTGGCAAAACTCTCTGGCTTCGTTGACATCCATCAATCTTTCTATAATATATACTAGTACTTCAATGCAAGTGTGCAATTGAAAAAAAGAGCTGAGCGATATGTTCGACTCGACTGAACTATCTTTATTGCAAATTAGTAATGAAAATTTTGTTTTTTGATTTTTTTTATTCTGAGTGCGTACTTATTATTTTTTTTAACTAAAACAATAAATATCATAGTCTTGATCAGTCTGAAATTTTTTATCAAGATCGGTCAAGGAGTTCAGGAGGAGTTGCGTTCCGAAAAGCGGCGGAAGTGAGCGTATGAGTTTCTCTATGGTAAGTCTATGGAAAAGTTTTTGGCAATTTCTTCTAGATGTTAGAAAAAGTTCGAATTTGTTTTTAACTAAAACCGGTACTTTGTGGCTATCAGCCTGTGAAATTTGGTTAAGATCTGTCAAGCGGTTCCGGAGGAGTAGCGTTTCATGGAAACGGCTAACCCGCGTATAAGTAAGTAAGTATAACAATTATATACGAGACATCAAGAACGTTTAACCTAACCTAACCAAAAACTGAAATAGCCCCATAAATACAAGACAGGGTACCTCTCTCAGATAATTTTGTCATTTTCGATCGGATGCACAATTGACTAGGTCAATTTAGTAGATTTTGAAGCAATGAAACCAATGCTAAGAATGTTTTAGATTCATCTTTCGCGGCACCGCGCCAACTGTGACGATGGCACGATGTTGCCAATACTCCTATACAATAGACGTGTATGACTTGTGTGGAAGACATACGTATGTGTAGAATATACATACATATACTCAAGCCATTAGTTCCCATTGGGGTAGGCAGAGACTATCGATGTATGTGTGTACAATATAATAGAATATAATTACATACATACATACATATACTCACAGCTGTAAATCCCTAGAAGGGGTAGCCAGAGCTAAGGAATTAGAAATTCCTCAGCCACTTTTGGAAATGATAGTGGGGAAAAGATGGTAAAAATAAAGGTTTTTAGTGATGGGTTTCCAACCGCATCGCCCAAAAATACCTTAAAATGCCCCAATACCGTTAGTCGCCTCTTACGTACACCCATCGGTAGAATCGGGGTAGTGCTATTCTAAGCCGACACTACACAGCAATACATACATATACTCACGCCATTAGTTCCCATTGGGGTAGGTAGAGACTATCGATGTATGTGTGTGCAATAAAATAGAATATAATTAATCGCTGCGTAGTGTCGGCTTAGAATGTCACTACCCTTTTCTACACTCGGGTGTCGTAAGAGGCGACTATGGGTATGGGGCTTTTTTAAGTGTTTTTTGGGCGATATGGTTGGATACCATCACCTACGATACTTTATTTCTACCATCTTCTCCTCCATCAACTTCCAAATATTGCTGTGGAGTTTCTAGCTCTGAAGCTCTGTCTACCCCTTTTTGGGATTTATGGCCGTGAATGAATAAATATATAAAAAATCATACAAATTAATTTGCAATAGAAATTTGCATGCCTGTTGATCCCACGCTTCGCACGGATCAAATTTTGAAATGCGATATTAAACTGATAACGAAAAATGTTGACTCAAATATATGAATTTGACACTATAGCGCTCGGTAAAAGCTTCGGAAAAATTAATTTGAACGCATAGGCGTTAAATACAGCCTTAAATAATTATATTGTCACTTTATAGAGAATGGAATGAATCATGGCCAACTATACATAATTAAAAATACTTTTTCCCCCTCAACGTGCAAAAGAAAAAGGGTAATGCGGTAAATGGAGCAATGAATAGCCTAATGATCAGTCAAACGGTGTCTGAAAAGGCCCGAATGGCTGTGCATGATGCTGTTCTTGTTCCTACGCTTATGTATGGAAGCGAATGTTGGGTGTGGCAGAAGAAGCATGAGAGCAGAGTGAATGCAGTAGAGATGAGGTCCCTCAGAAAAATTTGTAATGTTAGATTATGTGACCGAGTGAGAAATAGTGTTATTCGTGAAAAGTGTGGTGTGAAAGATGATATTGTAAGAAAGATAGAAAAAGGAATGTTGAGATGGTTTGGGCACATAGAGAGGATGGATGATAGAAAATTGGTAAAAGGGATCTATAGAGCTAGTGTGGATGGTAATGTTAGTAGAGGACGACCACGGAGAACACACTTGGACCAAATTGAGAGTGTGCTCAAAAAGGCTGGCGTCCGAAGTATGAAGAATAAAAGAGCATGTATGAAAAGATTGATGGATGTAAACGAAGCTAGAGAGGTTTGTCAGGATCGTGCGAAGTGGCGATCAATAGTCTCTGCCTACCCCAATGGGAACTAATGGCGTGAGTATATGTATGTATGTATGTATGTAACGTGCAAAACTGGCTGTGGAATTTCTAAGTCTTAAAGCTCTGGCTATCTAGAAGTCAAAAAAAGAGTCAAAAAGTTTATTCTTTAAAATTAAGTTAAAAACTAACATTTTTTGAACGTCAAATTTTTAAATTTATCATTAGTCCGTTGCTTCGGAAGGTGTTCGTAAAGAGAAGAAGCAACAAAGAAACTCTTTACATTCACATTTTTTCATTCCTTCTTCGGAAGCACAAGGTGACTATGTCACGTGATGTTCAGATGTATTAGTACCTCTAGCAACCCTTTGGCGATACAGGGCGTGAACTTTTAAGCTTGAATAGGCACTTCGCAAGCAAAAAAAACAGTAATGTAACGGATTAAACTATGTACAGAACCATCGGTACTTCTGTCTGTATAATCAAACATTACAAAGCAAGATTGTACAGTTAACTAATTATAGCCCCAATGTTTTCGCGTGTGTAACCGCTCTCGGAAATTGTCCGTAAAACTACGTGACGTATGTGACGTAAAGTTCTGTTACGTTTTTCCGTTTGTAGGTTTGTTTGTAAGGGTTGGCAGTGAGATTTCTCCTTTTTTAATTTTTTTTAATAGATATAAAGAATTTGCTGTGAAGTGTCGGCTAAGTACATACATATACTCACGCCGTTAGTTCCCATTGGGATAGGCAGAGAATATCGGTCGCCTTTGTACGATCCTGGCAAACTTCTCTGGGATCTCATCTCATCTCATATTTTTCTCCTGGGAGTTTGAAGCGGTAACGTTGGGTTTTTAAGGTTTTCAGATAATTGTTGACCCATCTCCAATCAACCTTTATTACCATCATTTCTTGTGGGTGAAGTCTTTCTGATTTGGAAGCTTTGGGTGAACTGACCATACAATTAAGGGCAGTAATGCTCTGCCTAAACCTTACAGCATGAATACTACATTTTATGCAATATTAGTGCATTTCGGCTCTACACGGTTGTGCCGTGTAGAGCCGGCTTAGAATGTCGACTACCGAATACCCCTTTCTACCCACGGGTGTCGTAAGAGGCGACTAAGGGTATTGGGGCTTTTTATTGGATTTTTGGGCGATGCGGTTGGAGACCCATCACCAAAAACCTTTATTCTTACCATCTTCTCCCACTCAACTTCCAAAAGTGGCTGAGGAATTTATAATTCCTTAGCTCTGGTTACCCCTTCTAGGGAAATATAGCCGTGAGTATATGTATGTATGTATGTATTAATGCATTTATCTACGGTATCATTGTTACATATATTGGAGCTTATTAAAGTTATTACGTACTCGCAGTATTGTAACAATAGCACGTAAAGTGATATCAAGCATTACAAGTTGCCGATATTACGACATAAGATGTTTATCGTGAATATTGGATTCGTGATAGTGAGGTTGGCTGGTGCAATCGTTGTGTGTATCATCAATAGCAACATCACAAATATTACTAATTACTGGGGGTCGGCTCGGAATAGCACTAACCAATTGCTTCCCGGCGGAAGTGGTGAGAGGAGACTTAACATACATACATACATATACTCACGGCTATAAAACCCTTAAAGGGGTAGCCAGAGCTAGGGAATCAGAAATTCCTCAGCCACTTTTGGAAGTTGCGTGGGGAAAAGATGGTGAAATGTTGGTGATGGGTCTCCAACCGCATCGCCCAAAAATCCCTCAAAAGCCCCAATACCGTTAGTCGCCTCTTACGTACACCCACCGGAAGAAATGGGGTAGTGCTATTCTAAGCCGACGCTACACAGCTCAATAATATAGCAGAATCAATAGCAATATCACAAAAGCAATATGTAATATGTACAATAGCAATATCACAAATACTTATGAATCGTTGTGTGTCGGTTTGGAATAGCACTAACCCATTGCTTCCCACGGGTGTTGTAAGAAGGAACAGAGGGTATTGGGGATTATTAAGGTTTTTTTTGGGTGATACGGTTGGACACTCATAATCAGCAACCCATAGTTTACAATCCTTTCTTCATTCAACTTTCAAAAGAGGCTGAATAACTATTTATCCTGTAGCTCTTCGGCCTCCCTTTTTAGGTTTGTTTGTATGTTACTTATTATATGATTAAGAGGAAAATTGCGTATTTTTGTATGTTTATGTATTTTTTTAGTTAGTCTTTATAATAATAGTCATCGTGTCGCAACAGACATTCGAGTAACTGCTACACGTATTGTGGCAGAGTTCATCATCCCATTTAGTATATAATTTTGTGCTGTGTTCACATACATATACACACGCCACTAGTTCCCATTAGGGTAGACAGAGATTATCGATCGCTACTTTGAACAATCCTGGCAAAACTCTAGCTTCGTTATCATCCCTCAATCGTTTCATTCATGCTCTTTTATTCTTTAGCCTTTTTGAGCACATTCTCTATTTGATCTGAATGTATAGTATTATATTGGCTGTGTAGTGTCGGCTTAGAATAACACTACTCCATTTCTTCCGGTGGGTGTACGTAAGAGGCGACTAACGGTATTGGGGCTTTTGAGGGATTTTTAGGCGATGCGATTGGAGACCCATCACCAACAACCTTTATGCCACTATCCTTTCCCCACGCAACTTCCAAAAGTGGCTGAGGAATTTCTAATTCCCTAGCTCTGGCTACCCCTTCTAAGGATTTATAGCCGTGAGTATATGTATGTATATATTAAAATAAAATCTAATGTTACGTTGTTACCATAATTACCATGCGCTGTTACGTGAGCGAACTTGGCATACTGCGGTGCGGACGTGAACTTCAGTGGGGGACTGTTCCGAGTATAGGCTAGAATAACTGTTTATTGTATACCTTGATATTTAATATTAACAAAATATTAAATAATACAGTTACTACTATGGAGTAAATAAATAAAAATGTGAACATATTTATTCAAGAAATAAACTAAATCTCATAGTTAAATTCTTCATCTAAAAAGCTCGTTACTCACTCTTGTCGAGATTGTTACGTTGTTACCGTAATTACCATGCGCGGTTACGTAAGCGAACGTGGCATACTGCGGTGCGGACGTGAACTTCAGTGGGGTGCTGTATCGTCTGTATAGTCTGATTTTTAATTCGAGTCAGTAAAATGACAGGTGCAACTGTCACTAACTGTCACTGATACATACAAAAAGATGTATCAGTGACAGTTGCACCTGTCATTTTACTGACTCGAATTAAAAATCAGACTTTAGAATAGAATAGAATAACTATTGTACACCAAAATGTTAAATATTACATAACATATACTCACGCCATTAGTTCCCATTGAGGTAGCAGAGACTATCGATTTCCACTTTGCACGATCCTGGCAAACCTCTAGCTTTGTCTACATCCATCAATCTTTTCATACATGCTCTTTATTCTTCTATACATTATAAAGAAAATGAAAAAGATGGTATGTGCCTGGCAGCCTTTTTAATCATAAGATAGAACGATACAAGCAATTGTATTCCTTCTCTGCATCAGTAATGTGCCAAAGCGGAGTTCAAGGTCACGATGGTCCTTAGACGATTGCTAATTTGCTTAACAAAGAGTTTCTCTGAGCATCTTACACTCAAAATTTTTGGATTCAAACTTTTTTTTATTATTTTGAATGATCATTACACTCGTTTTCGTTATTAATTAAAATTCGGCGGGTTTTTTTACAATGATATATAATGCTCGCTTTTACGTAAAATTGACATCC
The DNA here is from genome assembly GCA_963576735.1 of Bedellia somnulentella. Taxonomy (NCBI): domain Eukaryota; kingdom Metazoa; phylum Arthropoda; class Insecta; order Lepidoptera; family Bedelliidae; genus Bedellia; species Bedellia somnulentella. The sequence continues at coordinate 1,599,407 of OY755187.1, read as the reverse complement.
AAATTACATAAACATAAACGTTCACGCCGAATATCCCCGAAGGGGTTGGCAGAGGTACTAATATTTCTGAACATCACTTGACTTTGTCACCTGGTGTTCAGAGTACCCACGTTTTGCATGGACAGTGTACTCACGTGATAGGGGGCAGGCCTATCGCCGTTTTCTACGAATACACAAGTACAACTCAGTCATGTGGGTTTCCTCACGATGTTTTCCCTCACCGTTAACAACCATGATAAATTAACCACACATATGTCTTTAGAAAAGACAAATTGGTGTAGGCCCGACCCGGGATTTGAACACTAGTCGCTTGCACGTTAACCGGTGTTCTACCTATTGAGCTATCACGTCGTTCCACATCCAAGGGGTAGGTAGATACTATCGATTGGCACTTTGTACGATTATGGCAAACCTCTCGGGTTTCGCCTTCATTTATCATTATTTTCATACTTGCCTTTTTATTCTTTACTCTTTGGTTGGTCAATAAAACAAAAAAGTGTTTTTTTTTTGTTTTATTGACCAACGATCACCAATATACTACTTTCTCAATTACATCTAAATCTAACACGTTCTTGTCTGCATCGACACTAAATATCACTGCGCAACCTTCACCCGATCCATGATTTTATGACACCTGATAAAACTTCGCACATTTTATAACTCGCTCAGCTTAATGTAACCTTTACTTAGCTTAACCAATTTCACCTTGAGCCCCATCGTTAACCTTCGCCAGCTAATGGGAAAATATAACGAGCCACCCCATGTCAAGGTCATTGTCAATCAAACGGAGGGATGACAAGTTTTATAGTGTCAGTTTTAGTATTAAATTGTGGAAAATAGCTTCCATGTTGGCTCAATATTTGCCAGTTCATTTGTATGAAGGCCAGTTATGACGTATTCTTTGTTTAGAAATATGTATACATACGGATGTTAATTCCCAAAAGCAAATGCCTCAGCCATTTTTGGAAGATGGGTGGAGAAAATATTGTAAAAAAAGGATGTGGTTGGTCCTGAATTCCTTGGTCCCTCTTATGACATCTGCGGTAAGAAATGGCGTAGTGCCATCTATCCTAAGCCAACACTACGCAAGTAACAGTTTTGGATGGCTTTAAATACTACAATATAATTTAGTTTGTGTTCCATTATAATTTATGTATGCCACGGACGGGCTACAATCGACTCTGCGTATGATGGTTAAGTCATAAGCGGTGTAGGTAAACAGACTAAAGAGCTTATTCCATTACACTTTGTCGTTTCTGAATTCAGACGTCCTTCGAAGTTACTGCCGCAGACGCTTGTTGTTCCACTACACAAATTTGTCTACTTTTCAGAAGCCTAGCGTTCTGAACGTTATTCCACTAGTCTGAATTCAGATTCTGTGGCTCTCAGACGTCTTCATTCAGACAAATGGAATAGCTCTTTATGACTAATACCGTGACAGAAGGCTCATCGTGCCCTCTGAAGCTTGGAATCATCTTAATTTTCGGATAATAAACCGGCAATATTCTACCGAATTCGGTTAAATCTAACGAATTGGTTTTTGTAAGTTTACCCCCCGGGAATCAATCTGGAGTTCTCTAGATTTAAAGACGAGTGCCGTGGAGGCAGTTATTCACGACACACGTCATGCAGACAGGCGTGTGTCGGTTCGAACCACGAATGGATCCTACACCAATGTGTCTTTTCTAAGGAATCATTATCATGGTTGCTAACGGTGAGGGAAAACATCGTGAGGAAACCCACATGGCTGAGTTTTACTTAGTCATGTGACAGTGTATTCGTACAAAACGGCGATAGGCCTGCCCCCTATCACGTGAGTACACTGTCTAAGCAAAGCGTGGGTACCTTCTCTGGAAACTAGATGGCGCTTGCCATGTGAGTTCAGGAGTATTGGTACCTCTGCCAACCCCTTCGGGGATAAACGGCGTGAACGTTTATGTTATGTTATGTTACGTGTGGGGTTAATTTATCATGGTTGTTAACCGTGAGATCGTGAGGGAACCCACATGGTTGAGCTGTACTTAGTCATGAGGCAGTGTATTCGAACCAAACGGCGATAGACTTGCTCCCTATCCCTTGAGTAGACGGTCCAAGCACGACGTGGGTACTCTGAACACTAGGTGACAATGTCACGTGATGTTCAGAAGTTTTAGTACCTCTGCCAATCCCTTCGGGGATGTTCGGCGTGAACGTTTATGCTATGTTATGTATGTTATAATAATTACACCGTCGCCGAAATAATGTTAACAGTAACAAGAATCGTACGCAAGTGACAAAGAATAAGTGGGTAGCATGACGCACTACCCACAAACGTTTTATAATCATTTCCGAGCACTAGTGATGTGCCGGAACAGCTAGGAATCAGTTAAAGTTTAGTAATTTAGCATAGATATATTAGAAACATTTGTTAGAAACACATTTTATTGTCACTACAACTATCCGACAGATAACGTGATAATGTGATTTCTGTTTATTTGTCATTGGGTGACATAATTTAATTTACAGGCTCATATCGTGTGTTATCATTTCTCGTTTGCTACATATGTATTTGATAAGTGTTAGTGTATGTTATCGCTATTATTTTTACTATGTGGGTGGTGTGAAAGGAGATTAGCACCACCTGTGTGAGTAAGAATTGTTGGCTTAGAATAACAGTAACCCTTTCGTTCCGGAGATGTTTTACCAGGCGACAATGGGTATTGGAGTTTATCAAGTGATTGTTGACGGATGTGGACCCATTACTAACCATCCGTGATTTAATAATCTTTTCACTAGTTAACTGCCATAAAAGGCCGATGGATTCCTTTTTCTGAAGCTCTGTGTAGCACATTCTAAAATTTATTAGTACCTCTGCCAACCTTTGGGAATTCAATATATGAACATTGACTGTTCGTTTTTTATATTCCAAAGCTAAAAATAACACTCGAGTACGTCGGAAGTAGAAGTAATATAAGTTTAAAATAGCTTTAATCAGACTATAAATTTGCAAGTGACATACTTTTAGCTATCATTCGTCGATAGCAAATTGTTTCTCGTATATAACTGAGCGCTGACCTGTTATCGGGTTTGTATTGAAAGTACCAACGATTTCCTGTAATGCTTTCAAATGTAAGATTCGAGTTATACATACATACATATACTCACGGCTATATTTCTCTAGAAGGGGTAGCCAGAGCTAAGGAATTATAATTTCCTCAGCCACTTTTGGAAGTTGAGTGGGGAAAAGATGGTAAAAATAAAAGTTTTTGGTGATGGGTCTCCAACCGCATCGCCCAAAAATCCAATAAAAAGCCCCAATACCCTTAGTCGCGTCTTACGACACCCGTGGGTAGAAAAGGGTAGTGACATTCTAAGCCGGCACTACACCTACACGGCACTAGTTATACATATTGCCATTAATCCCATAAATGGGTAGCCAGAGCTTCCGAGCTAAAAACTCCGCAGCCACATTTGTAAGTTGATAGGGGACAAGATGGTAGAAATAAAGTATCGTTGCTGATGGTTCTCCAACCGCATCGCCCAAAAAACCATTTAAAAAATCTCCAGACATGTGACATTTACCTTTTTCAGCATATTCTATTTGATGTAAATGTGTCCTCCGTGGTGGTCTTTTACTGAAGTTACCACCCATAGTAGATAGATGACGTAGTATGCAAGATAGAAAAAGGAATGTTGAGGTGGTTTGGGCAAATAGAAAGGATGGATGAAAATAAAGTAGCGAAAGAGATATATAGAGCCAATGTGGATGGGATTGTTAGTAGAGGACGGCCTCGTAAAACGTTTCTGGACCAGATAGAAAACGTTCTTATAAAGGCGGGGGTCCGAAGTGAGAAGAATAAAAGAGCATGTATGAGAAGAATAATGCATGAAAGAGAAGCAAGAGAGGTTTGTCAAGATCTTACTAAGTGGCGATCGATAGTCTCTGCCTACCCCAATGGGAATAATGGGCATGAGTATAAGTAAGTAAGAAAGTAAGTACCATCGATATTGTCGCTATATACACCCTTCACCCCTTTTCTTTCATCCATCCTCTCTCAAAACATCGTAACATTCATTTGTGATTCCCAAAAATAATGGTCTGTATTTAGTTTATTATTTAAAAGTTTTTAAAGGTAGTCATGTTTTAAAGCGACTTGTTGAATAATGATGCACTTAAAATTCACACAGTAAGGCGCACAAAGGATGGATATACTCTGACATATGGCTGAACATCCGCTATACGAACGACCGTATTAGCACAATAGCTACCTAAAATTACTGGTTAGGAATATTTACAACATGTTTATATGTTTTTGTGTAATTATTTTAGTTTATATTTGACATTGTGGAAATATACATACATATACTACGGCTATAAATCCTGCCCCCTATCACGTGAGTACACTGTCTTAGCAAAACGTGGGTACCTTCTCCGGACACTAGATGGCGCTGCCATGTGAGTTCAGAAGTATTGGTACCTCTGCCAACCCCTTCGGGGATAAACGGCGTGAACGTTTATGTTTATATGTTTATAAATCCTAAAAAGGGGTCAGCCAGAGCAATTTAAAATATGCTTTATGATAATTTTATGCCGTGTAATGACGGCTTAGAATGTCACTACCCCTTTCACCCACGGGTGTCGTAAGAAGCTACTAAGGGTATGTGGCTTTTAAAGTGGTTGGATATGCATCACCAACAATACTTTATTGCTACTGTCTTCTCCCTTATCAACTTCCAAATGTGGCTGAGGAGTACCTATCTCTAAGCTTTATAGGGTTTATGGGTAAACTCTACCCTCTACCTATGTGTGTATGTTGTTGAATAATGATGAACATTAAGACACAAACGATGAATTTATTCCGACATATAGCTCAACATCCTGTACAAATGACGGTATTAGCACAATAGCTACCTAAAATTGCTGCTTTTGAATATTTACACGTTTGTATGTTTGTATGTCCGAAGTATGAAGAATAAAAGAGCATGTATGAAAAGATTGATGGATGTAAACGAAGCTAGAGAAGTTTGTCAGGATCGTACGAAGTGGCGATCAATAGTCTCTGCCTATCCCAAATGGGAACTAATGGCGTGAGTATATATGTATGTGTGTTATATATATGTTTGTTTTTCTGTAGTAGTCATTGCATTGTAATTGACATTATGGAAATATACATACGTATATATATTTGCTTACGGTTATAAAGCTTAAAGGGGTAAGCCAGAGCATCGAAATTTAAAAAAAACTTTTAACATATAATTAAATAAAACAGAAACTCTTTATTGTACATCACAGCTCAAACATTTTACAAAGAATATTCTCTTAAATATATGTAAAACTGGCATTCTTATCGTTAAAAGCGATCTCTTCAAATAATATATATAATTACTTCCAATCGATTTGAACGCACGCCTCTCATAATAAGAAACGGTGTTCTCATCCACGGAGCTACCAAGGCCAATATACGTATATACTCACTTACATATACTCAGGCCCATTGTCCCTATTGGGATAGGCAGAGAATATCGATTGCTACTTTGCACGATCCTCACAAACCCCTCTTGCTTCCCTCACATTAGTTATTCTTCTCATACATTGGCGTGTAGTGCCGGCTTAGAATATCACTACCCCTTTCTACCCGAAGGTGTCGTTTGAGGCGACTAAGGGTGTGGGGCTTTTTAAGTGGTTTTGGGCGATGCGGTTGGAGACCCATCACCAACGATACTTTATTTTTTACATCTTCTCCCCTATTAACTTCCAAATGCGGCTGAGGAGTTTCTAGCTCTGAAGCTCTGGCTACCCCTTTTTGGGATTTACGGCCGTGAGTATATGTATGTATGTATACATTATCTTTTATTCCTATCGATTAACACTCATACATTATTTTTTTATATTAATCTATAAACAGGGTGTGCGTGCCAGTTCTCACATAAACGCTACATTATCATTAATTACCACATAATCAAAGAGGTTGGTATCGTGCGCTCAAGGAGTTTCCTATATCTACTTTGTAATGTACACGTTGACGTTTTAGTTTATTTCCTTTCTTGGATTGTAATATTATTGCTCAAGTATTTGCCTTATAGGTTGTAATATTAAACTTTTGCCGCCCGATTTGGCTTGGTTAGCAAAACATTTTTTGCTTGCATAAAATAATAATTATATACAGACATAACACAATATTAGCTCCAAATTTGCTGTGTAGTGTCGGCTTAAAATAGCACTACCCCTTTTCTTCCGGTGGTGTACGTAAGATTCGACTAACGGTATCGGGGCTTTTAAGGGATTTTTGGGCGATGCGGTTGGAGATCCATCACCAACAACCTTTATTTTTTAAATCTTTTTGTTCGTGAAAACCTCATGTGAGGTCGCGGGTTTGATTCCCGCCTGTGTCGAAATTTTTCTTTCCTTTATTTATTAGTAACCCTTATTTGACCATCTTTTCCCACTAAACTTTCCAAATATGGCTGAGGAATTTCGAATTTCTTAGCTCTGGCTACCCCTTCTAGGGATTTATAGCCGTGAGTATATGTATGTATGTATGTATGCAGCTCCAAAACTGACTGACTATTGTATGGGATAGTAACTCGATGAAGTAATTTATGATATAGTTTAGCGCCGTGTAGTCCTGGCTTAGAATGTCACACCTTTCCACCTACTGAAGAGCAAGCACGAGCGCTGTTTTATCGACACGATAACGGTTAGAATGAGACGGCAGTATACGATACTAAGTAAGTGCGTAAGGGATGGCTGCTTTATCCCACGCGATAACTAGTTTAAACACGGCTCTTGCTTGCCCCGCTGGTGTCGTAAGGGAGGGTTTTTAAGTGATTAATGGGTAATACTAATATTCTGTAGTTATGACGAGTACTGACTCGGTGGTCAGCTGCCGAACTGTCTACTAACTGCTCGTCAATGACTCGTGTTGAGTCGAAACACGTCGCATGTTTGTGGTTGCCTGTGGTTTTCGCTTGCGGGTGTGTGTGTGGTGCATTGTCTGCTTCTCGATTTCTTGCAAGTGGAAAGCGGGCGGTGCACAGTGCATGTTGCATGAAGACTGCAGGTATTATTTAGCGGAATTAAGCGAAGAAATTTATTAATATTAGTATTGCTATGGATTTCCGCAAAGTAACGCCTGATTCAATTCAATATGATTTATGGGTGTTGTGGTTGGACCTCCATCCCATCACCAACGATACTTTATTTTACCATCTTGTCCCCTATCAACTTCCAAATGTAGCTGACGAGTTTTTAGCTCTTAAACTCTGGTTACACCTTTTTGGGATTTATGGCCGTGAGTATATGTATGTATGTACTATAGTAGTAGTCCGCTCCGTCTTCACTCGGATGATGTTATTTTTCACTGCTGATACTCTATGATATTAAGCGTGATTATAAATATCTTATGTTACTTCTGAAGGTTTTAGAATTCCATTGGTAAAATTATGTTTAAATCGGTTGAGCAAATTCATAACAAACAGACAAATCCACAAATATATTTTCCCATTACACATATAAAATTGACACGCAAGGGACAGAAACTTACACATATATTCATAATCCCCATTATTAACATCAGCGGGGATCGAACCCGCGACCTCCAGATCCAGAAGCGAGTTCCTAACCACTGGCCGACGGAAGTCCTCAACTAACGAACTACCTCGTAAAATACTCTTAATTGTGTCAAGAAAATTATAGCCTATCGGAATTCCGTTATTTCCTATAGTGTTTTTTACCGTTTAGTTTTAAAGATTACTTCCTACATACTTACAAATTTTTCCTCTTTGCACTATTAGTGATCTCAGTCGTTTGCGCGATGAAATAATAATAAATATAACATAACATAAACGTTCACGCCAAATATCCCCGAAGGGGTTGGCAGAGGTACTAATACTTCTGAACATCACGTGGCTTTGTCGCCTGGTGTTCAGAGTACCCACGTTTTGCATGGACAGTGTACTCACGTGATAGGGGGCAGGCCTATCGCCGTTTTGTACGAATACAATGTCACATGACTAAGTACAACTCAGCCATGTGGGATTCCTCACGATGTTTTCCCTCACCGTTAACAACCTTGATAAATTAACCACATATATGTCTTTAGAAAAGACAAATTGGTGTAGGCTCGAACCAGGATTTCAACACTAGTCGTTTGCACGATAACCGAGTGTTCTACCCACTGGGCTATCACGGTTGCTTATTTGTATTCCTATTTTTTTCTCACTGGCCATATCCATATATTTATTTATTATTTATTATTATATACATTTATAGATTAATATAATACTCAAATATGACTCACAATTGCCATCCTAATAGTAATCATACCCAAGTGAGCCGCACCCTGCACAGCGGGAAGCGTAACAGGCGACATGAGGGATGGGCCACCCTCATCAAATACGAATTATTTGTGGACACCACTAGTATGTACGTCGAATTATAACTGTATGTTTAAGGTGGGTAGTTTTGAAATTATTGAGTGAATATACGATATACATTCTCTTCCTTCTATGAAAAATATACTCACGACTGTAAATCCCAAAAAGTGATAGTAGATGTTCAGAATTAGATAGATGAATTTGAGTCACTTTTGAAAGTTGCGTGAGAAATATATTCTAGGCACATCGCAGAACAACCACATATAAAAGCCCCTACCCTTAGTTAGTCTACCAAATTAGTATTTCATACATACATATACTCACGCCATTAGTTCCCATTGGGGTAGGCAGAGGCTATTGATCGCCACTTCGTACTATCCTGACAAACCTCTCTAGCTTCGTTTACATCCATCAATCTTTTCATACATGCTCTTTTATTCTTCAAACTTCGGACGCCAGCCTTTTTGAGCACACTCTCAATTTGGTCAAAGTGTGTTCTCCGTGGTATACATATAATATTCTAATCGAATCTAACGCCATTCATAACCATTAGGTAAGCAGAGAGTATACATCGCTACTTTGTAAGGTCCTGGCAAACTTCTCGAATCTACATTCACATTAATTTTATACATGCCCTTTGTTTTATAGCTCTTTAGACGTCTGGTTTTTGCACATTCCCTATTTGATCTAGATATGCTCTCCGTGGTTAGCCTCTACTGACAATAATGTTTAACATACATATACTCACGGCTATAAATCCCTTAACGGGGTAGCCAGAGCTAAGGAATGAGAAATTCCTCAGCCACTTTTAGAAGTTGATTGGGGAAAAGATGGTAATAATAAATGTTTTTGGTGACGGGTCACCAACCACATCGCCCAAAAATAACTTAAAATGTCCCTATACTCTTAGTTGCCTCTTACGATCACCCACGGATAGAAATGGGGTAGTGTTATTCTAAGCCGACACTACACAGCATAGCAAAATTTAAATTGTGCTAATAGTGAATTTAAACACAATAATGTTTAAATTCTCATGAAATTGAATACTCACTGTATCTCAGCATAGGTATAAATGGTATTATAACCTAATGGCATAACAATTAAAAGGCAACAAATTATCTATAACAATGTGCAATTCTCAATAATGATGGTTTCCTACATATTACGCCACGGCGACGTCAACGGCTTCGTGTTGGGATGGCGTAATGTCGGCTCATTGTTTTATATTATTTATCATTATCTGTATCATGATGTGTTTAAATGTTGTAATTGATTTGTTTGTAGAAGTTTTTCATCAGTCGAGTCTTAACTACAAAAGTAGGTATTTAGTTATTGGTTTTTAAAAACCTGCCCCCATAGCATAATGACAAATTTTGTATGAGAAATCTGTCAGTTTCTCATTTCTCATGTGACATACGTGCTCTCACTAGCCTAATGCTACTAGTGCTGTCTATCTATTTTTCATACGAATACATAGTTGTAAATTCATTGATATGAAACTATTTTTGGCTTTTAATGATTACGAATGACTAGGCTGCATGGTTGAAAAACCTTTGCCTGACCATTAAACATATTGAAAAAAAAAATTGGCTTAACCTAAAAATTCAACTTAACGCAACGAAAAGTGTTTCACTAAAATTCATATTTATAGAAACAACTTCTAAATTTAAAATCAATTACATCTTACTTAGTAAAGTCAAAATATTTAATTTGAATGTATCTTTTCCCGCACTCATGATCTTAATTCAAGGAAATCATTAAGTAAACAATGCGCAAAACAAAGTCATAATGTGTTAATCTTTATTATGTGTTGTTAACTTTCACAATATTTCCACTTATTTTGTACTATTTCAACATACATACATACATATACTCACGGCTACAAATCCCTTAAAGGGGTAGCCAGAGCTAGGGAATTAGAAATTCCTCAGCCACTTTTGGAAAGTTAAGTGGGGAAAAGATGGTACAATTTCAACCAAACTTAAATATGATTATTGTCATTGTGTTTTTTACTTACATATTCTTTAACCATGTTATGTCAGTAAGAATGCCGAGTAATCAACTAAATAATGGTTTTGTCCCTTGTAAAGTTAAGTCGTTAGCAAATTTACGTAATATGATGCAGATATTTACCAATTTACAGACATTAAAATATAACATAACATAACATATACTCGCGGCTGTAAATCCCTTGAAGGGGTAGCCAGAGCTAAGGAATTAGAAATTCCTCAGCCACTTTTGGAAAATTGAGTGGGGAAAAGATGGTAAAGTAAAGGTTGTTGGTGATGAGTCTCCAACCGCATCGCCCAAAAATCCCTTAAAAGCCCCAATGCTGAGACGACACCCTTTTGGCAATGTTAATTAATGTCTTTCCTATATATTTTTTTTATCTTTGTGTTTTTAATGTGTTTTCTATTATGTGTCATTCTGTTTACATTTGTGTGTGTGTGTGTGTCTTTTACTTTTTTTTTACTTTTACAATACGGCGGGGTAAATATACTCACGGCAATAAATCTCAAAAGTACTAACTTGTTACCTAGCCCGAGCTTTATAATTTAAAATTCATTAGCCATTATAAGAACTTGAGTGGGGAAACGATTGTCTCCACACTCAATTTCCAAAAGTGGCTGAGGAAGTGTTTGTACCATATTGGGTCTCCAGCACCGTAGCATGATGTAAGAGCGAGTATGTCATGTAAGAAGTGAGATACTGACATATTTTGTATGAGCAATATGTCAGATTCTCGCTTATCATGTGACGTATGCGCTCTCACGAGCCCTATGCTACTAGTGCAGCCATATCGCCCAACAGTCTCTCAATCTCAAATAGCCCCATACCCTGAGTCGCCTCTAACGCGCCGCAGGAAGAAATGAGGTAGTACTATTGTAAGCCACTACGCAGCTATTTAAAAAACAATCTTGAAAATTACACGACACAAACTTCAAGTGACAATAGTGAGAATACAAAACCACTCGTCATCGACTGGGTTTTACGCCAGTTGGTGTTAGAAAGTCAACCTGAATTTCTAGCTTATTTGTTACCAGTTTTTAATTTAGTGTTTTTCCTGGCTTATAATTATAGTTGCTGATTAACAGTACATAATAGATTGGAATTTCTATGTGGAACTCCAATAACAAGACTATCTTTTCTAATTAACGTCCACTGAGCCTTTGCACATAGAGAATTTTCTTCGCGCCTTTTTGTTAACCTATCCTACCTAAAATTGTCGGCAAAGAGTTACAAACAGCGTAAATGTTACTTTCAAAACATTACGCTAACCAGAAGAACTGACTAGTGACATCAATTTAACTCGATACTTTTAACTATTTATGATATACATACATACATACATACATATACTCACGACTATAAATCCCTAAAAGGGGTAGCCAGAGCTGAGGAATAAGAAATTCCTCAGCCATTTTTGGAAGTTAAGTGGGGAAAAGATGGTTAAAATAAAGGTTTTTGGTGATGGGTCTCCAACCGCATCGCCCAAAAATCCAATAAAAAGCCCCAATACCCTTAGTCGCCTCTTACGACACCCGTGGGTAGAAAGGGGTAGTGACATTCTAAGCCGGCACTACACGGAATTCCAGAGCTAAGGAATCAGAAATTCCTCAGCCACTTTTGGAAGTTTTGTGGGGAAAAGATGGTAGAATGAAGGTTGTTGGTGATGGGTCTCCAACCGCATCGCCCAAAAATCCCTCAAAAGCCCCAAAACCGTTAGTCGCCTCTTACGTACACCCACCGGAAGAAATGGGGTAGTGCTATTCAAGCCGACACTACACAGCAAATGCTATTGATATATATAATTGATATATTGGACCAGCGTCTACTAAACATATATCTCATCCAAATCTTAACCATCCAATCAAATACCACAAAACTCTACCGACATAAACCCAAAGAGATACCCAAAAAGACATATCTACTCATCATCCAACAATCAGCCAAGCTGGTGAAGTGAAACGCGTTTTTTCATACGGAACCCGAGTGAAATGAAAAACGCTTCAATTAAACTCGCCGCGCTCCAGTTCGCCTCGTGATTGGTTGAGATAAAAACTGTGATCAGGAAACTCGGCGGTGGATTTGTCATCTAGTTGTCTCTGTTGCTGTATTGTTTGATGTTGTTTGATGGTATATGGTGATTTTGAAGTTAACATAATAAACGTAAACGTTTACGCCGAATATCCCCGAAGGGGTTGGCAGAGGTACTAATACTTTGTCACCTGGTGCTCAGAGTACCCACGTTTTGCATGGACAATGTACTCACGTGATATGGGGCAGGGTTGAAATTTAGCTAGGCGATGTGACATGTATGAATCTTATCTGGGGTAGCTATAATCGTCAAGTCGACCAACGGACGTTTTTTTAATATAAACCTCCTATTTTCTTCAACCATTATGTGGAAGGATTGCTGAATGTAGACGAAGCTTGAGAGGTTTGCCAGAATCGCACTAAGTGGCTATCGATAGTATCTGCCTACCCCAATGGGAACTAACGGCTTGAGTTTATGTATGTATGTATAAGTTTATAACGCATAAGTTTAATACGAGTATACATAACTTCAAATGACATGTATGCAATAACATCTGTATGTGAACTCACGTCCCTGCATGAAAAGACCACCGTCTTGCCAATGAGCAATCGAGGTGGTACTTTGTATGAAACCGATAAAAATTATGTGTTCTTGGATATTTCTTTTCATTGCCACATGATTGACCTTAGGGTACTTATTATAATGACAATTAATAACGCGATGCGGCGTGCGTGCGGCTTGTCGTAAAATGTAGGCTTGTCTTTTAACCTTGTCTAAATTTTATAACTTTCTAAGGACAACTTTGGTGGATATTATCGGAAATTGCTTTGCAGGGTCATCGTGACAATTTATATAGATATCATACATGCACATACTTAAACAAATACAGGGTATAAATCCCATAAAGGGGATCAGGGTGTACAGAGATGGTAAGAGCTTCAGAACTAGAAAATCCTCAGCTATGATTAGAATTTAAGTGGGAAAAGTTTGTAACTAAATGAAGGTATTACATAAATTACAACATAAGAAATGTTTAATGTTAATATAGGGCATTTATTTATTTATTTATTATATAAGGATCATATTTGAATTTGAAAGGATATTATTTGAATTTTAAAGAATCATTTACATACATACGCCTTTGATTTTTATTATTTTATTAATTTATCTAGCAGGAAAGCACAACGGGTCATTTTTCCGAAAAACTATACATAAATCCAAACAAATAAACAACAGATGGGAAAAAAAACATTCTTTTACGACTTATCCAAACAATATTTAAAACGAAAAAGCTCGTACACGCAAACTTTCGCACGCAATTAAACACAATCTTAATTCCCTTCGCTTCAAACTTTCGAAGCTCGCCTGAAAGCTCCCAAAAAGCCTTCGCCAAGTTCCTTGAACGCAAATAGCGCGTCTGAAGGTTACATCAATATTTCAGTCAGAAAGCTACCTGCTAACGTCAATAGGATTGTAACCTTCACCTAGAGAGGCCTTCGCGCGGGCCGCTACACGGCCGTATTGTGATTTGGTGTAGACACGCGATCCACCCCCTCGGGGTAGGTATGGGGTGGTTTGTATCGATGAAAGAAAATATAACATTTATTAATAAAATAGAATGTTTTTGGTTGAAAGCCACATGTCATGTTGATCATCAGAATGGCAAGCACGAGCCGTGTCTAAACTAGTTATCGCGTGGGATAAAGCAGCCATCTCTTACGCACTTACTTAGTATCGTATACTGCCATCTCATTCTAACCGTTATCGTGTCGATATAATAGTGCTCGTGCTTGCCCTACAGTTTTATCTAATTATACTTAGGCTTAGAGAAAGACTAGGCTGAATTTGATACTAGTTAAAGTTATCTTTATGCCGATATTTTTTTGCCTGTAGTAGATCAAATTAACATTATCTCATATGTTCCATTAGGTATTGTATGATTTGATTCAGGATCAGAATGCTTTATTAGCTCTTTTAAGTAACTGATGCGTGTTAATAGAGAAGATGGCTGAAAGTAAATCGGTGGCAGTTTTATGTAGAACAAATTTGCACGATAATGTTTAGTAGGAGGTCGACTACAGAGGACACATTTTGCTACATGACATATTTAAATACATACATACATATACTCACGGCTATAAATCCCTAGAAGGGGTAGCCAGAGCTAAGTAATTAGAAATTCCTCAGACACTTTTGGAAGTTGTGTGGGGAAAAGATGGTAACATAAAGGTTGTTGGTGATGGGTCTCCAACCGCATCGCCCAAAAATCCCTTAAAAGCCCCAATACCGTTAGTCGCCTCTTACGTACACCCACCGGAAGAAATGGGGAGGTGCTATTCTAAGCCGACACTACACGGCACGGTATTTTTAATCTGATAAAAAACAGATTTGCTGGCTCCGTTTTCGAATCCTACTGATAACCAACGTACATATTTTATGGACTTTTGTGTCCTGGTCTTAATTCTAACCTTCTAGCTAAGTTTTCTATTAAAAAGTGAGGCCCTTCTATTACGGAGCTACTCTAAAGAAACTATTTACAAACTTAAATTACTAACCAGTCTGCTTGAGCGTCACCGCCAATACATTCTTATTGATGTTCGCACACGACGGCCACGACGCGACCAGTTAGTAACGCGTCAGCAACGGATCACCCATGTTTGTTGTGATTTTGGAAAAATTGCAACTTTTTTTTTAACTAATTCACCAAATTGGCAACACAGTGCTTGGAACTCCAGTAGCGTCGTGAGTGAAGTTCGGTTTCTAGTAGTTATAATTGAAATTACTAAGTAGTAGCATCATTTTTGAGTAGCTCCGTGAGAGAAGGGCCTTAATTTTAGTTGTAGTACTAGTTTTTCTAACAGTGAATCTCTGAACCGATTACTTGAACCTATTTCACCTTTAAAAAGTTATACAATTCCAGAGTGACATGAACCATACTCCATCTCTTTATTTAATCCGTATAATCTGTATAAAAATGAAAAAATCTCATATTATCGATATCACTCCCGCCCGCCCTACCAGCAATCACGATACCGCGACTCCAGCGAAGGGCGGGCGGACCTCGCTCTGTCACGGCCACAGCTACCTTGGAACACCCCAAACACCCAAACTACCCTAACATTTCATTAATATCAAACGGAGAAAGTTATTTCGAACGATAACTTTTATGATATCTAATTTGTTGTGTAACCTTGGTAGGTAAATGGGGAGGAAATACACGTTTGGTGGTTATGTCAGGGCTGTTTGGGGTGAGGAGACAAATCGTGAGGAAATCCAAATTATAGAAATTTAATTAGTCGTTTAAACAAGTGTAGGGAGAGTCCATAGTGGGATTGGTACATGTAGAACATTTAAGCTAGCTATTACTTCCATTGGGGTAGGTAGAGTCTATCGCACGCCAATTTTTTATGATCCTGGCAAAACTCTTGAGCTTGATTTATATTTATCAATCTTTTCGTGCAACCGTTTATTCTTCACATTTCATCTTTTATTCTTGACATTAATAATAATATGCTGTGTAGTGTCGGCTTAGAATAGCACTACCCCATTTCTTCCGGTGGGTGTACGTAAGAGGCGACTAACGGAATTGGGACTTTTAAGGGATTGTTGGGCGCTGTGGTTGGAGACCCATCACCAACAACCTTTATTTTACCATCTTTTCTCCACGCAACTTCCAAAAGTGGCTGAGGAATTTTTAATTCCTTAGTTCTGGCTACCCCTTCTAGGGATTTATAGCCGTGAGTATATGTATGTATGTATGTAATAATAATATGGCTTTGTCTAAATTTTTGCGTCACGAATTAGTCATATCATAAACGGTTCCAAAGTTTTAGACTCACTTAGACCTTCGTGTTTTTAAGTCATCTAGAATATATTGAATTTCTTTATATTTTCTTCCTTTTGAATAGTTAGGCTGTGTAACCTTCACGGGTTCTAGCTTATAACATCATCAGCTCTTTGAACTTCACTAAGAAATAGACGCTTCATTTCGAGGCCATCAGTCAATGTGCACGAATCTATTGTCGAAGTTTTTGTGATAAGATTGTTTGATTTGCATATACAAAAACTATACATAGTATGTTTCCTATTGGTCCGCACATTTGAAATTAAAGATCTTCTGAAGAAACGCAGTCTTAAAGGAACGTTTACTATAAAATAATATCCACACCAAAAGTATTAAAACCGGAAATAAAACTATTATTAATGTGAATATAGGTGGAGGAGTTAGCGATTACATAGCGATCTATAGTTTCTGCCTACCCCGATAAGAACTAATGGCGTGAGTATACTTATGTATGTAATCTTGTCACCGTACTTCAGGAACTGAAATACACTTAAATATGCAAATAACTCTTTTGACCGATAACTTTAGAGTCATTGAACGAGTCGATGACTGAAGTTTATTTTATCACACTCACTATCGTTGACCTTGGATGGGTGAAAAAGGAGGATGGGCATATTGGTATACTGTCCAATAGCAATGAGTGGTCATTTTTAAATTAGGATAATATAGTGCATCAATATTTATTTTGGGGAGTTTCCCCAAGTCGTTGTCCGTTCGGAGATACAGATATCCGAACATGAGTATGTTTTGGTTAAAATCATTTCAATAAATGTAATTATTGATTAAAAAAATAGTGGTTTGGTCTTAACTATGCAACTTTTGAATTCGGGAGCGAGAGCAAGAAGGAGATAGGAGCCAGGAAAGGACAGCGGGAGGAGGGTTGCGTATATATTTATTCCTATGATTTTCAATGCTAGTTTTTATTGTTCATTATTGATAAATGATAACATTTCGTATCAAATCATCAATCTTACTTACTTACCACCAACAAACTTACAGAAACTAACTTCCTTGCAGAAAACCTTATTTAAAGTCACATGGAGTACTTAATTTTCAGAATTGAAGACTTAAAATACAATCAAATTCAAAGTAGTAGAACTTAGTTCGGACAACTTTTAGAAACATACAAACTGGTGCATGTGCTAATATATTAAATTATCTTTCTGGTAATATGTGATACATTGTTATTGCAAGGTATACCAGTTCCAATTCATTTTTGCCATCTTCCCTTGTACCAACATGAAATGAAAGTACTTATCAATTACATACATACATACATATACTCACGTCTATAAATCTCTAGAAGGGGTAGCCACAGCTAAGGTATTAGATATTCCTCAGCCACTTTTGGAAGTTGTGTGGGGAAAAGATAGTAAAAACAAAGGGTTGGTGATAGGTCTCCAACGGCATCGCACAAAAATCCCTTGAAAAGCCCCAATACCGTTAGTCGCCTCTTACGTACACCCACCGGAAGTTTTAGATTAAAATAATCCCCACTTGAGGTTTCATGCAAAACAAGTCTAATTATATGAATTGAAAGTGTTAATAATTACCAAAAAATATATAAAATTACTTATAGAAGGAAATTTAAGCTTTGAGTATGTTAAAAATATATATGTACATATCAAATTATCTATACTTATAATAAATCTGTAGAGAGGTCAATTCTGTACATGAAATATATTTTCAAAATAACTATCAGGGGTTGATTAGTGATCGATACTGATGCCAAAAATGCAATCAGTAAAATTTTTGTCTGTCTGTCTGTCTGTCTGTCTGTCTGTCTGTCTGTCTGTCTGTCTGTCTGTCTGTCTGTCGGTTTGTATGTTCCTTATGGAAACAAAAACTACTCGACGGATTCTAACGAAACTTGGTACAATTATTCTTCATACTCCTGCGCAGGTTTTTGTATACTTTCCAGCAGAGTAGTAAAGGGGAATTTTGGGGAATTTTGGGAAAACGGGAGAAGTTACTCCATTTTTTAAGCTTACGTCGCGTGTGCAGCCTTAATGGTTAAACTTACATAGAAATCATGTATGATGGGAAAATTTTGCATAAAATTATCTAAAAAAAAATCCTTGACAGTTTATGTCTATCTTTTACGGTTGACTCACAATAACACGTGTAATTCCTGATAGCTTAGCAGTTCGGAACATTCTGATTATATTTGTTTACTTTTACGTTTGTAAACCTCTCACTCATCCCTAATTTAAAAAAGGTAACATTATTACCTATTCAATAAAAAAAGAATCATGGAAATCGGTAGACAAACACCGAAATTATACATAAAATAAGCCAGCGCGCCCGTGACCAAAACCAAATCTTTATATATAACATACTAGATGGTGCCAGTAGTTGCATCCTACATCACGTAATGATTTATTTTTCAGATTGTTATAAATACTTCATAGCGTTTTATTCCAAAATTTGCTATTTAATGGAAATACTGAACCGTTCATTAAAGCGCATTCAAAATCACCAAACTACTCGGTTTAGGGAGTGCTATAAATTAAATAAATTGAAAACATTGCGCTGAATTTCACAATGCTTAAGCAGGGACTGAAGAAAGAAACCTCAGATATTTAAAAAAACAACGCTACCCGTGCGAAGCTGGGACGATCCACTAGTATTTAAATATCTTTTTTTAAGTTAATATTGTTAGGCAATACCAAATGTTTTATGTACTCGTGCAGTTTTAATTACATACATACATACATATACTCACGGCTATATTTCCCTAGAAGGGGTAACCAGAGCTAAGGAATTATAAATTCTTCAGCCACTTTTGGAAGTTGTGTGGGGAACCGTATCGCCCAAAAATCGCCTCTTACGACACCCGTGGGTAGAAAGGGGTAGTGCCATCCTTAGCCGGCACTACACGGCACGGTTTTAATTATTTTAGCAAATTGTATGATTCAACACTTCACGATCGTATCAAAGCCTATTTCTTATCACGTTCAAAAATACGTGTTTTTCTTAGATTGCGTTCTCGAGATTACCGAAAGTCATTGACCGGTGAACGTTCTAGCAATACTAATACAGTTCTATATTAACTAGCATTAGCAGGCTTTCAATAGCACTAACCCCCATTTTTCTCGTGGTTGTCGCAAGAGGCGACTAAGGGTATTGGGTCTTTTTAATTGATGGATGAGCGATGTGGCTGGAGACGGATCACAATCATCCTTTATTTTAAAGTATTATTCTTCTTAACTTTGAAAAGTGGCCGAGGAATTTCTATTTCTGAAGATTTTGGCTACCCCGCTTTGGAATTAATAGACTTGAGCATAAGGTAGGAAAAGTTTGGTGGTAAATGACTTATATATATATATATAAGTAAGTCCTGAAGATCCAACCCTTAGGGAGTAAACCATTTTTTATTATATATATATGTACTAATTACCAAAAACAATTATTTTCATAACTATCCACTTTTGTTATCGGATGTAATACCAAAAAAGGGTAGGGAGAGTTTCAAAAGCGAATTCTAAATGTCGAGCAGCTATGATAGATCATTTTAGTTGTCTATTCAGTAGTGTAATAAATATGCAACAATTAATAAAACTGTATTGGAAAAGAAACTCTCAATTTCGTTCTACCCGCACTAAAACTGCACCTCTAAGGCACAATCTACGTGATATCTAATCTTACTCTTTCCATTGTTACAGATAACAGCCCGGTCATGGTGATAGTGTGATCGACGACCAAAACCAACAACAAAACGATGTTACACCAAACCGTCACTAAAGTTTCATGACGGCTCGTTTCCGTCCAAAGTTGTGTGACGTCACAAAGTTATTAAACATTTCTTAGTTTGATATTAGTGCAAAATGCGTAGTGAGTTAAGTTCGAGTCTGGCAGTGATCAGCTGTTTCGTGCTCGCCGGGGCACACTCTCCGGGCAGCGAGTTGGAGTCGGTGCGGTACGGGCCGGCTGATGAGAGGTTTCCGAGCGACTCGCATACATACGCTAATATTAATATCACATATGAGGATGAGCATGGAGTTATGTATACCGAGACTTCTGAGGTAAGAAATTTGGTCAATAATTACTTATACTCATGGCTATAAATCCCATAAAGGGGTAGCCATAGCCTTGGAGCTAAAAACTACTCAGCCATATTTGGAATTTAATATGGGACAATATGGTAGAAATAAAGTATCTTTGGTGATGGGTCTCCAACCGCATCGCCCAAAAACCACTTATAAAGCCCCACATCCTTAGTCGCCTCATACGACACCATCGGGTAGAAAGGGGTAGTGATATTCTAAGCCGGCACTACACGGCAATTATACTAATACATCTATACTTATAATAAATCTGTAGAGAGGTCAATTCTGTACATGAAATATATTTTCAAAATAACTATCAGGTGGTGATTAGGGATCGATACTGATGCCAAAAATGCAATCAGTAAAATTTTTGTCTGTCTGTCTGTCTGTCTGTCTGTCTGTCTGTCTGTCTGTCTGTCTGTCTGTCTGTCTGTCTGTCGGTTTGTATGTTCCTTATGGAAACAAAAACTACTCGACGGATTTTAACGAAACTTGGTACAATTATTTTTCATAGTCCTGCGCAGGTTTTTGTATACTTTCCAGCAGAGTAGTAAAGGGGAATTTTGGGAAATTTTGGGAAAACGGGAGAAGTTACTCCATTTTTTAAGCTTCCGTCGCGTGTGCAGCCTTAATGGTTAAACTTACATAGAAATCATGTATGACGGTAATATTCTTCACAAAATTATCTAAAAAACAATCCTCGACAGTTTATGTCTATCTTTTACGGTTGACTCATAACAACACGTGTAATTCCTGATAGCTTAGCAGTTCGGACCATTCTGATTATATTTTTT
The DNA here is from genome assembly GCA_963576735.1 of Bedellia somnulentella. Taxonomy (NCBI): domain Eukaryota; kingdom Metazoa; phylum Arthropoda; class Insecta; order Lepidoptera; family Bedelliidae; genus Bedellia; species Bedellia somnulentella. Next base: position 1,578,326 of record OY755187.1, on the reverse strand, counting down.
TACTCTTACGTTTGTAAACCTCTCACTCATCCCTTATTTAAAAAAGGTAACATTATTACCTATTAAATAAAAAAAGAATCATAGAAATCGGCAGACAAACACCGAAATTATACATAAAATAAGCCATCGCGCCCGTGACCAAAACCAAATCTTTACTAATTTACATATAACATACTAGATGGCGCCAGTAGTTGCATCCTACATAACGTAATGATTTATTTTTTAGATTGTTATAAATACTTCATAGCGTTTTATTCCAAAATTTGCTATTAAACGGAAATACTGAACCGTTCATTCAAAATCACCAAACCACACTGTTTAGGGAGTGCTATAAATTTAATAAATTGAAAACATTGCGCCGAATTTCACAATGCTTGAGCAGTGACTGAAGAAAGATACCTCAGATATTAAAAAAAAAAGCGCTACCCGTGCGAAGCTGGGACGATCCACTAGTAAAGAATAAATAAAGGAAAGAAAAATTTACATACATAGTTCATCTCAACAAGATGTTTAGTGCTATACAAGAACGAAACTAACCGCCAATTTTCTCTTCACAACTATTAAACATTTCTTCCATCCATAATGCAGCGAGTATTTCACTTTCCCGCTCGCGATGTAACCGAATGTCTTCCACGTTACATTAATATCTGTGCACTTGGCTGGCTAATCTCTCTTAGCATGCTGGCAATATTTGCATACATATTATATTCACGACGTGCATCTTAAATGGGCTGGCAGAGGCGAATTTTCTTGCGGTTGTGTGTGTTGGAAAACCTATGACTAACATGCATACGCACATGCATATACTCATGGCTATAAATCCCTAAAAGGGCTAGCCAGAGCTTCAGAATTAGAAATACTTTAGCCACTTTTGGAATTTACGCTGTGTAGTGTCGGCTTAGAATAACACTACCCCATTTCTTCCGGTGGGTGTACGTAACAGGCGACTAACGGTATCGGGGCTTTTTATTGGATTTTTGGGCGATGCGGTTGGAGACCCATCACCAACAACCTTTATTTTACCATCTTTTCCCCATTCAACTTTACAAAAGTGGCCGAGGAATTTCTAATTCCTCAGCTCTGGCTACCCCTTCTAGGGATCAATAGCCGTGAGTATATGTATGTATGTATGTACTTTTGGAATTTGAGTGGGTAAAAGATGGCAAAATAAATGTTATTAGTGATGGGACTCCAAGCGTTAACACTCAAAAACACTTAAAAGCCCCAAAACCACTTTCGACACCCGCGGGAAGAAATGGGGTAGTGCCATTCTAAGCCGACACTACACAGCTAGTATTTAAGTATCTCGGTAATTTGTAACGAAATTAAATTACACTTTGATCATGATTATTTGTAGTAGCATTGTTTTCGTGAAATCATGACGGAGCCGGGTGACTGAAACGTTTAGTCATCGACTGTTTACATATTTTGAATATATTAAAATGTGATTACGCGAGGCATGGGCAGTGTGACTCATTTATGTTATTTGGGTTGTATGCAGGGTTTTGTAGATTCTATATCTACCTTGCTATTTTCATGCTAATCTAGCATGAGAGTCAAAGATATGATATTAATTTATCTAATGATAAGAAATATATTACAAAACATACATACATACATATACTCACGGCTACAAATCCCTAAAAGGGGTAGCCAGAGCTAAGGAGTTAGAAATTCCCCAGCCACTTTCGGAAAGTTGAGTGGGGTAAAGATGGTGAAATAAAGGTTGTTGGTGATGGGTCTCCAACCGCATCGCCCAAAAATCCCTTAATAGTCCCAATACCGTTAGTCGCCTCTTACGTACACCCACCGGAAGAAATGGGGTAGTGCTTCTAAGCCGACACTACACAGCATACTAACACTGTATTATTTTTATACATTTTATATATAAATAGTTTTGAAAAGTTATTTTATTCTGTAGTATGTACGAGGGCGGGTCAATAAGTCCGTGACTTTTGGAATAAAACACAGATTATTTGATAAAAAAATAATTTTATTTTTCAACGTAGTCTCCCTTGAGCTACACTTTGTCCAACGCTTCTCCAATTTTTTTATCCCTTCCAAAAAAAATGATTTGTCGAGGTCCTCAAAATAGGCCTTTGTTTGCGAGATTACTTTATCATTGGAGTCAAATCTTTTTCCACCTAGCCATTTTTACAGGTTTGGCAACAAGTAGTAGGGAGCAATTCATAGCCCAGTTCATGGTTTTTTGCCATGGCAACTGCACATGTGTGCACCCTTGTATTGTCTTGGTGGAAAAGAACTTTTTTCTTGGCCAAATGAGGTCGATTTTTTAACACTTTTTTACCATTGAAATCGATGGTGCAATCCCCATAGTATTTTTCAAGCTTAGCCTTGGTCTCGGTAATGGTTTTTTTCGCAAGAAATAATGCTTAATAAGCACACGAAATAAATTTTTTCCACTTTCTCCTCAAATTTGTGAGTAGTCTGATAATAATAGCTGTCAAACACAAACTAACTGACGCAGCAAGTTAAAGTTTAAACATGAGTCATCTGACAGATGCCTGCTCACAGGAGCAGTGTTGCTGTTTCAGTAAAGAGGTCAGAAATTCAAAAAGTCAAGGACTTATTGACCCGCCCTCGTATGTATGTCTGCTGCCGAAAGTTGCAGAAGTATTTCTCACATCTGGCTGCGATTGTTTTCTTATTATAGCCTGGAATATAATATGGTATTTTAATCAGGTTTTCATAATCTTTTCTACACCATCTACACTCTATCATACTAGGCCTAGGCCAACCTCCATCTTACAATGTTATGTATAACAAACTCATGCTTTTATCTGTATTAATTAAGCTATATCCTAAGTACAACTCACCCATGTGGGTTTCCTCACGATGTTTTCCCTCACCGTTAACAATCATGATAAATTAACCACACATATGTCTTAAAAAGACAAATTGGTGTAGGCCCGACCCGGGATTTGAACACTAGTCGCTTGCACGATAACCGGTGTTTTACCCATTGAGCTATCACGTCCTACTGTTAAAGCATTAAGACGTCTCAAAATTATTTTCACAGTCTCATTTTATACTGCTGCAACTAAGATAGTAACTTCTATCACTAGTAACATATGGGAGAAGGGAATGACCCCGACACTGCACGCAATTCAATTCAAAAACTATTTACGACAAAACATCATTCGTCCCGCTCTATCCTATACTAAAATCGAGAGACACATATAGTGTTTCGGTTAAAAAGGAGGTTACAAGACAGGTTTAGCTTGTTTGGTGAACTGTTTTAATTGCGTGGCTCGTTACTACGTTCAATTAAATTGTTACTACCAATGGCAGCGTGGTTGGAAAAAACAATGTTTTTTACTGCGTTTTGGTTGCGTAATCTGCGCCATTTTTTTTATTTGATTGCTTAGGAACTATAGGTTGCGAACAACAGCTTATTTATAACCTAGCTAAGAGACTAGTTGGCCGTGTAGTGTCGGCTTAGAATAACACTACCCCATTTCTACCCGTGGGTGATCGTAAGAGGCGACTATGGGTATAGGGGCTTTTTAAGTGGTTTTTGGGCGATGCGGTTGGAGACCCGTCACCAAAAACATTTATTATTACCATCTTTTCCCCAATCAATTTCCAAAAGTGGCTAAGGAATTTCTCATTCCAAAGCTCTGGCTACCCCGTTAAGGGATTTATAGCCGTGAGTATATGTATGTATGTATGCTAAGAGACTAAAGCTTACCCTAAAAGAAAAATAGGTCATATATAAAGGCTACTACGGTATTGTAGTTCGGGTTGCCAGACAAAGATAGCTACTAAATTTGATACTATTAATTATAAATATTCGTTTTAATTATGGAAAAGTTGACGAAGGAGATACAGATCATCATCATTGAGTCAGATGTTTACTTCTGCCCATGGGCATCCTTAACTCCAATCCAAAGATCTTCACAACGGCTTCCCACGACCTTGACCAAGTCGTCGGCCCACCTTTGTGTTTATCTGCCCACACTGCGTCGTTCGGTACGTGGCCGCCACTCTAGAACCTTCAATCCCCAATGGTTGTCGGCTCAGCAGGGCAAGCACGAGCCATGTTTAAACTAGTTATCGCGTGGGATAAAGCAGCCATCTCTTACGCACTTACTTAGTATCGTATACTGCCATCTCATTCTAACTGTTATCGTGTCGATAAAATAGCGCTCGTGCTTGCCCTTCTGCGTGCAATGTTCCCAGCCCATTGCTACTTGAGTTTCGAAACTTAAACGCAAGATACATTCTTTATCATCATAAATTCAGCCTGCAATTTCTTAACCAAATTGGAATAAATCGTATGAAGTGAGTTTATGAGTCTACCTCCCGGGATTCGAACCAAGGTGGTACAGTTTACGAGCCTAAAGCTGTAACTTACTACTGAGGCAGTTATTTCAACTAGGTATTGCGAAAGACAAATAAACCAATTAAAACGATGTAAAATATACATACATACATATACTCACGGCTATAAATCCCAGGAAGGGGTAGCCAGAGCTAAAGAATTAGAAATTCCTCAGCCACTTTTGGAAGGTGCGTGGGGAATAGATGGTGAAATAGATGGTGAAATAAAGGTTTTTGGTGATGGGTCTCCAACCGCATCGCCCAAAAATCCCTTAATAGTCCCATACCGTTAGTCGCCTCTTACGTACACCCACCGGCAGAAATGGGTAAAATATGAAGTGTTAAATTGAGGTAAATTGGTAAAAGAGATTTATAGAGCTTATGTGGATGGTAATGTTAGTAGATGATGACCTCGGAGGACAAATTTGGATCAAATAGAGAGTGTTCTCAAAAAGGTAGGCGTTCGTAGCATAAAGAATAAAATTGCATGTATAAAAATATTGATGGATGTGAATGAAGCTAGAGAGGTTTGCCAGGGTCGTACAAAGTGGCGATAGATAGTCTCTGCCTACCCCAATGGGAACTGATGGCGTGAGTTTATGTATGTTAAATTCGGTTACGCGGAAATGTTAAAAAGTAAAAAAGTTACAATAAACTCGATAATGTAAGAACAATAGCATTTGTAATTTGCGAAACAGATCAAAAAATTTATTGCCCAATATGTTGTGTTTGGGTTTAATCTAAAGCTACATATATACAATGGCGGTTCAAAAACCTTAACAGTTTGGTAGTAAAGTTATAAGCCTTTATTATATTGTTTAAATTTCAATTTGCCGTGTAGTGTCGGCTTAGATAGAATAACACTATCCCATTTCTTCCCGTGGGTGATCGTAAGAGGCGACTAAGGGTATAGGGGCTTTTAAGGGATTTTTGGGCGATGCGGTTGGAGACCCATCACCAATAGCCTTTATTTTACCATCTTATCCCCACGTAACTTCCAAAAGTGGCTGAAGAATTTCTAATTCCTTAGCTCTGGCTACCCCTTCTAGGGATTTATAGCCGTGAGTATATGTACATAATCAATCATAACAATTTTGTTGTGAAGTCTTCAACAGAGTATATACAATTGTCAATGAAATAATACAGATTATATTTATTAAATGACAACTTTTTCATAGCGTCACTAATAGTATTAAATAATTTAGGGACAGGACTTCAATACTCTGTTTATTAACACTTTAAGCAGTAGAGACAACTGTCTGACCGACACGGCTATGAATAGCACTGACTCATTTCTTCCCGCGGTTGATGTTAGCGGCGAGTTAGGATTTTCTTACTTTGTTAGTGTTGGAAGACGCAGTTGAGGACCCATCATCAACAAACGTTATTTGCAATCGTTTCCCACTAATACAAAACATAACATAAACTTTCACGCCGAATATCCCCGTAGGAGTTGGCAGAGGTACTAATACTTCTGAACATCACGTGACATTGTCACCTAGTGTTCAGAGTACCCACGTTTTGCATGGACAGTTTACTCACGTGATAGGGGGCAGGCCTATCGCCGTTTTGTACGAATACACTGTCACATGACTAAGTACAACTCAGCCATGTGGGTTTCCTCACGATGTTTTCCCTTACCGTTAACAACCATTAAAAATTCACCACACATATGTTTTTAGAAAAGACAAATTGGTGTTGGCCCAACTCGGGATTTGAACACTAGTCGCTTGAACGTCAACCGGTGTTCTACCCACTGAGCTATGTGGCTAAGAAATTTCTCTTTCTGAGGATGTATAGCTTGCGTCTATATATGTGTTTATACAGCTATAGTCGTTAAAAAATATGGTGACTTTTATGGTGTCCGGAGGCCTAGAACAAGCGCTATTTTATCGACACGATATCGGTTAGAATAAGATGACATTATACGATACTAAGTTAGTGCGGAAGAGATGGCTGCTTTATACCGAGCGATATCTAGTTAAAAGGTCGCCCGTAGTAGTTATGCTGGTCTACTACCGTCTGACGTGTCAGAGGAAATATTAAGCAGCAGCCACGGAACCCAATGTAAAATAGGACCCTTTTAACATTTTATTACGTGTTTTTAACATGGAACAGTGTATTTCAGTTAGTGGTGAAAGATACCCAGGCTTTTAAGTTGTTAACGTAGTTGTCTTACTTTGGCGCCACACAATTGACTTATGCCCGATTTCTGAATTGAGTATTCCAGCTGAGAACGACTTAAGTGTCGTTTTGTCTCATTCAGTTGTTAAGATTTCAATGCGACAGAACGATACTTAAGTTGCTCTCAGTTCTCAGCTGGAATTCTCAATTCAGAAATCGGGCGTTAGTCTTATATCGTAAGTTTTAACTTTAAAGCTAACGCCCGATTTCTGAATTGAGTATTCCAGCTGAGAACAACTTAAGTATCGTTCTGTCGCATTGAAATCTTATTAACTGAATGAGACAAAACGACACTTAAGTCGTTCTCAGCTTGAATACTCCATTCAGAAATCGGGCGTATTTCGTGCGGAAAGAGGCTTCTCTTATTTAAATCGACTTAAACAACTGAATCTATTTCATCACTAATGAAGAGAAATAAAACAACCTCCACTACTCATAAAAGCGCAGAAGATATGATAACATACATTTTAACAACGAATACATACATACATATACTCACGGCTATAAATCCCTAAAAGGGGTAGCCAGAGCTGAGAAATTAGAAATTTCTTAGCCACTTTTGGAAGTTGAGTGGGGAAAAGATGGTTGAATAAAGGTTGTTGGTGATGGGTCTCCAACCGCATCGCCCAAAAATCTCTTAAAAAGCCCCAATACCGTTAGTCGCCTCTTACGACACCCGTGGGTAGAAAGGGGTAGCGACATTCTAAGCCGGCACTACACGGCATTTACTTTACGTATGTATCAGTACATAGTATAAAACAAAGTCGCTTTCGCTGTATGTCCGTATGTATGCTTAGATCTTTAAAACTACGCAACGGATTTTGATGCGGTTTTTTTTAATAGATAGAGTGATTCTTAAGGAAGGTTTGTATGTATAATAAATGCATAATATAGTAGAGAAACACTGATAAATTTAAAGGTTTCTAATGTAATGTCGTAAATAAGCACGTTTTTTTGCGCTTATATTGCAAACGCTGGCTGAACCCTACGAGATAGACCAAAATAATGTACTACAGTATTGTTTACCTTAAAAAGTTCAACAAAAAAGTCCGTGATGGTACGAGTATATGTCTATCTCTTAGGGATAACCCAGCATAACCATTTTTATTCTTTACTAAAAAATGGTTATTTACGAAGTGATTTTAAACAATACAGCATTAATCCTTATCCAATTAAGTACCTTAAATAAATTGTGCATTTATTATAGATCAATATGATTTTTACAGCATGTAATTTAAGTGAATATTACCGAAGATATTACAAATTTAAAATGCAGGGTCGTAGTTGTTTGCGCCGGGCGGCGCGTGCCTATAAATAGCGCGTCGATGGCCGCGCTTCGCCTTCCCTATTCGACTTAGCTTAGGTACACTCCTTTTCACCGCCAGGGCGGCCTTCAGCCGCCCGGCAAAAACTGCTAAGGTGACACCGCATAGGCCGCAGGGCCAGCAGCACCGAACCGGTGGGGTTTTAGTCGGTAAGAGTCCGACATCTCGACTCTCGAGAGAGCGACGGGGGATCCATGAGGATTTCCCCACCGGTAAACAAAAAAAAAAACTTATAGCACTTTATGATTTGCAGCGATCGCACGCGTTAATCGGAGCTCTCTAGCGAGGAAAATATCAAGAATTAATTAAACTGAATAGAATAAGTATCTTTTGTTGTTGATTTATCTTTTGTTTTTAGTCGAACGAATAGTAAGTAAATATTTTTTACTCCAGCACTAACCAATAATTAGTGCAATTAGTTCATAATCATACGTATAGTTTTAAGTTGTGAGTTTAATCAAGTACTGAGTACCTGAGTATAAAATTTTGAACAGACATTATAAAGTCATGTCCGGAAGACGTCGTCGTGCGAACATAGGTCGTAGTACAGTGAATGCCAGAAGAGCACGTTTGCACCCGTGCGAAGCCGGGGCGGGTCGCTAGTGAAAAATAATTAAAGATAGTATAGATGACAAAATAGTAAAGAATATGTATGAAAAATTAAATGTTTATCATTTGCACAATATAAGTGAAGATACGGACTCAACGAAATAAAATGACGAGTGTCAAATAAACGGAACAAATTCCAAAATATTTGTCGTAATACAGTTACCATACGTTTTCGAGAACCGTGCACACGTGTTCAAATAAAACAAGTGCGGTACTTGGTATTCTGACGCGATGCTACTAAACTAAACAGCGTAATATCAAGACGGTATTCTCTTGAAAGGGTAGATTTGGCTGAAGGTTTGTAAGCCAATCGAAGAAATTCATTGTAGAGCTGTTAAAAGATATTTATCATTCGGATATCTTCTTTTTTGATTTGACATATTTGATATTTATCATGAACCCTTATTACCTCTTAGATGATCATTAAAAGTACTAATTAGGTATTAAATCTCACATTAGATTCTCAAGTCAGTAATTTTAGATTAAAAAAATTATACATCCGTGTGCCGTGTAGTGTCGGCTTAGAATAACACTACCCTATTTCTACCCGTGGGTGATCGTAAGAGGCGACTAAGGGTATAGGGGCTTTTTAAATGATTTTTGGGCGATGTGGTTGGAGACCCGTCACCAAAAACATTTATTATTACCATCTTTTCCCAATCAACTTCCAAAAGTGGCTGAAGAATTTTTCACTCTAAAGCTCTGGCTACCCCGTTAAGGGATTTATAGCCGTGAGTATATGTATGTAAAAAAATATGTGACTATAAATATTTTTATTAGACTTTTCCGCAAAAAACTGTCACTTTAATAATAAAAGGTTGTTTTATTTTAATTATTAATTAATTTAGTGCAATTATAACTGACAAAAAAATTACCATCTTTGCAACCATAGATGTTCGTGGCCGAGTGGTTAGGTTAGTAGCTTCTCGGTCCGCAGGTTGCGGGTTCGATCCCCGCTGAGACCAACATTTATGTGATCAGCATAAATTATTGTTTCTGAGTCTTACATTTTATTTATATGCGTATTATATAATATTCGGCATAGAATAGCACTACTCCATTTCTTCCGGTGGGTGTACGTAAGAGGCGACTGACGGTATTGGGGCGTTTAAGGGATTTTTGGGCGATGCGGTTGGAAACCCATCACCAACAACCTTTTTCTCACCATCTTTTCCCCACTCAACTTTCCAAAAGTGGCTGAAGATTTTCGAATTCCTTAGCTCTGGCTACCCCTTCTAGGGATTTATAGCCGTGAGTATATGTATATGTATGTATATATATAATATTAAATGTATCGTTGAGTTAGTATCCCGTAACACAAGTTCTACTTAGTTTGGAACTAACTTAGCGTATAATGTTTCCGTATATATTAATGTCGTAGCAATCTATCAACATAACATAACATAAACATTCACGCCGAATATCCCCGAAGGTGTTGGCAGAGGTACTAATACTTCTGAACATCACGTGACTTTGTCACCTGGTGTTCAGAGTACCCACGTTTTGCATGGACAGTGTTCTCACGTGATAGGGGGCAGGCCTATCGCCGTTTTGTACGAATACACTGTCACATGACTAAGCACAACTCAGTCATGTGGGTTTCCTCACAATGCTTTCCCTCACCGTTAACACCATGACAAAACCATGATAAATTAACCACACATATGTCCTTAGAAAAGACAAATTGGTGTAGGCCCGACCCAGGATTTGAACACTATAAAGATAAAAGATATTTATTTGTTACCATACACAATAACAACATATAGAAATATTACAATTTAAAAAGAAAAGATGGCAACAAAAAGGCAAAGTACCTCAGCTAGGTTCCCAACATTATCCGCAGGACACTGCTGGGGAGCTGGTTTTCTGGTACCGCCTGTAACTTACATACTAATGATTTATGTCTACTAGTCCACTAGTCGCTTGCACGTTAACCGGTGTTCTACCCATTGAGCTATCACGTCGTCTATCTATCTACTAACAGTATAATATCAAGTAGCAATCATACTAAGTATAAACGATACTGGATATTTTCAGCAGAATTTAAGCCCGGTTACATAATTAACATGGAATACATTTATAACTATTGCGTTCTTTGCTTTCTAAAGTGTGTCGGCCATTATCCTTCGAGCAAACTGAGGTCAATATATTATGTGTCATCTCATACATACATACATGCATATGGGTCTTTGTCATATATACTTACAAGTATATGTAATGCCGGCTTAGAATGTCGCTACCCCTTCCTACCCACGGGTGTCGTAAGAGGCGACTTAGGGTATTGGAGCTTTTTATTGGATTTTTGAGCGATGCGGTTGGAGACCCATCACCAAAAACCTTTATTTTTACCATCTTTTCCCCACTCAACTTCCAAAAGTGGCTGAGGAATTTATTATTCTTTAGCTCTGGCTACCCCTTCTAGGGAAATACAGCCGTGAGTATATGTATGTATGTATGTATATGTAAAATAAAAGTCACCTTGGAAACTTAGTAGGTGAGATCGAGCGTTACCTATGTAGAGGGTATATGATCAATTCTTAAGAAAAGCGACGGCTTACAATGTCACTAACCCTGTCTACCCACGGGTGTCGTAAGAGGCGACTAAGTGAATGGCACTTTTTAAAGTGTTTTTGGGCGATGCGGTTGGAAACACAACAGCAACGATAATTTATTTCTACCATTTTGTCCTCTATCAACTTCACTTCACATTAATAATACTGTCCCTTCGATCATATATACCAAAGATACACCAAGATAGCACGAAAAACGGCCCGGCCAAACAGTGCTTTTTTGTATGGTAAGCACTGTTTCACTGACAGTCGCGTGCTAGATCTTGCAATAAGTAATAGGTCTTTAGAAAATGCGGTAAGGTCGATAATCGTAGGAAAATAAATATTGAATTGTCAAACAGTCTTGTCATTCTCGCGGTCCACTTTTGTGCGTTGAATTTGTATGGAGTGCGGCATCTTTAGTATATACGATCGAAGTACTGGGCCAGCAAAACGTCAAACATGTTCAGAAATACTAGAACTTTTACATGCTTACGTACTTATATATACTTACGCCATTAGTTTGCATTGGGGTAGGCAGAATTCACACATACGTATCTACTCTACACGAAATTATTGATCGCCACTTCGCACGATCCTGACAAACCTCCCTAGCTTCGTTTACATCCATCAATCTTTTCATACATGCTCTTTTATGCTTCATTCTTCGGACGCTTGCCTGCCTCATTGCCTTCATTGCCTCTGCCCACCCCAATGGAAATAAATGGCGTTTGTATATGTGTCTATGTAAATACTAGGACCTTTGCATTTCTTCAACTCAAATTTTATAGCCCATGTCTTAATCTCTCTCACAGCCCATATATGTCCCCACCAAGGGGCTCGAGCCTACCCTATATAGGGCGATTTGGCTATAGTCCACCACGCTGGCCAATTGCGGGTTGGCAGACTAACGACTACTACCGTAAAAGTAGCCGGGACCGACGGCTTAACGTGCCCTCCGAAGCACGGAATCATCTTAATTTTCGGATAATCAGGTGACTCAAGCCTGCAATATCCTTCCAAACTGGGTTAAATCTTACAAATTAAATTTGTAACTTTACCACCCCTCGGGAATCGAACCCGAATCCTCCGTACTTGAAACCAAGCGCTTAACCGCTAGACCATGGAGGCAGTTAATCAACCTAAGTAAATAAACTCGCCCCAGCATACAAGCTATACCAAGCCACCCTCAACAAGGACGCACTATTACCAGTATTCCATGCATTGCCAAGTACACATGTAAATGCACGCTCCTTTTGTGCGCAAGGGGTCAATGACTATGGGTCTGCGCCGCCTTGCCTCATTGTTCATCGTACGAATGGGAATGTATATGTTTTGTAGACGTACGGCGTGTGCCTTCGCCTTTGTTTTGCTGACTATTTGTTTATTTAAAGGTGTTGAAATTATTGTTAAAAACCCAAATTTCATACATACATACATATACTCGCGGCTATAAATCCCTAAAAGGGGTAGCCAGAGCTGAGAAATTAGAAATATATGCTGAATTGCCTATATATGCTGACGTCATTAGTTCCCATTGGGGATTGGGCTGATATATCAACTGCCCACGCAAAACGAGTTGCCCCGTTGAACGAACCTTGCAAATTTTCTTCACATACATACATATACTCACGGCTATACATTCCGAAAAGGGGTAGCTAGAGCTAAGAAATTAAAAATTCCTCAACCACTTTTGTAAGTGGCGTGGGGACAAGATAGTAAAAACAAAGGGTTGGTGATGGGTCTCCAACGGCATCGCCCAAAAATCCCTTGAAAAGCCCCAATACCGTTAGTCGCCTCTTACTTACACCCACCGGATGAAATGGGGTAGTGCTATTCTAAGCCGATACTACACAGCATTTTCTTTACATTTAATCATTTTAAAATACACGTTCTTCTATTATTCACATTCACATAATTGATATTTTAAATATTGATCGTACGTTGAATATACTTCTGTAGCGATATACATACACTTTATCTTAAATTGGGACTTTTATGCGGGCATGTAAGGGCCCACCTAACCAATATTATATCCAACACAATTACATACATACAAACATATACTCACGGCTATAATTTCCTTGAAGGGGTAGCCAGAGCCAAGGAATTATAAATTCCTCAGCCACTTTTGAAAGTAAACTAACTAAAATAAAGATCTCCAACCGCATCGCTTAAATATCCAATAAAAAGCCCCAATACCCTTAGTTGCCTCTTACGACACCCGTGGGTAGAAAGGGGTAGCGCATTCTAAGCCGACACTACACGGCAAAATTATGTCTTACATAATTATGTCCAAAATTCAAATTTTTTACGGTTTTGTACTACCTGTCTTTTTCTATTGTACTTTGTCATGTTTTTTTAAATTATTCTCTCTTTCTAAAGACATTTAAAAACAACAGAACCCTCAATAAAAATACACATTCAACGACGATAAAAGCGCATACAACGCATTCAACTCAGAGGCAATTAACTTCGTCAATTGAAAAAGTGCATCCGAATACTGCCCATCATTGGACCGTATAAATAAACGTAACCCCGTTGAACTCTGAGTCAGCATTACTCATACGAGCTATATTGATACTCACGCTATTAATTTGAACAGAGATAGACAGATACTGGGTAGCGCCACTTTGTGCGATTTACTCACTCAGTATAGTGTGTTGTCCATTTCTTCTACACTTCCTTCGTCACAGCCCGTAAATGTCCCCACCGAAGGTCTTAGACAAATCCAAATTGAGTTAAACTGGCCAAAGTTATACACTGGCCCATTGTGGGTTGGCAGTCTACCGAGTCCTAAAGTAACAGTAGCCGAAATCGAAAGCTCTAAGTGCAATCTGTATAGCAAGCACGAGCGCTGTTTTATCGACACGATAACGGTAAGAATGAGATGGCAGTATACGATATTAATTAAGTGCGTAAGCGATGGCTGCTTTATCCCACGCGGTAACTAGTTTAAGCACAGCTCGTGCTTGCCCTGCTGAAGCACAAAGTCCTTTTCTCTTACTACCTCGCAGATCCCCGGAAATACATCAAAATTAGTTTTATTGAGAAACTAGTAGACCGCGCCCCAGCTTTGAAGAGTGTTATTTTAGAAATTTCTAATGTTACTTTAATGGTTCTTTTGATAATATACACTCTATGTTTCTCAAGATATGGGTTTCTATGGATGAAATAAGTTTTAAAATTGGTTGAGATGTTTTGGTTTGCCATGATGGTACAAAGTGGCGATCAACAGTCTCTGCCTACCCCAATGGGAACTAATGGCGTGAGTATCTGTACGTTTTTTCCGGAGCCAATTCTTTACAATAAGTTTAGATCGCGCCTGACTCCAAAGAGGGTAGTGCAATTCTGAGCACACAAACAATACAAAAGCTCTGTATTTTGTTAGCTATAATAAAATATATCTACTTATTTGTTACGTGTTTGCCATCTCATATTTACTTATCATCAACATTCATAGCGAGGTTCGCCGTGTCTGCGACCTCGACTCATACATACATAAATAACATTATGACTTAGTTTATGTGATAGGGACTTGGAAATACATACATACGAATAAGCCGTGTAGTGTCGGTTTAGAATAGCACTACCCCATTTCTTTCGGCGGGTGTACGTAAGAGGCGACTAACGGTATGGGGCTATTAAGGGATTTTTGGGCGATGCGGTTGGAGACCGATCACCAACAACCTTTATTTTTACTATCTTTTCCCCACTCAAATTTCCAAAAGTGGCTGAGGAATTTCTAATTCTTTAGCTCTGGCTACCCCTTCCTGGGATTTATAGCCGTGAGTATATGTATGTATGTATGTACATACGAATAAAGAATAGGAGTAGCCAGACCTTCAGAATTAGAAATTCATGAACTGCTTTTTTTAAATTGAAGGGGAAAATTATTGAATTGCTGCCCTTAGTAGTGTCTTTAAAAAAAAAGATGGTGACCCAATAACACACATACATTACTCACGCCCATAAATCCTAAAAAGGGGTAGCCAGAGCTTCATAGCTAGAAACTTCTCAGCCACAGTTAGGCAAATTTACAGGGGACAAGATGGTAGATATAAACTATCGTTGGTGATGTGATGAGTCTACAACCGAATCGCCCAAAAACCACTTGGTGACCCAATAAAATGAGTTATATTTCACCCAACACAAATCTAAGTTCCTTTTTCGCATAAAAGTCACCACTTATATGTCTCAGTAAGGTTTTTATATTCGGTTAGATAACATAAATGATTCAACATACACATAACACTTATTAAACCCAACCTGAACGATGCACGATGAATAATTAAATGCGCGTCTAAATATGTCGTTTTCGTTCCCATTTAGGAACCGGAAGTCTGCTTTTAATGGCGGCGTGATTCAAAATGGCGCTCACATATGTGTGTGCCAATCGCTTTTAAATGGGTTATCGTATTGAATTCGTTATTGTTGTTGGTCGGTTGCTAATTAATTTACAGTTATTAATATCGGTTGCTGAATGTGTAGAGCAATCAAAAGTATATATCATTGTTAGATATTTTCATTGCAGTCCCTAGTCCCACGAAAATTTCACACAAAAATTATGCATTTTATATGCATACGTACTCACTCTGAGTGCGCAAAAATTAGGCGTATAAAATTAGCATTCATATGGCATTTATTGACTCTTCATTCCAATAACAAATTTCAATTCGTCAATCAAGTCGGTAAACTCGGGTAATGTCCGATAATTTGACGGTAAACATCATAAAGCCGAATAGGTCTCTTTCGCACTCTCGTTAACGAAACGTTATATTTTTTCATGCATACAACCTGCACACAACCATTTATAAGACCTTTTTCATTGCAACCCACAAAAGTATACATAAGTTTGCTGACTCACCTTAATTTTATTTACCTTTCGATCCTAAGCTTTTCTGGGAGAGATCGTTTTAGGTGATAATTATCATTATAATGATAAGGCAGCCAATTGTACTCGGTAAATATATTTCATTATTTCTGTGAATATTTTTGTTCTATATGTAATATTTTTTTATGTGTTGAATGTGTGTTTCTTTTTGTTAGATGTTTAGTGTATAATATATTATAATAATATATATAGTTTATATTATTAAAATTATCTTCGTGTCAGTAACTTAACAGATCATTGTATCTTTCTAGCATCTAACTAGATCTGTAAAATATGTCCGAATAATTCTTATTTAAGCTTTAAATATAACACCAAAAAATCTAAAATCACCCTTCTCCCCATTCCAGTCCGGCAAGTACGGCGAAGGTTGGATCGGCTCGGCGCGCGGCGTGGCGGTGCACATCCGGGGGCGCGGACCGGAAGGTGAGCACGTGCACACCGGATGTACCTGGCCGCTGCTGTCTAGTGCCGCGCCGGACCAACCCCTGCCGAGCGAGCCGTGGGTCGCGGTTATTAAGAGGGGGAACTGTAACTTTGAAATTAAGGTGAGAGATTTGTGAAGTGAAATTTAATAGGTCACTCGTGAGTTATTCAAAGGCCACTGATGGATAAAGAACATACCACTTCACACATGGACTTCGCCGGAATGGTCGAAGAAATTAGTACCTCCTTAGCCTGGCTACTTGCATTGGCCTCCCAAGAGTTATGTGGCGCTGTACATAAGTTTTCTGGTGCGTCACTGGTAAGTAGTACCTAGTGGTTAGTAGTAAGTATTTCTTTCCTCTCTCCGATATAAATAGGTACAAGGATAGGGAAAACATTGTTTGTTATTGTGAGTAATGTGAGGGATGTCGCTACGGGAGGGAGGGAGACCTTATTAAAATATATATTTACAAATCGACTACTTTAGAGATTTACTTATCACTAGGATAGAAACAATCAAACGTAAAAAAAAACTATTAGGAACTGACACAACTACTAGCGACATGATAGTCCAGTGGGTAGAACACCCGCCCGAAAACAGAAGGGCGTGAGTTCCAATCCCGGGTCGGGCCTACACCAAAGACATATGTGTGGTTAATTTATCATGTTTGTTAACGGTGAAGGAAAACATCGTGAGGAAACCCACATGGCTGAGTTGTACTTAGTCATTTGACAGTGTATTCGTATAAAACAGCGATAGGCCTGCCCCCTATCACGTGAGTACACTGTCTAAGCAAAACGTGGGTACCTTCTCTGGACACTAGATGGCGCTGCCATGTGAGTTCAGAAATATTGGTACCTCTGCCAACCCCTTCGGGGATAAACGGCGTGAACGTTAATGTTATGTTTATTATTAGGAACTGCTTAATTAAGAGATTTTTACATGCATATCTAAGTTACCATACTTCCGCTTGGCTGAAGAACGTCTATTTATTTACAAGTGTCATTTATAAGAGGGCACATCCCAGAATTTTAATGTATGTTTTGTATAGCTGTATAATCGAAATGACGTATCATAAATTTATCAGTGATTAAATATTTATTGTCAGGTTGGTCGCAATGTTATCAATATTCGAGAAATTATCTTTTGTTAGTATATGATAAGATAATACGACGATTCATTACATTATTGGCGAATTAATAATATTTAGAAGCTACCAGACGGTCTGGCAAACGTAGATTTAATTCCATTCATAATATCGTTAAATTTCATGTACATCCTCACGAATATCGTACAAAGTGGCGATCGATAGTCTCTGCCTACCCCAATGGGAACTAACCGCGTGAGAATATGTATGTATGTATGTATGTATCCTCACGAATGGTGATTAGGCCATAACCAAAGTAAGACGATAAACACTGATGATACTAATAACTCTACCGTTGATAGCAAGAGCCGATAGATTCCAATACCATCTTGGTCATCCATTCTCGAACAATGCGATTGAATTTAAAAAATATGGGATTTGGGAGACAAGTTGATTATGTTTATCAAGCTATATCATATATATTTATTGAACAATTTGCTGTGTAGTGTCGGCTTAGAATAGCACTACCCCATTTCTTCCGGTGGGTGTACGTAAGAGGCGACTAACGGCATTTAAAGGATTTTTGGGCGATGCGGTTGGAGACCCATCACCAACAAAAGGTTGTTTAAAAATTTTTTCCCCACTCAATTTTCCAAAAGTGGCTGAGGAGTTTCTAATTCCTTAGCTCTGGCTACCCCTTCTAGGGATTTATAGCCGTGAGTATATGTATGTATGTATGTTATTAAACATCGACGCTGAGTTCATCAAACATGACACAGGAATAAAATTAGTTTGGTAAACCAAAACATGACTATGTTCAAAGCGGTTTAAAATTAACGAAAGACTATTAAAATTAAATATAAAATTAACTAACTAAAATAAGCAAACTCCTCCGTATTCGCATAAACAATAACATAATCACGTGTCGTAAATAATGCGAATATGCCAACATAGTGTATTCAGCTAAACAATAACACTACCACGTCTCGTTTGCAGGTACAAAACGCATGGCGAGCCAATGCGTCGGCCGTACTTATCTACAACGACCGGGAGAACCCCGGACTGGAGAAGATGAAACTGTCTTCTGATAATGGACGTGAGTACATCACCTTACAACTATAGATTTATATCTGTGGGAACACATACATATACTCACGCCGTTAATTTCCATTGGGGTAGGCAGAGACTATCGATCGCCACTTCGTACGATCCTGGCAAACCTCTCTAGCTTCGTCTACATCTACAATATTTTCATACATGCTCTTTTATTTTTTTCATACTTCGGACGCCGGCCTTTTTGAGCACACTCACAATTTGGTCCAAGTGTGTCCTCCGTGGCCGTCCTCTTCTAACATTACCCTCCACATTAGCTCTACAGATACCTTTTACCAATTTCCTATCATCCATCCTCTCGATGTGCCCAAACCATCTCAACATTCCATTTTCTATCTTTCTTACAATAATAGACCAATTGACTAGACATTAGACTATCCAGTGCTCCATTAATCGCATTACCCTTTGTCACTCTTCTCTCGATATCTTCATAACACTTTCCATCTCTAGTAAACAAACTTTCCTGATATACAAACTCATTCACTTGTTCCAAATAGTAAAGATATTATGTACCAACTTATAATTTGTATTCATAATTGCCGTGTAGTGTCGGCTTAGAATCGCTACCCCTTTCTACCCACGGGTGTCGTAAGAGGCGACTAAGGGTATTGGGGCTTTTAATTGGATTTTTGGGCGATGCGGTTGGAGACCCATCACCAAAACCTTTATTTTACCGCCACTCAACTTCCAAAAGTGGCTGAGGAATTTATAATTCCTTGGCTCTGGCTAACCCTTCTAGGGAATTGAAGCCGTGAGTATATATATATATATATCAGATATAATTTGATACCGCGATGTAGGATATGAGAGAGACGGCGCTAGTGTGCGAGTGAGTCCGCCAATGTGTGCACTTGATGCGCGGACTGGGTCGTTACATGACTTATTTATAGTGTAGAGCGACGCTTAGGATATTTGACTTTTAAAAGGCTGGTAGTGGCAGTTATACCTTATTAATCCCATCCATACATACTCATTCTTTCTTACTATGGACTCCCAACTGAATATATTTTCAATACAAGCTTTAAATTCATCCATCCGCTCCTTGTCCATATTTTAATATCCCTTTTTCAATTATTATATGACACTGAACGCTTTAAAAATATATAGCGAAGTGAGATCCATTTTCTTATGTAGGTTTTCCAAGGAAATCCAAATTTAAAAGAAACCTTATTTACTCGATTAGGTTTGTGTGTTCGCATTGTGTTTAATGATAATGTTAAAATAGCCCAAATATGTCGTCTAGTCATAACAAAAAGGGCACCACAAAACGTATGCTACCTTACAAACCGACATAAAATGTTGTAACACAAAAACATTGACTCACATTATTTATCACATTTCATCATCTAAATCTCTCGTCTTGCATCACCGCCACTATCTTGTATATCAAACTGTCGTAATAACATCTCGGCCCTTTGTCCCGTAACAATGGGCAGTGATACACGTATTGTTCATACAATGTGCTGACTGCGCCAAGGATGGAGTGTGTGGGTTGCATTGTTTTGTTTGGTGGTAATTGGTGTGTTAATTGTTTTGCTTAGCATTCATACTTAACTGAGTAATATCGGCTTCGAATAGAACTAACACATTCCTTCCCGCGAGTATCGTGACTAAGGGTATTGGAGGAGCATTTTTTATTTATTGTTTATTTATTTATTAGTTCGGAATAGTTGTTGGGATATGTTGCTGTGTAGTGTCGGCTTTGCTGTGTAGTGTCGGTTTAGAATAGCACTATCCCGTTTCTACCGATGGGTGTACGTAAAAGGCGAATTAAGGTATTGGGGCTTTTAAGGGTTTTTTGGTCGATGCGGTTGGAGACCCATCACCAACAACCTTTACTTTAACATCTTTCCCCACTCAATTTTCCAAAAGTGGCTGACGAATTTCTAATTCCTTAGCTCTGGCTACCCCTTCTAGGGATTTATAGCGGACACTACACGGCGTTCTAAGCCGACACTACACGGCGTTCTAAGCCGACACTACATGGCGTTCTAAGCCGACACTACATGGCGTATAAGCTGTACTTTAATAATATCTTAGTATTCAATCCCAAACATGTGACACGTGAAAGACACCAGTAGTAAACCCACGCACACCAATCCCGAATCGCAAAAAGTCTCATTAGTAGAAACACACTAATATTAATTAACTTATTCTGAATTATGTCCACTGAATGGATCGCGTGGGAACCACGTGAGTTCACGTGTGTCTGGAAACCGGATTAAACCGGATTTGCCGGTAATCCGGTGTCTCGACCTACGATACCGGGCTTAGTTGCTAATTGCAAACGGTTTGGCTTTACAAGTGTGATATGGAAATTATCATTTTAATTTCCCAAGTTACATAACATAAAATATACTCGCGCCATTAGTTCCTATTGGCATAGGCAGAGACTATCGATCGCCACTTCGTTCGATCCTGACAAACGCTTCGTTTACATCCGTCAATCTTTTCATACATGCTCTTTTATTCCACATACTTCGGACGCCTGCCTGTTTAAGCACACTCTCAATTTGGACCAAGTGTGTTCTCCGTGGTCGTCCTCTACTGACATTACCATCCACACTAGCTCTATAATCCCCTTTACCAATTTTCTATCATCCATACTCTCTATGTGCCCAAACCATCTCAGCAATCCTTATTCTACCTTTCTTACAATATCATCTTTCACACCACACTTTTCATTATTTTATTATCACTGTGCACGCACATGTTCCAGGTGCTGCTTGTGGCCGATGTTTAAATTAGCTTTTATTCAATGTCTGTAAATGTTAATTATGTGTTGTGCTTTTGTCTTCCTTTGTATTTTATTTTTTTATTTCTTCTGTCTTAATTATTAGTTTTGTTTTACTTTAAGTTCTTACTAACATAGTGATAAGTTTATTGGTACTAACAAACTATGGACCGTACAAAATAATCTGAAATAAATGATTTTTATTTTATTTATTATCATTACTGCCTCCGTGGTCTAGCGGTTAAGCGCTTGGTTTCAAGTGCGGAGGTCTCTGGTTTGATTCCCGGGGGGTGGTAACGTTACAAATTTAATTTGTAAGATTTAACACTGTTATGAAGGATATTGCTGGCTTGAATCACCTGATTATCCGAAAATTAGATGATTCCGTGCTTCGGAGGTCACGTTAAGCCGTCGGTCTCGACTACTATTACGGTAGTTGTTTTAGTCTGCCAACCCGCAATTGGCCATTGTGGTGGACTATGGCCAAATCGCCCTATATAGGGTAGGCTCGAGCCCCTTGGTGGGGACATATATGGGCTGTGAGGAATTATCATTAAGTATATTAGAGACCTTAATTTAGAAATGTAAAATTCGTTCGTTTTTGTAGAAATCGTGTAATACAGGCGGAACTTCAATGCTAGTTGGTTTTAAATAGCTTTCTATTAACAAAAGACTTTAATCGGTTTCATCAATTCAATATCTACCTGCAACTAACACAAAATATTGCAGACTATTCCTTTCTGCAAGAAATCTTAACCTTTAAGAATCAATATTATTTTAATCAATCCTTTCTTAGTCTTTTTCGAAACTTTCTGGACAACGAGATTTTGATGCGTAGTTCTTGTAACAAAAACCTAGAGTGGCAACATTTATGTCTTTTATCTGTAAACCATTCACTTGATTATTCCGCCCAATATCTTATTTTTTCTGTTCAAGTATGAAGAATAAAACAGCATGTATGAGAATATTTATGGATGTGAACGAAGCTAGAGAGGTTTGCCAGGATCGTACAAAGTGGCGATCGATAGTCTCTGCCTACTCCAACAGGAAGTAAAGGCGTGAGTATATATATGTATGTTTGATACCAAAGTCAAATCAATATCAACAGAAACAAAAAACAACCTAAGTCCATATAATTTTTTCCACGCTCCAACCTCACTCAAGGCCCTCACAAGAACCAACCAAGGCCACCGCATCGCAACCGAGCCACGCAAAGTGCATGTGCAAAGGCTTACCTTGGCAGTGGCTCTGATCTGGTTAAGGGCATGTTGACGCAGCCAGCTTATTGGATTGTTGTAATTCGATTGGCGTCTGCTTGGCGGCAATCTTGTTATCAATCAAAGTAACATGAATATGAATAAGTGTGTATGGATATTAAATTGTGAAATTTGTCCATAAAAGACTTACTAGTTTTAGTATTACTTTCCTTTGGGACGGGTCGGGGCTAAAGATCAACACTTTGTGTTTGTACAATCCCGGAAATTTCTCGAACTTCATACGCATTAAACTTTTCATATATGCCGTTTTATACTTATATAAATATGTTCTTTCTTTCTTTAATTTCTATTTGATTCAAAAGTCAATTCATCTCACTACTTATTACGATAGCGCAGCGCCATAGTCAATCATGTAAGGTCAGTGCGGGTTTGCAGACATCAATGACTACATACATACATATACTCACGGCTGTAATTCCCTAGAAGGGGTACCCAGAGCTAAAGAATTATAAATTCCTCAGCCACTTTTGGAAGTTGAGTGGGGAAAATATCGTAAAATAAAGGTTTTTGGTGATGGTCTCCAACCGCATCGCCCAAAAATCCAATTAGCCATGAGTATATATATGTATGTATGTATGAGCTGGCATTAGCTTTATGAAACAATGATATGATCTGTAACATGTTTGTTGTATTCGCAGTTGGTGTTCAATAAATAAATAAAAACAAAGGTAATATTTGTTTTAGGCAACATCAGCGCCGTGTTCACGTACAAGTGGAAGGGCGAGGAGATCGCGCGGCTGCTGGACAACGGCACGCGCGTCCACGTCGCCGTCACGCGCGGACGCACGCTCACGCAGCTCAACAATAATATTAATAAGTATGTCACATTTATCGTTTAATTTAAATTACTATTTTGATAGTGCCATGTAGTGTAGGCTTAGAATAACACTACCCCGTTTCTTCCCATGGGTGTACGTAAGAAGCGACTAAGGGTATTGAGGATTTTTAATGGATTTTTGGGCGATGCGGCTGGAGACCCATCACCAACAACCTTTATTTTACGATCTTTTCCCCACTTAACTTCCAAAATTGGCTGAGGAATTTATAATTCTCTAGTTCTGGCTACTCCTTCTAGGGATTTATAGTCGTGAGTATATGTATGTATGTATCAAAATAAACTCCTACACTTGCATGAGGAATCGCTTATTCAAATGCTTTAGCTGTGAGCTGTGAGTGTAAAACTAACCGCATTAGAGTTTCACTTTGCACATTTATCCATAGAAAGTGGCGCCACCATCACTATTTTATAGATTAAGGGCGTCCCCCGAAAAGATGAGAACCTTGAAACGGCATTTGGGCTTCCCCCTGCCGTTTCCTCACCTTTAATCAAACTCGTAAAATAAGCCATCTAGTGACTCACTAGTAACTATTATAAATAACCATAAACTAAGCGCCATCTACGGAAATAGTCTCGTACTACGTTGTAGAATCGCTACGTGCGTATTGATATTACAATTATGTCTCGCTTGGATGAATATAATTATATAAATTAAAATAACTTCACAAAACTATTTTTATGACACCTTCGGAATATAGGAGGGGAATATGTCGAGAAGAAAACTCGTGATAGTGGGTTTCAGGTGACACCAAGTAAAAGGGGATTATGTTATTCTTAGCCGACACAACAAAGTGTTCGTGGATGGCAGTAGAAATAACGTAACGTGCTATTATCGCAACGTCCAAAAATCACACTTGAATAAAAAATCGGCATAAATTATAAAACAGGAGAAAGCATTTAGTAAATACTACCACTCGCCTCTTATGTACACCCACCGGAAGAAATGGGGTAGTGCTATTCTAAGCCGACACTACACAGCAATAATATATAATTCATAACGTGTTCCGAGTCACGCTACAAGGAATAAACATGTATTCGCCCTAGGGGTCAGCAGGACCAATGTAGGTAAGAGGGCTCCTTTGTGCAGGATGTGCGATACATATAATATTTATTTCACGGATGTAGACTTATTCTGCTTTTCGAAGCAGCGCTGCAAGAAAATGTTCTTACTTATTTTAAAAAGTCTATGTTATTAATTATTACAATTATTGTTTAAATTTATCTTAAGAATGTTGTGTATTTACTTCTGTCTATTTATGTTCGTTGTGGTTGTTATCATTTTTCATATTTTATTTCTGTTTTTCTGTATTGATAACTTTTTTGTATTGATTGTTTTTGTTATCTATCTGTGAGAAAAGTTGAGGAGATACCAAAATTTATTTACTTATGTTCTATATGTTGTTATTCTATATTCTTTTTGGTTTTTCTGTTTTTTCTCCTTAATAAATAAATAAATAAATAATAATAATTCAAAAATATATACTTGGTTATAGTTTCTTGTTAGAAGGAGACTATAAATATGCGTCTTTTTTATTTGTTTATTTACTTAATTAGAGGTTTGCTTTTTAAGGGATTTTTGGGCAATGCGGTTGGAGACCCATCACCAACAACCTTTTATTCTACCATCTTTTTCTTACTCAACTTCCAAAAGTGGCTGAGGATTTTTTAACTTCTCAGCTCTGGCTACCCCTTTTAGGGATTTATAGCCGTGAGTATGTATGTTGTTCAAAAGTTTTTTGTTTAATTGGAAATTTTTGATTTTCTGCACATGTTTATTTCCTTTATTTAATTTTCCGACGTTATTATAAGGTAAACAATACTTTTAATCTTACTAAAAAAAGATGTAAAAACATCACATAAATTGAAAGCAAAAAGATAATAATTGTTTCAGCTGGATTTACAGAACATTAGGATAAAACGAGCGTATTCACAAAACAGAATTATTCGCAGTATTTTTAATCATGCATTTATCATCATAAGTCATAACCGAAACAAAATAATTTTACGAGGAAAGAAATAAACAAAAAGCATGTCCCGGATAGAAGATTTGAACTCACGCCCATATCAACAGCGCATGGCCCCTAATGCGTTAGACCATTTCGTACTTACAAAACAGGGTGAAATTAACGATAATATTACGATTGTTATCAAACTTATAATGTAAAGCAAAACAAGCGACTATGTTGCGCACAACCAAAATAAATTATCTAAAAAGCGGCCAAGAGCGAGATGGACTCGCTAATGAAGGGTTCCGTAATATTCCTTATATACAGTGAAATTAATAAATTAGGTAAGTAATTTGATTTAATACGTTTAAAAATAGAACTACTGGCTAGATCTCATTCAAACCAATTTTCGTTAGTAGTTTGTGTAGTAATACACATCATATATTTTTTTTCAGTTTTATCATGCCCATATTTTAGAAGTTACGGGGGGGGGGACACACATTTTACCACTTTGGAAAAGTCTCTCGCGCAAACTATTCAGTTTTGAAAAAAATGATATAAGAAACCTCAACATCATTTTCAAATACCTTTTGATAGATACCCCATACGTATAGGTTTGATGAAAAAAAAAATTTTGAGTTTCAGTTCTATGTATGGGGAACCCTAAAATTTTTTATATTTTTTTCAGATTTTATTTTAAAATCTTAATGCGGTTTACAGAATACATCTACGCACCAATTTTTAATAATGTAATTCTTATAGTTTCGGAATAAACTGGCTGTGACATACGGACGGACGGACGGACGGACAGACAGACAGACATGACGAATCTATAAGGGTCCCGTTTTTGCCATTTGGCTACGGAACCCTAAAAAGCGCGGGAAGCGGCAAGCAGCTCTATTACAGAAAAATTCGACACAAGCCCTGCGCACAGCCCCGGATCTAGGGGGGGGCAAACCGGGGCACCTGCCCCGGGCGGCAGTTTCAGAGGGCGCCAAAATCAGTTTAGTACATTCTGTATAGTTATACCCTAATTGGCAATACTGATAACGTACGTATCACTGCCGGGGATTACCCCGTATGTCACATGTAGCACTAGAGGCTACACGAACCGAGCCGAATAACCCTTTACGCTAAGGGACGATCGTTGTTTAGTTTATTTTAGATTGCGTGTCCGAGTAATTAGTAAAATGAAACAACAAAGAGCCTAGATGAAAATTTCGCCTTCCTCAGTGGTCACGCATTTTTAAATATGTCGACTGATGATCTGCAGAAACATGGAGCCGATCTAGCTCGAAGATATTCAAAAGACTTGAATGCAGTTGATTTTTGCCAGGAACTTTCTATATTCAAAGACCTAGTAACCGAACTTGATGAAAAATCAAGTGCATTCGACCTGTTACAACATCTGTGTAAGAATGACTTGCAAGAAGCGTTTCCTAAAGTTAGTATAGCTTTGAGGATATACTGCACATTACCGACGACATCTGCCAGCTGTGAGCGAAGTTTCAGCAAACTGAAAATAATTAAAAACTATATGCGTTCAACAATGAGCCAAGAACGTTTATCTGACCTCACGATTCTAGCTATTGAAAATAAAACTGCCTTTGAGACGAACTTTGATGAGCTAATAGATTCTTTCGCGGAAAAGAAAGCACGAAAAAAAAACGATGAGGAAAATTTAAAAAAATGCCTTGAATATCGGGAGCGTTGTTAATTTTTGTTGTTATATTTAATTTGATGTCACACTAAAGACAAAGTTATTAGTAATA
Organism: Bedellia somnulentella; assembly: GCA_963576735.1. Classification (NCBI taxonomy): domain Eukaryota; kingdom Metazoa; phylum Arthropoda; class Insecta; order Lepidoptera; family Bedelliidae; genus Bedellia; species Bedellia somnulentella. The sequence continues at coordinate 1,551,230 of OY755187.1, read as the reverse complement.
AATAATAAAGAGTACAAATTTATTAAAGAGTATTCTTTCGACCACCAAAAATGCCACTTAGTGTTAATCAAACGCTCACGAGAGGGGGCGCTATATCAAGTTCTTGCCCCGGTTCGAAAAAATCGTAGATCCGGGGCTGCCTGCGCATGAAGGCTAACAGCCATCTGCCGCCCCGTTCTCCGCACAGGGACCCGCTAAAGATTGACATTGAAATTTAGGGAAAATGCTTTATAACTCCATAATTAGGATGAAAAGACTAAAAATGATTCATACAGATGATAGATTACTCAGTTGTCTACGCAAATATTAATAATAATAATAATAATAATAATAATAAAGCCATTTATTTCTCACTTAATTTTTTTACATTTCAACTTAAAAATACAAATTATTATTAATTATGCACTTAAAATATAACATTCATTACATAACAATTTATTTTTAACATCAGATCTAATTAATATAAATTAAAATTTTAAAATCAAAATTATAAATTAAAATTATAAATTACAATTATAAATCAAAATTATAAATCAAAATTAAAATTAAAATTATTTACAAATATAATATATACAGCATTACATCATTTGTTTAAAAATATTTATCATTTAACATTTAACTGCATTTAATTTATTTTTAGTGTTATAACTTATTCTTATTTATACATTTAATTCTTTTATGTGAGACACCCATTTTTGGGCGTAGGCCTCCTCCAACCCCTTCCATTTGTCTCTCTGCTTGGCTGTGCGGGTCCACGTAGTGCCAGCCAACTGCACGATGTCGTCCGCCCAGCGCCGCCGTGGTCTGCCGCGTGGCCTCGTCGCTTCTCTGGGATACCAGTGAAGGAGTCTCTCACTCCACCGGTTGTCAGTTGTTCTCGTGACGTGACCTGCCCATCTCCACTTGAGTCTGCATGCTAGCTCTACGGCGTCTGTCACCTTGGTCATATTTCTGAGTGATGTGTTTCGTACCCTGTGTTTTAGCTTGATGTTTAGCATGCTCCGTTCAGCTGCTCTCTGAAACACATTAAGTTTTTGAACGATATTTTTAGTAAGGGTCCAAGTTTGACACCCGTAGAGTAGGGTGGGAAGAACAATCGTGTCCATCGCTTTCTTTTTAAGATGTGTCGGAAGCTTGGACTTGAATACATCCTTGAGACTCCAGTATTTGCCCCACGCTTTCTTTATTCTTCGTTCTACTTCTCTAGATGTTTGATCAGCGAATGTAATATTTTGTCCCAAGTAAATGTACTCTTCTACGTAATCTATGGTGTGTTCTGCTATTTTGATAGGGATTTTTTGATAGTTTGTCATGGCAAACGTTTTTTGCTTGTTCATCTGAAGCCCACAGTTTTTACTCTGTTGGTCAAGCGTTTCTATCATGTGGACTAGGGTCTCGTGGCTTTCTGCAATGAGAACAATATCGTCAGCGAATCTAAGATTGTTAAGGACTTCTCCATTAATATTCACACCGATTTCATCCCAACTTAGTTGTCTAAAAATTTGTTCTAATAATGCTGTGAACAGGTTGGGCGAAACCGGGTCGCCTTGTTTTACTCCTCGCTGTATGTTGAATGGTTCTCCTTTTCTCTCTAGTTTAACAATTCCCTTACTATTTTTGTAGATTTCTTTTAGTATATCAATGTAGGCTGTCTCTACGCCTTGCTCTACCAAAGCCTGCCATAGGGGTTCGTGCTTAATAGAGTCAAAAGCTTTGCAATAATCTATAAAGGCAATATAGAGCTTTTTATTATACTCTGTGCATTTTTCAATTAGTTGTGTGATGGTGAATATATGGTCTGTGGTAGAGTAGCTCTTTCGGAATCCAGCTTGTTCTCTAGGTTGGTTACTGTCCAGCATTTTAGATATCCTTTTTAAAAGTAGAGTTGCGAATACTTTGTAAATTGTTTGTTGTAAGCTTATTGGCCTGTAGTTGTCTAGGCTCATAGGATCTCCTTTTTTGTAGAGAAGGGTTATTATCGATATACCCCAATCTTTCGGGATTTTCTTTTGTTCTAAAACACTGTTAAATAGCTTTGTTAGCACTGGCGTGAGAGGCTCGCTGATTGCTTTCAGGATATCATTAGTTATACCGTCATCTCCAGGACTTTTTGATGATTTAAGGTGTTGTATTGCATGTCTGATTTCACTGTCTATAAATGGCGGGACACAGTCCTCAGAATCAGCTTTCGGAATTTCATCAATGTGTGCTGAGGATTTTGCTTCGTATAGAGTCTTGTAAAAGTTCGTAGCCGTATTGATTAGGTCTTGTCTGTTTGATATGTTAGCATGTTTGTCTTTCGTCATATATATGGCGCCACTGTGCCACGGTTTACTTCAGCTCTTCGTATTATTTTAATTATTAGTTGTTTTTACGCAAAATTCAGTGTCATTTTAACCACAGTGATATAATATAACTTAAACTCGCATCTGAGTTAAAAATCCAAGTGAAATAACCAGTGATGAAATAAAAAAAGGAAAATTACGTTAAACACAAACACCGCTTTTACCAACAAAATATAACATCTGTGTGAGAGTGATATATAGATCAAACGAAGTTTTGGACTATACTGAATAAAACGTATGTAAATATTTACTTCAAATTCAGTGCTATGAAGAAGTGATTTGGTTATAACCTCTTCTATTTTGTGTAACCGTTAATTACGATGAATCACTTTTAAATTTGTTGAGAAGCGCCACCTAGCGCCAGACGCCGAAACCAATTCGAACCCCCAGCAAGCAAAATACATCAGTAGCAGTCGATTGACGTAACGCGCCGATCAATTATTGCAACCCTCACGGCTCCGCATAGAAGTACTGCTTGTTGACACTAGAGGGCGCTAGTTACAGTAAATTAAAATGACTAATATAGAGAAGCTGTTATTGGATATGAAAAAAGATATGGATATTAAATTCTCGATGATAGAAAATTCCCTGATAAAAACAGAGGAGAAAATAACAAAAAATATCAATGAAAATATGAATGAAAAATTTAATCAATTGACATCCGATTTGAATTCGCTACGCATACAAACTGAAGATCATGAAAAACGACTAGACGAAATAGAAAAGAGATCAGTGCAGAGAAATCTCGTCTTCTTTGGAATAGACGATGAAAATGAGCCATATCTAAAATTACAAGATAAGTTTTTGAAAATAATAAAAGAAAACTTGAAATTAAATATCAATGAAACAGAAATTGAAGCTTTAAGAAGAATTGGTAAATTGGGAAACAAACCCCGGCCCCTGGCTGTCACTTTTACTACACTAGGATCGAAAATAAAGGTTCTGAAAAGTAAGAAAATGCTCGAAGGAACTAAAATTTATATTAAACCGGAATTTCCCCAAAAAGTCCTAAAAATAAGAGCTGAGCTGAAAAACCAACTAAAACAACAAATTGAAAATGGGAATCAGGCTTTTATACGTTATGACAAGCTTGTAGTCAAAGGAAAAAATACTAAAACTTCAAACAAGAGGGCTCCGTCATCATCACCACAAGGAAAACGCTATGAATCGTCTGAAAGGGAAAATAGAAATTTAAATAACAAGAGATTAAAAGGAAATAACCGAATTACGTCATATTTACAGTCGGAGAAACCCTCAGATAAAGACAGCTCTTGCTCAGCATGAAGTGTAGAGGCCCCCTCCTTCCCTACAAAAACGAGTACAGAAATATCAAAAACATACCAAAAATCTCCCAATACGGCTGGTCCCCGCGGGATGATTAGACCAAAACCCTCCAACCAACCAAGGCAGTGTATTAACATATGTACTTGGAACGTGAGATCGTTAGTAGACGAAACAAGAATGATAGAATTCAAACATAGCCTAAGCAAGTTTAATTGGGATATCATTGGATTATCCGAAATAAAAAAGGAAGGAAAAGAAATTAGAGAAACCGACCAATACATTTTATATTCCATGGGTTCAAAAGTGGAAGAAATGGAGTTGGTTTTTTCATCAGAAAAGAGCTAAAATCAAATATAATAGATATAAAGACTATTTCAGACCGTGTAATGCGACTTGACTTAAAGCTGAATAATAAAGAGATGCATCTAATCCAATGCTATGCCCCAACAGAACAATCAACTATCGAAGAACTTGATGCGTTTTACAAAGACCTACAAACAGCATTAGAAAATTCTAATAAAAATACAATAGTTATGGGAGATTTTAACTCAAAACTGGGGAAAAGAACAGACGAAGACAAAAACGTAATGGGGCCATGGGGCTTCGGAGAAAGGAATGAAAGAGGCAAAATACTATTACAATTCTGTTTCGAAAATCAACTCTACGTTGCCAACTCACAGTTCAAAAAGAATAATAAACAAAAATGGACTTGGATATCACCAAATAACAAAGTTAGAAATGAAATTGACTTCATATTAGTCAAAAATATAACAGACGTCTCTGACGTCCAGGTGATTAATTCAACCTTCTCAACAGACCATAGAATTGTCAGAGCCAGTTTGGCATATCAAGAACTTAACAAGAAGTCACGGAAAAAATATAGAAACAGCCTAAAAAATTTGAATCCACTAGAGCAAGAGTCACTTTGTAGTATAATTTCCGAGCACATAGAAATCACTAACTATGCAGATGTAGAGTTAGCATATCATAAACTCACAACAAATATCAATGAGGCTATTAAAAAACTACCCAAACGAACTGAAGCGACTGAAACAATAATAACTCCTTACCTAGAGAAGCTTATAAATGAGAGAAATAGACTGAAAAATATAGAAAATAAATCAAGTTCCGAAAAAAAGCACCTAAGTGCGCTCTACAAACTCATAAGAAAAGAAATGAAACGAGAATGGAAATCACATCGTTTCAAAATAATCGAAGAAGAACTAGAAAAAAGATCATCTTACAAGAGAGCCCAAAATAAACTAAATACGAGTAAACCCTGGATAATGACATTAAAAGACAAACATGCAAATATTACGTAATCGATAACATATATGCAGTATTCTGACAACAATATCAGACTTTACGATAAAAAAGCCCCCCACAAATTATTTTTTTTCTTAGTCGATTATTATCGAAAACGAAATATGAACCGTCATTATTGAAGATAAGATATTGAACTTGAACATATATTTTATTTAGAGGGTGATTGTTTCATTGAGCGGATTTCATTGAGTTTGAAAACTACCAAAATCAGTGAAATTTTCGAGGGAGGCCCTTAACTTGTTTTCTCTTATAAATCAAAGCTAAGTCTTACTGTTTAACACACGCACAAATATTAACTTTCAGACTTATAATATTAGCATGGATACGTTATCTTTATCATTGGAGTAAGAGACAGACTAGTTTTTTTTAAATACACATGACCACATAGTGTCTGCTGTGTAGAGTCGGCTTAGAATAGCACTACCCTATTTCTTCCGGTGGGTGTACGTAAGAGGCGAATAACGGTATTGGGGCTTTTGAAGGGAATTTTGGGCGATGCGGTTGGAGACTCATCACCAGCAATCTTTATTTTTACCATCTTTTCCCCACACAACTTGCAAAAGTGGCTGAGGAATTTCTACTTCCTTAGCTCTGGCTACCCCTTCTAGGGATTTATAGCCGTGAGCATATGTATGTATGTATGTATGTATAATCAGTGTTTAATTATGGATAGTAGCGTTTTGATATAAATATCTTGCAAAATATCCTTCTATAACATATATAAAACTTCAACATTCTGCTTATTTGCAGGACCTCGGTACTATTCGTGTCGATATCGTTCATAGTGCTGATGGTGATATCGCTGGCGTGGCTCGTGTTCTACTATATACAGCGGTTCAGATACATACACGCCAAGGATCGCTTGTCTGTAAGTACATCAAATACTATATGTAAATACTAGATGGCGCTGGTAGTAGAATTTCTACATCGCGGTATGATTTCTTCCATGATCCAGTATATAAACTTTTTCGATATTGTTGAAATTAATATTATTTGTATTTGATAATATTTTTGTAGAGTCTGTTGTTAATTTAGGAGCAGACTTTTATTAATGACCAATAGCTGAAATAGCACTTCCTATTTTCTTCCCGTAAGTGGTCCTAAGAGGTGACTAAGAAAGAGTCTTGCGGATTTTTAAGTGATTTTTACCTCATTACCAACAACCTCTGACGCTGGCAGCCATTGACACGGTGGCTCAATTGGCAGAGCGACGGGTCGTATACCCGAGGCCGCGGGTTCGATTCCCGCCTGTGTCGAAATTTTTCTTTCCTTTATTTATTCTTTATTTATTAGTAATAATCCCCACATGAGATTTTCATGAACAAAAAGATTTAAACCTTTATTTTACAGTATTTTATCTTTGGCTCACGAAGCTCTGGTAGCACTAGGGATTTTTAGCGGTGAATATATGTAACATAAAACATAAACATAAACGTTCACGCCGTTTATCCCCGAAGGGGTTGGCAGAGGTACCAATACTCCTGAACTCACATGGCAAGCGCCATCTAGTTTCCAGAGAAGGTACCCACGTTTTGCTTAGACAGTGTACTCACGTGATAGGGGGCAGGCCTATCGCCGTTTTGTACGAATACACTGTCACATGACTAAGTACAACTCAGCCATGTGGGTTTCCTCACGATGTTTTCCCTCACCTTGCTAACAACCATGATAAATTAACCACACATATGACTTTAGAAAAGACAAATTGGTGTAGGCCCGTCCCAGGATTGGAACTCACGCCCTTCTGTTTTTCGGGCGGGTGTTCTACCCACTGGACTATCATGTCGCGAATATATGTATCTTTGTTAATATAAATCGTAAACACTTAATTTCTCTTTTATCCATAGGTTACTGATTCATATTCGGCTCGAAGGATTAAAAGTCGCATAATGAAATTCGTGCCGCGCATATCTGAGTATCCTTACCAAAATAATAATTGATACTTTGACATACATACATATGCTCACGGCTATAAATCCCTTAACGGGGTAGCCAGAGCTTTGGAATGAGAAATTCCTCAGCCACTTTTGGAAGCTGAGTGGGGAAAAGATGGTAATAATAAATGTTTTTGGTGACGGGTCTCCAATCACATCGCCCAAAATCACTTAAAAAGCCCCTATACCCTTAGTCGCCTCTTACGATCACCCACGGGTAGAAATGGGGTAGTGTTATTCTAAGCCGACACTACACGGCTTTTGACAATAAAGTGAATCTTAAGGCAATACCATCTTTTCTACATTCATCATTATCTATTCTTTCTACAGCTTAGAATAGCACTGCCTCATTTCTTCCGGTGGGTGTACGTAAGAGGCGACTAACGGTTTTGGGGGCTTTTAAGGGATTTTTGGGCGATGTGGTTGGAGACCTATCACCAACAACCTTTGTTTTACCATCTTTTCGCCAGGCAACTTCAAAAAGTGACTGAGAAAATCCTAATTCCCTATCTCTGGCTACCCCTTCAAGGGATTAATAGCCGTGAGTATATGTATGTTTATATCATTATCACCACTGAACTGTTAAAAAGGTGTACACTAACTAAAAGTGAAGTGACTTGTGAACAAGACCTCTTTCTCGTACCGAGTATTTGTGATAGAAGCCTTTTATTTGCATTGTAATTATAGATGTGAAGGCTTTGTGTTTTGTTTCCAGAAAAGGCTGTGCTGCGCCGCGAAGAAAGCGCTTTCGAAAATTCCCGTTAAGAGTTTGAAGACTGATGACAGAGTAAGGCGATTTTTAAATTACTTTCACCAATAATATTGTGTCTTATTTGTTGCAATGACGTGAACTTAACTATTTCTGAATGTATTCGTCATAGTCAAGCTGTGTAGTGTCGGCATAGAATAGCACTACCCCATTTCTTCCGGTGGGTGTACGTAAGAGGCAACTAACGGTATAGGGGCTTTTAAGGGATTTTTGGGCGATGCGGTTGGAGACCCATCACCAACACAACGTTTATTTTACCATCTTTTCCCCCACACAGCTTTCCAAAATTGGCTGAGGAATTTCGAATTCCTTAGCTCTGGCTATATGTATTCGTCACGTGTCTGACATGACAATCAAATTTCTGTCTTTCTGCTTTTGTAATATTAGATTTTTACGCATTACATCCTTGGTGAATCGGTAACTATAGCTATGACCACTGACCTCGTTTGGGCAATATCAGTAGGGGTATGGAATGGTCATACTGTATGAAGTACTCATAATAAATAATTATGTACTTATCATCAGAAAACTGTTTGCTGTGTAGTGTCAGCTTAGAATAGCACTACCCCATTTCTGCCGGTGGGTGTACGTAAGAGGCGACTAACGGTATTGGAGCATTTTAAGGGATTTTTGGGCGATGCGGTTGGAGACCCAAAAAAAAAAAAAAGTCAAAAAAAAAAAACCCATCACCAACAACCTTTATTCTACCATCTTTTCCCCATTCAACTTCCAAAAGTGGCTGAGGAATTTCTAATTTCTCAGCTCTGGCTACCTCTTTGAGGGATTTATAGCCGTGAGTATATGTATGTATGTATAAATAACAATTATTTATGCTCATAACAAAAATGTTGCCCTCGCCGGGCAATATTTTTATTTCTTTCTTTCCTGCAATGTAGGCTGATAATAATAATGATGATATATTCCCAGGAGGTGCAAGGCGATGGTGAATGCTGCGCCATCTGTATAGAACCGTACAAAGTGTCGGAAACACTGCGCTCTTTGCCGTGCAGGTACGTTATCTATTAATTAAAACTATTTACGAAAATTACGGCGACGAATTTCATTTTCTGTGGTGAAATTTCTTTTTTGGCTTTAATATAATTATTATTGGAAATAATATTTATTTTTGTAACAAACAGGGGTCATGACTAATGAGATATTCCGTATTTAATTATGCTGATAAAATGACGATCGATTAGATAAATTGAACGATTGACGCCAGTCCCAGCAACATGAGAAATAGACAGATTGTAGCGCTCTCACAAGCCTTATACGGGGTATGGCTTAATTAAGCAAATTAGGCGACTGCCTATTATCATATTTCGTTTTAAAATCTTTGTCTATTTTAATTTTTGTATAACTTTGCACACCGAATTTTAGTCGTGTTTCGGCTCAACATGACTAGAATCCGCAAGCTGCATTTCGTGGCCATTGATTCGCCATTAGAAGTGATCTACAATAAATACGAAATTCTATATATTAAATGCGTTACTAATACATTGTTGTAATTCCAGACACGACTTCCACAAGAACTGCATCGACCCGTGGCTGCTGGAACACAGAACGTGTCCGATGTGCAAGATGGACATATTGAAGTACTACGGATTTGTGGTAAGTATCAACATTATATGTTTTCTTTAATGGTTAGGAACGCAGACATAGTTGTTAAATGCAAGAAGTTATAATAACCCACAACACAGACAAAAGAAGTTGTAAATAGTCAAGTGTCATTTGTATTTTATTTTTAAAAATCTTCCTTATCCTTTTCCTCATATTTTAAGAGGTACGAGAGTTATAAGTTTTGTTGAAACGAAATGTGTGTGAAAGAGAGGGAGGGACAGAGAAGTCTTGCCATATTAAATAGTTAAAGGAAGATAGAGATGGAAACATGTAAACAAGTTAAATACTGGCGTAATCTGCGTAATATGTTCTTTTCTTCCTTTTCGGCGTCCTCTTCCTCAATCTCATCATCTTCCTCATAACAAGTTCCTCAACAACCCTAATTTGTATTGGTGCATGAGATATCAGGTACCCCGAACACATGCTACACGATATTAAAAACTATTAATACCTCTACTACTCCATAACTACCCTCCTCACAGCCCATACATGTCCTCACTAAGGTGCTCGAGCCTAATCTGTATAGATTTGGCCTTAGTCCACCACGTTGCCAATTGCGGGTTGGTAGACTAACGAATATTGCTGTAATAGTACCCGGGACCGACGGTTTAACGTGCCCTCCGAAGTATGGAATAATCATAACTATACGACATTATAAATATAATAAAACTAATGCTTCTGGTGACGGAGCACGTTTAAGAAATCCTCGATGTGTCTCTTTACACCACCTTCCAAATAAACAGTAGAATTAGAATAGTATAAGTTTTTGACGTGATGAACATGTTGAGTAATAACTTATGTTGAAACATCTAACATATTTTCATACATAATATGCAAAAATATTACTATCTCTACCACTCCAAAACATACGTGTTATCCCACAAAACTAACATATTATTATACATCGCAGTTCACGGGCAGCCAGGAGAGCATACTGCAATTGGAAGCGGACGAGCGCGCCGCCACGCCGCAGCGGACCCGCCACCCGCTCACACTGGTAACTACGCCTTTGTACTACACCTTGTTACTACGCCTTTGTACTACGCCTTCATACTACACCTTGTTACTACGCCTTGTTACTACGCCACGCCTTGTTACTACGCCTTGTTATACTACGCCTTGTTACTACGCCTTATTATGCTACGCCTTGTTACTACGCCACGCCTTGTTGCTACGCCTTGTTATACTACGCTTTGTTACTACGCCTTATTACTACGCCACGCCTTGTTACTAAGCCTTGTTATACTACGCTTTGTTACTACGCCTTATTATGCTACGCCTTGTTACTAAGCCTTGTTATACTACACCTTGTTACTACGCCACGCCTTGTTATGCTACGCCTTGTTTAACTACGCCTAAAAAAAATTATTAAAATTTGCAACTATTTATTTTAAAGGTTTTAACATTCATAATTATAATACAGAGGGGTATTAATCTATACTAAAATGTAATACATTAATCAACAAAAATAAAAAATATCTTATTTATTTAGAGGTGGAGGGCGATGGGTTCACATATTTACCCTTAATGAAGTATTTTTTTAATGCACTTTTCATTTTGTTTTGTTTAAAATTAATAAGGTCAAGACTTAGTTGCTTAGACAAGTGGTTAAGTATTTGAGGCAATATGTGAGTCGACAGCCTCCTCCCGTATTCATTACTACTAGTCGGACATACATACAGTGGCAGATAATTCAGTGGTGATTATTGTCAGGATTTTTCTGAAATTTTGGTATCATTTGGTCTCTCTAAGTGTTATTTTTTAACTTGGTTAACATTAAGATTTTAAAGTGGGGCTTTTGAGAGCGTGTATATCAGTTGGTATGTCACTTCTTTCGTGACATTCTCGGTCTCACGCGGATCGTGCCACCTATACTGGTTGTTCTTTTATTAAGTAACAATTTATAAGCTAAATAAACAGCAAACATAACCATTATTTATTTCTCTTCCAGTTATCTCACGCGGGGTCCACATCAAATAGTTCCCGTTCCAGTAGAGCCTCCTCGCCTGACGAGTTGTTACCCGCGTTGCATTGTGCGCAGAGGTGAGATTTATTATTATCACTATTTAATATTGCTGTGTAAAAATAAAAAAATAAAAATAAAAATCATTTATTTGCCAATACATGAGTATAAATGGTGGTGTATAAAATAAAGGCCTATGCATGTACTGCCAGTAAGGCGTGCAAATTTTTAAACATTAAAATTATTGATAAATTTTTTCGACATATCTTAAAACTACTATAATAACATGTAGTGTCGGCTTAGAATAGCACTACCCCATTACTTCCGGTGGGTGTACTTAAGAGTCGACTAACGGTATTGGGACTTTTGAGGGATTTTTGGGCGACGCGGTTGGAGACCCATCAACCTTTTCACATCCCATCAACCCATCAACTACCCTTTCTAGGGATTTATAGCCGTGAGTATATGTATGTATGTTAGTATTAAGGAAATAAAAATAATTAAAATAGCTAAAGGATATAATTCAAATTAGGACTTACAGGAAAGTAGTGAAAAAAAGATGGCGGCAAAACTCTTTTTTTTCTAAGTGCATGTGCAATGAGTGCTATGGAAAACCAAATGAATTTAGAATGACGTTATTCAAAGTAAGAAAGAGTTGATATTCATAAAAATTAATAGAGATAATCTGGATATTTTGTAGAAACTATAAAGTTTTAAATATTAAGTGTTCTGTTCGTAGTCTTAATATAAGTTGTAAATGTTTTTTAAGTTTTTTCTTTAAACTTTAAGAGCCTTGTTTAATGTATTTTTTAATTTACAACATTATTTGTGTTTTTTTTTGTGCCTCTAACATAAGTTTATTTCCAGATCCCGCAGTCCAACGCAAAACGCTCCAAGAATAGAACCGGCAAGAGTCGAACCCGGGACCGCCGCGTCCCCCTCCCCAAGAGAGTGAGCGAGACAGCAAAATCGCATCCCTTTCCCCGCGGGAGCGAGTGAGACAAAAACATATAACTATCGCTGCCTACGTTGTGCCAAACAGACTAACCGCGCATCGTCATTGGTCAAATCAAACGCATCCGATTGGTCGAAACAAACGCGACTTTGTGATTGGTTCAAAATGATCGTTCGAGACATTGTGATTGGTTCAAAGTGATTGTGTTCAAAAAAACGTTTTAAATACTCAAGTATTCGAAAGATACTTCCAGTGAATGCGTATCGGTGTTAATAACAAGTGATATTTTCTAATTAAGCGCCTAGTGTTAACTTTAGTTGTATCTAATCGAGAGCCCGCCTAGTCATCGAAGTGTTTAAATTGTTTCATCAAATGTCTAAAGTTCATTGACCTCGGATCTTTACGTCTTAAATCCCTTAGTTAGCGTGGAATCCCTTTGTTACTGAAAGTTTATCTCACTTAGTAAGCCAGTTAGTATAGTAATCTTCTGTTAGTGGATTTTCAACCCTCTGAACATTTTTTTCACATATCACAAAGAAAATCATTGTTATTAATCTTGTAAAAAAACTTATTTTTTATAGAAATGAAAGCAGTGTGGGAAACTGAATAATAATTATATCTGCTATGTTCGTGATATTTGGAAATTAATATTGGAGAAAGTTGTTTTTACTTTGTCAACAGATCAAAATAATGCACAAAACGTTAAGGGGATTTTGTGGCGTCGCGGCTAATAAAAATTGCACTTAAGCCTGACGCCACATGAAATCTTTGTCATGTGGCATCATTTTATCTTTGTCATTTGTTGGAATAATATTTAACTTTCGGACTAAATTCATTTTTAGTCCACTCAATTTTACTAAACCTCTTTATGAGTAAAAATTCAATAAATTTGGGCGTAATTTTTCCAAGGTTAATAAAGGTCGTACTTGGCTGGTCCATGATCTCATAATGTAAAGCCTTCAAAAGCTGTTAAGTGCTCAATGCGGATTGTATACCTTCGATTGTGATGCGACTTCCATTTGTCATGTCCGTCCATACATTTTGTGTGCTATTATCATGTAGCTCCAATTGCCAAAAGGGCACATGTTACATGAAAGAATGCTAGAACATATGCCCTTTTTGCGATTAGTGAGTCTTATATATTCATTGTGAACTTTTTACTTGTCTGCCTGCTTCTACTGAACATGCTCACACTGAACCTTACAATTCTAATTTGTTCTCACATGCAGATTTAAATAAATTCATATTCCCAATTAAACCTGCGGAAATAGAAATATTCTAATATTTCAAATCTGTAAGGGAACGAATGTATTTTAACTCGTAAAACTAAAAATAATATATTGATTAAAATCACCAACTTAGATTGACCATATTGTGACCATGTAACAATCACTCCTAAATGCTAACAACTTTTGGGCAGGCAAGTGATAAAGTTAACTCTACTTGTCATAGTTTTCAATTCCTGATTGTATGTACATTTTGTTTCTTTAAGTTGAATTCACATTAACATAACACCTATATCAAAGTGTTGTATGTTTTACTTTTATGCTATATTAATAGTATTACCACTATTCGAATCCTAATTTGATGCCAGTTTTGCATAGCTTTGCTTGAAAGTTGAAATTGATAAGTGTCAACGGGGCCTTAAGCAAATGGTTTTTTTTTGTTTAATAGTCTTATTTGTATAAATGAATAAGGAAATTAAAATTAGAGCCATGTTTTAGAAGGTGCATTAAATAAGAGGCGGTTAAGATTAACATACCAATAACGTGGATAAATCTAGTCTAAACATTATAAATATAGTTTTTTTCATTTAAGAAAGAGCAAAATTTTAGTTTTATAAACCTATTAATCAAACTACTTTAAAACTATAGACCACAATCGCAGAGTATCTATTTGAAGTCAAGTAGGTTTATTTGTGTTCTAGATTGTAAATATTGGCCAAGATATAGTTTTACTTGGCTTCAATTAAGGCTCTGCGATATGAGTCTATAATTTCATAAGTAGTCTGAATCTTATTATAAGAGAAATGAACTTTAAAAATATAGTTTTTTGCTTATGTATAAAATCGACAACTGTACATTGTATTTTAAGTATTAGTTACAAGCATTTATGTAATTTGCGGTGAATAAAGTACTTATTTACAATTGGATATTAACTTGGAGACTGGTATGTACTTTAAGAGAAATACTAAAACACTTAAAATTGTACATTCCTTACCAAACGTTCACTTTGTACAGAACTGTGTACATGAGGTGTTAATAAAACCAAACAGTATTTATATCGGCATTTTATTTCATACCATCATCACCTGATCCTATCATCACCTGAATAAGTAAACTGTGGGAACAGCAAAGATATACTGGCCAATACACTCTGCTGTGTACCAACTTATAATTTGTACTAATACTTAGTTAGAAAAACATTTTGATACCCCGATGTAGGATTTTTTATGACGCTGTTAGTGTGCGAGTGAGTCCGCCGTCTAGAAGTCAAATTTCAATTTCAAAGGGCCGTACGCTCGTGATTATATAATGAGGAGGTATAATGAGAATAGACGTCCACTGCTGGAGATAGGTCTCCCCCAAAGATCTCCAGAACGGCCAGTTTGGGCTGCCTTCATCCATGGCTTGGTGAGCTCGTCAGTGAGAAAGAGATAAGGGTATACGATACTTTGAAAGTGTGAAAGAGATAGCTATTTTAAAGTACGAGATTTGTAGTAAAAAAGGCGCGTACTACCACTGCAGTTAGTAGATTAAGGTCTTTACTACTAGCCAACCGGCTCTCGTTTCCTGCATCCAACGTCTTGCCGTGACTTGCCAATTACAAGTGTAATGCATTGCATTGTATTTGGTCCTCTTTGTGACGCCTATCAAATTGCCACTGGGACGTGACCAAAACTCTCTTCTACATGCGATGTGCTCCGGTCACTGACAAGCTCTGGGAGGGGCATATACTATTAACTGGTGTACCCTCCGAATAACAGTGTTCCTGTAATGCTAGAAAACATTCTACGACTCTATGAGAGGTCAGGTGATTTTAGAAATCCAAGGATAGGTGAAAGAAAAGATACTGCGAGAGCGTAAGTCAGAACATTACGTAATTCTTATAGTGGTTGTATATAATCTACCTATAAAATGCTAAGTTGTTAAGATTCCACCTAGTTGTCTATTCCAACCTATTTTCACGACTAGAAATTTCAAAAAATGCTGTGTAGTGCCGGCTTAGAATAGCACTACCCCATTTCTTCCGGTGGGTGTACGTAGGAGGCGACTGACGGTATTAGGGCTTATAAGGGAATTTTGGGCGATGCGGTTGGAGACCCATCACCAAAAACCTTTATTTCACCATCTTTTCCCCACGCAACTTCCAAAAGTGGCTGAGGAATTTCTAATTCCCTAGCTCTGGCTACCCCTTCATGGGATTTATAGCCGTGAGTATATCTATGTAAATTTCAGAAAGGGGTAACGACAGTTTCGCGAATAGAAATGCCTTATTCACTTTTGGAATATGAATAAAGAAAATATGGTAAAACAGAGGATAGCTGGTGACGAGTTTACCTCCAACTACATGGCCTATGAATTACTTGAAAGCCCCGTAACCCTTACTGGCCTCGAATGACACCTAGGATACGTTGTGGTGTAGTGCTATCTGCGCCGACACAACAAAGCAATTCCTAGTATATAATGTCCTAATATATTTCTCTGAATACTACTTTGATTTATATGTTTTTATTTATTTATTTTCATTCATTTAGGAAACAAACAGTCGTAATCATTTTAAATGTACACAGTTATAAAAGAAACAATTAGACCTACAGCTCCATAAATTAATATATAGCAGGCAGGTAGATACATCAGTATTGTTTTTATTTTTAAACATCAGGGTTAATCCAACAATAATACAATTACTAATAAATAAAGAATAAATAAAGGAAAGAAAAATTTCGACACAGGCGGGAATCAAACCCGCGACCTCGGGTATACGCCCCCGTCGCTCTGCCAATTGAGCTACCATGTCAATGGCTGCCAGCGCGAAATTCTTCTATCCTTTATTTCTTTTACACGTTTAAGTAGTGTTTGCGTTTCCTACCTCCGAATTTTTACTAATTCGGAAGGCCACTTGTCTACCTGTTCAGATAGAATACAAATGTTGAAAACGCCTAACTATCACATAATTAAAATCTTTTTGTTCATGAAAACCTCATGTGGGGATTATTACTAATAAATAAAGAATAAATAAAGGAAAGGTAGCTCAATTGGCAGAGCGACGGGGGCGTATACCCGAGGTCGCGGTTTCGATTCCCGCCTGTGTCGAGATTTTTCTTTCCTTTATTTGTTCTTTATTTATTAGTAACTAGCTGACCCCACAGACTTCGTACTGTCAAAAGTGTAGACTTTCACGTCGTCAAACTCAAATATTTAACTGACCTGTTGAGGGTCTCTGTCATGGGATGAGAAAAAAGGTGTTTTTTATAGTGTCCTCACAATTTTTTCACTTTATAAATTTTAAGTTTATAAGTATAGTAGTTTCGGCTGAGCATTGATTCTTAGTCAGTTAGTCTGATTCACCATTTTTTAGGAAAATTTATTGATCTCTTAATTTTTCTGGGATAAAAAGTGTCCTATTGTCTTAATTGGGATCATTATATGGCTTCCTGTAAATTTTATTTTAAATACGTTCTGTGAATTAGTCTTCATTTAGGTACACACTTTCACATTTATAATATTAATAGGATAAGGCTTAAACATAAGCATCTCGCGCAGGTGACCTCGCTCGCCGGCCAGCGTAGCGTCTTGTCTTGCGCTTCATGCACGCGTGTAAACTTTGTTACGGAGTAATTTTTAAATTGTATTATCTTCTAAGATGTTTATTTAAATTAAGTGATGTCAAGGACAATTTTGTTCTCAATTAAATACTCTCAATCAACAACATATTTATTTGGATAAAGATTAATATTATGTTGATAAAACATTATGGCAATTATGCATTAAATTCGACCAAATTTATTTACCATAAAAATGGTTATAGTAAGTGAAATTTAAAAGTTAGACATATACTGTCGCGGGCATTTATTAGATCATTTAAAGAGAAATAATTCTTTGATACATTTTTTTGGTAACTTAAACCGTTTACGCCGCGCACACAACGGAAGCCTTAGTATGAATAAGTATCCCCGTTTTTGCAACATTATTCGCTGATAGTTTGCTCCTGTTGGTCGCAGCGTGATGATATATAGCCTAAAACCTTCCTCAATAAATGGACTATCTAACACAAAAAGAATTTTTCAATTTGATCGGGTAGTTCCTGAGATCCTAGCGTTCAAACAAACAAACTCTTCAGCTTTATAATATTAGTATAGATAATCCCCACATGAGGTTTTCATGAACAAAAAGATTTTAATTAAATAATACAATTAACCTAAGTAGAAAAATGTTTTAGAGAAATAACATGAAACTTTTATAAACGTTTACATAACATATGAGCAAATAAAAGAGATATATAAAATAAATGAAATTAGTTAAAAACGAATAACATCTTAATTTAGTTACAAAAGAGTTTTAACTGTTACAAAATAGATCAATTTCACAAAATTGTAGGTTATACAAGTCAATACTTCGCCTAAAAAAAATATTGCAAGTATATATAGTTTTCTAATGTGGAGGGACAAACAATTGTTTATTGCGAGAGCCATGTCTAGGTATAGGGAAGTTAGGGGTAAGTTCTGGGGAGTCAACTTTACTATTTTATTATTTAAACAGGAAACATAAGTCAAATTGCTTACGGCTATCTTGAAGAGTGGTTAGTTTATGCTTTGAGAGGGACTTTAGATAATTACTGTAGTCATTATTATTACATCGATATTCTAATGTTTTTAGGAGCTTTATCTGAACTCTTTCTATTCGTGATATATGGCAGGCGTAAAAGGGACTCCACATAATAATAGCTAATAAAAGCTAGTAAACGAATGGATGCGAGAGTAACAGATGATGTAGTGAAGAATAGTGAAGATGAATATAAGAGAGTTAAGAATGAGGTTAAGAAGAAAATAGAAAAGAAAAAGCGTGATCTGATAGAATGGTGTGAGAGGAAACTCTCTGATAATTTCCGGAATAACCAAAAGTTGTTCTGGAAATATATCCGGAAAGAAAAGGGAGTTTCCCAAAACACGAGAGTGAATGTTGTGAGAGATGAACAGGGTGAATTGGCGACGGATGAAAGTAGCATAAGACGAGTATGGAAGAACTATTTTGAGGGACTCTTTGAAAAAGAGGATACATCCATTTCTTCGCCAATCGGCAGTAATGTTGATTGGAACGACGTTATGGGTGACTTTAGTGACAGTGAGATCAGTATGGAAGAAATAATGAAAGAAATGAAAAGTATGAAACTAGGGAAAGCGGCAGGGTATGACAGGATAAACACTGAAATGCTGAGGGCTGGTAAAGGGGTGGTGGCTACCTGGTTGTACTTCCTTTTCCAAAAATGCTGGTCGAGTGGCAAAGTGCTACAAGACTGGTGCAAAGCGGTAATTGTGCCTTTATATAAAGGAAAGGGGTCACACCAGGAGGCTAGAAACTACCGTGGAATTAGCCTACTCAGCATTGTCGGTAAATTGTATGCAAAGGTTTTGATTGAAAGAGTGATGAATGAAACGGATGATAAAATTTGGGATGTGCAAGCAGGATTTAGAAAAGGAATGGGATGTATGGACCAAATCTTCTCTTTAAGGAGCATCACCGAAAAGTTCTTAGCTAAGAACCGAAAGGTGTATTGCTCCTTCATTGATTTAGAGAAGGCGTATGATAGGGTGGTAAGAAAGTGTTTATGGGAGGTGTTATCCAAGTTCGGTTTGGGGAGTCGACTTATACGTGCACTGGTATCACTCTATGAGGATTCCAGTGCATGTGTGAGAGTAAACGGGGAAAATACTGACTGGTTCGGGATCTCTCGAGGTGTCCGACAGGGTTGTGTAGCTTCCCCGTGGCTCTTCAATTTGTTCATGGATGACTGTTTAACAGAGTTGCGTGAAAGTGATTATGGATTGAGAATGGGTGGATTCATCATTAAATGCCTCTTATATGCCGACGATCAAGTGCTACTTGCATCATCGGTGGAAGAGCTGCAAGAGATGATGAATATTGCATGTGCGTCTTTTGAAAAAAAGGGAATGAGGGTGAACGTGGAGAAAATAAAAACTATGGTTTTTGAGAGAGAGGTGAATATGACCGAATGCGTGATTGAGATTAATGGTAAGAAAGTGGAACAAGTGAAAGAGTTTGTATATTTGGGAAGTTTGTTTACTAGGGATGGAAAGTGTGATGAAGATATCGAGAGAAGAGTGAAAAAGGGTAATGCGGTAAATGGAGCACTGGATAGTCTAATGTCTAGTCAGTCGGTGTCTGAAAAGGCCCGAATGGCTGTGCATGATGCTGTCCTTGTTCCTACGCTTATGTATGGCAGTGAATGTTGGGTGTGGCAGAAGAAGCATGAAAGTAGAGTGAATGCAGTAGAAATGAGATCCCTCAGAAAAGTGCGTAATGTAAGGTTATGTGATCGTGTGAGGAATGATGTGATTCGTGAAAGGTGTGGTGTAAAAGATGATATTGTAAGAAAGATAGAAAAAGGAATGTTGAGATGGTTTGGGCACATAGAGAGGATGGATGACAGTAAATTGGTGAAAGAGATATATAGAGCCAATGTGGAAGGTAATGTTAGTAGAGGACGACCTCGGAGGACACATTTGGATCAAATAGAAAATGTGCTCAAAAAGGCAGGTGTCCGCAGTATGAAGATTAAAAGAGCATGTATGAAAAGATTGATGGATGTAAACGAAGCCAGAGAGGTTTGCCAGGATCGTACAAGGTGGCGATCGATAGTCTCTGCCTACCCCAATGGGAACTAACGGCGTGAGAATATGTATGTATGTATGTATGTATAATAATAGCAAAGTCCAATATTGCACGCACATAACTAAAGTATAAAATTTTTAACGTTAAGGAGTTTTTGAACGGTTTTGATATACGCAATATAAACCGAAATTGTTTAAATGCTTTTTTAACTATATAGTCGATATGAAGAACATAAGATAATTTGGAATACATTACGATTCCCAAGTCCCGTATTGATGTTACTCTCTTGATTTGTAAACCATTCAAACTGTATTCATGTTCAATAAAACTATTTTTTCTTGTAAATGTTATTACTGAGCATTTGTCATAACATCAGACTTGATTTTTATGTTAAGTAAATCTATGAGGTATGTATGTATCCATCTATGTACGAAGCAAAGGAGGTTTGCCAGGATCGTACGAAGTGGCGATCGATAGTCTCTGCCTACCTCAATGGGAATTAACGGCGTGAGTATATGTATGTATGTAAATCTATGAGCAGTCAAAACTTTGATGTGTAAGTTTTTACAACTACGGTGTCTGTTATTTTTAATAGATCTAATATTTCTTAGTTATCATCGGTTTCAGAAGGCTCGTTTTTCGGTTTTACCTCAATATTAGGCTATATAATTTGGCTACTATCAGAAAGTTAAGTTATAATCTTCGAATGTAACAGAACCCCCCTGGCTATATACTTTGGAGACTTTTAATTAATGAGAATGATTCGTATCTCTGATGTTATAAAAAACATTCAATTTAAAATTTCTTACTTACTTAACTAAAATGACGTCAACGTGTTATTCATCTGGAATAAATCTAGAAACTTGGAGTTAACAGTACTCTGTTCTGTGAAATAATTACAGCAAGCCCCATAATTTTTGTAGTTCTATAAATCATTACCTTTCAAGTGAAATATCATTCAACCTCATTGAGGAGAAGGACCAGAGTACATAAAAATGCTTCCTCATTTAAAGAAAGCGGCAAGTTAATAAAAATACATCTTACGAGAAAAGGCTTTCGCTTTTCACAACTGATTAGTTAGTTTTAACAAATATGTAACTGCGCAAATTTTTGTGTATAATTTATAAAACCTAAATTAGTAGAATTCTGAAAAACTTGGTAATCTTTATTTTATAATAATAGATAGATAGATAAAATCTTTATTCATGTTATCATAGCAATCACATAGGTACATACAGTACAAGTAATAAGTATAAAAACAGAATAAACATTTTCTAAAAAAATAAATAAAAAGTAACGAACGAAGTAAAAATGTGCAAGGTGTGTGCGCTAAGATAACACAAACTAGGCCATAACTCAGCATTTGTAAATGCTGTATAGCAGAAACACTGATTTTCAGGTATAGCCTAAAACAACATACTTTTAACAAAAAATAGTAATTAAGCATCTACCATTTAATTAATCAATCACGAACTTATTTGACACTAGGGTGTCAACGCGGAAATGAGTATCCTTACAGACACCCTAGCTTAGGATATATGTAGAGGCTAGGGTGTCTGTAAGGACACGTGTTTTACGTGTACACGCCCTAGGGGAGCAGCTGTAGGGTGGCAGATAGGAATAACTCTCACACTCTCTTCTCATCTTAGCGCCACTTTAGTAGTTTTTTTAACTATTACTTCATTATATCATTATATTTGCCGTGTTGTGCAGGCTTAGAATGTCACTACCCCTTTCTACCCACGGGTGTCGTAAGAGGCGACTAAGGGTATCGGGGCTTTTTATTGGATTTTTGGGCATCGCTCGGTTGGAGACCCATCACCAAAAACCTTTATTTTTACCATCTTTTCCCCACTCGACTTCCAAAAGTGGCTGGGGAATTTCTAATTCCTTAGCTCTGGCTGCCCCTTTTAGGGATTTATAGCAGTGAGTATATGTATGTATGTATATTTATCACACTTTTCACTTATCCCTCATAAGAGATGGTTTTCGTTATCTCTAACTTCCTTAAACTAGAATTTCCTTAGCCATCTTTATAAGAATGGAAAAGAGCAGGTTGCTGATTTGCTTTAGGTTTTCCGTCCTCAAAAGGGTTAACATTACTTGTGATTTTGACAGTTTCGATAGAAATATAATTAACTAAACTGAACTACATAGGTAGCATTAAGCGTGTGTGAGAGTAATTATGTCACGTGAGATGCTGACAGACTATTTACAAAAACTGCGAGTATCTCACTTCTCACATGACATACTCGCTCTCACACGCTTAAGTGGCAGGTATTACTACGCACATGTGTATAAAATTTATATTAATCAATTAATTATTTAATAATTCGGGCTTTTTAATGAATTTTTGTGCGATGCGGTTGTACACCATCACTAACAACCTTTACTTTATCATCTTTGCCTCACTTAACTTACGAAAGTGGTTGCAGAATTTTTAATTCCTTAGTTCTGGCTACCCTTTCTAGGTATTTATGGCCCTGAGTATATATATGTATAAATATATATACTCAATTAATAAAAATAAAACAAGTTGTATGTCCCATATATGTTTAATGATAAAATAAGTTACACGTCATGTACATTATTAAACTAACAAATAAATTCAATAGGGTTACTTAATTAAAAACAATGCATTTGAATGCCAACCCTACGCAGGTAAAATTAAAAAAAACCTAAAAACTAAAACATATTTACATATATGCCTATAATACTCCGAAAAACTTTTAATATCTTCCGATACTTATTTTTACCGTTATTTTATTATTTTTCAATTTTACTAGAAGATCTCATTTACTGTTTAATATCTTAGGATAATTCGATTTACTGATTTCTGACATTCTATTATGGAACTTTAAAAAGTGCTGTGTAGTGTCGGCTTAGAATAGCACTGCCCCATTTCTTCCGGTAGGTGTACGTAAGAGGCGACTAACGGTATTGAGTTTTTTAAGGGATTTTTGGGCGATGCGGTTGGAGACCCATTACCAACAACCTTTATTTTACCATCTTCTACCCACTCAACTTTCCAAAAGTGGCTGAGGAATTTCTGATTCCTTAGCTCTGGCCACCCTTTCTAGGGATTTACAGCCGTGAGTATATGTATGTATGAATGTAACTTTAAAAAATTTTGGCAGTGCAACAGTTATTTCTATAAAAAGTCTAACTATTACTTTCTCTAGTATTTCTTAATCACTGTGCATGCTATCATGATTCTATAACGAAGTGTTAAATTATTATTCGTAAAATATTACTATTTGCATCAACACTCATCTTTATCGTACCATGACAAAGAATATAAAAATCCTAAACATATATAACTACACTGCAATCCAGCTCAGTAAAAATACAACCTTTAATTACAAAGAACAAAATTTCTTTCTCTCCTTTTTGCACATGAAAGTTTCATAAAAAAATAAGATAAAAATGTTATATTCTACAATTTTCGAATTAATACACTTTTTAAACTCTCACAGTTTGTAGACATTACGTGTAACGTAATCACGCAAGTAATTAAAAAAAATTATTGGTCGGTATATCCCGATTATTATGTATAGTATAGAATTAACTTTAATTAAAACTATAACATTTCCATTTCACTCACTCAGCTATTTGAGATCCTTGAAAATATTTCCTTAAAATGAGAGAAGTGGGTAATATATAAATTGTTTAATAATTGAGCGCTTATATATAATTGGTGCATATTAAATTATTACTAGCTGTCCCGATAAGTTGTTTTGCCATATAAATTATTGCTAGAAAATGTCTAGTCTATAAAATAAAAAATAAATATTTGTGGTGGACAACCCCTATCACTTGGGCGTATAAAAGTTATAATCCTATTCTCTGACCAACCGATTATGTAAGCAAAATTTCATTGAAATCAGTCCAGCCGTTTCGGGGGAGTTTAGTAACAAACACTGTGACAAGTGAATTTTATATATTACATTAAATTACATCACATATACGACTCATTCAGGCACTCATTCACTAACATATTTTCTCAAACTAATTTCTAATACTATTTATTTATATATACTACTTTTAATCTAATATTGGCTGTGATTCAATGGTTAGCAGGTTGGCTATCAACCCCCGTACAGAGGAAAAGTTTTCTCTTAGTTTTACATGTTATTTATATTTTAATTACTAATTGCAAAAAGGGCACATGTTCTAGCATTAGTTCATATAAGATATGCCCTTTTCGCAATTAGTTATTAATTTATATTATTTATTTTTAAATGTGTTTTTAGTTAGCATTCTATAGCACTAATTGTGCTTTTATTATTGCTAACTTATTATGGATTCTATCAACATTTAATTCAACCAGTAATTTTGTCATTTATTAAAAATCTCTTTTTTTGTCGTTTAAAACCGAATAAGACATAATTCGTTAGTTCGACGAATCGAGTTCGCTCAGAAAGAACTCGTCGAAATTAAACCTGGATCATTTGTCCCACAACCCCACCTCCTTCATCTTCATTTGGAAGTATTTCTCTAGAGTGTTGGCACACCTGAAAAAATATCTTTAGTTTAATTTTTTTAGTTTTTTTTAGTTTAATTGTTTAATTTAATTATCTTTATAAATAATCTTTAGTAATAAATTAACAGGTTTTGGTTAAAATATTTTTCAACTTCTAGTCTGATTAGACCACAAGACAGCGATGCTGTGTAGTGCCGGCTTAGAATGTCACTACCCTTTTCTATCCACGGGTGTAGTAACAGGAGACTAATGCTATAAGGCTTTTTTGAGTGATTTTGGGCGATGCGGTTGGAGACCCATCACCAACGATACTTTATTTCTATCAACTTCCAAATATGGCTGAGGAATTTCTATCTCTGGCAACCCTTTTTGGGATTTATAGGTGTGAGTATGTATGTACAGCGACAGATATGATGACCCAGTTCTTCTTCATAAGAGAGTTGTATCCTATGGTTTACTCTCTTACTCTCCATGATGTCCCTCACTGTTAACATATTTGATCATACGATTTAAAAACTTCTTCCTTCTTCTCTCTTCTAACTTCCAAAAGTGGATGAGGAATTTTTCATTCCAAAGCTCTGGCTACCCCGTCAAGGGATTTATAGCCGTGAGTATATGTATGTATGTACGATTTAAAAACAGCGTATTGGTAAACGTCTAACTCAGAATTTAAACTCGTGTCTCCTACATAAGAAATTATAATAAACCAATACATAAATAAATTAATGCCGTGTAGTGTCGGCTTAGAATATCACTACCCCATTTCTTCCGGTGGGTGTTCGTAAGAGGCGACTAACGGTATTGGGGCTTTTAAAGGATTTTTGGGCGATGCGGTTGGAGACCCATATATTACCATATTTTCCCGACTTAATTTTCCAAAAGTGGCTGAGGAATTTTTAATTCCTTAGCTCTGGCTACCCCTTCTAGGGATCTATAGCCGTGAGTATATGTATGTATGTAGAAAAATTAACATTACCGGTAATATTCAGTATCCGGTGAGTTGTAAAGCCTGCAGTTGGTAAATATCCGCGTCATATCCGCTATGAAGAGGCGACGGGACACATAGTACCGGTTCTTCAGACGCTCGCCCATCGTGCGGAGATCTGGACACAAAATAAGTTTTTTTTTAATGCATATAAACAATTTATAGTGTAATTTGAATGTTTTTGTTCATGAAAACGTCATGTGGGGATTATTACTAATAAATAAAGGAAAGAAAATTTTCGACACAGGCGGGATTCGAATCCGCGACTTCGGGTATACGCCCCCGTCGCTCTGCCAATTGAGCTACCGTGCCAATGGCTGCCAGCGCGAAATTCTTCTATCCTTTGTTTCTTTTACACGTTTAAGTAGTGTTTGCGTTTCCTACCTCCGATTTTTTTTTATTTTTTTTACAAATTCCTACAAATGCCTGAGTCGAAATTTTTCTTTCCTTTATTTATTAGTGCACATATGTGTGGTTAATTTATCATGGTTGTTAACGGTGAGGGAAAACATCGTGAGGAAACCCACATGGCTGAGTTGTACTTAGTCATGTGACAGTGTATTCGTACAAAACGGCGATAGGCCTGCCCCCTATCACGTGAGTACACTGTCCATGCAAAACGTGGGTACTCTGAACACCAGGTGACAAAGTCATGTGATGTTCAGAAGTATTAGTACCTCTGCCAACCCCTTCGAGGATATTCGGCGTGAACGTTTATGTTATGTTATGTTATTTATTAGTAATTTATAGTGTGTAGCAAAAAGTCGTAGGAAGTTGCTAAGAGAGATCAGTCTGAAAATGTTTACTATGAGACTAATTTGATTAGAGTAACCAGATTTTTCTGATCTCAATACGATTTATGATGCTGATTTGATTTGCATGAAGAAGAGAGAAATAAAAACTAAAACCTACTTTCTTTTCTATATTTTTAAAGAGTATGTTTAAGTTACAGATTTGAAGCAAGATCATTAATTCATAGAAATTGAGAGGAACAAAAGCTTTTTTTTAAGGACTTTTCTTATTATGATGTTGAAAAAAACAATTAATGAAAAAGATAAATAGAAAATACACTTTTATTTAGTAGCAGTATTCTGTACAAAGTATACATTAAAATTAATGCTTTTGTAATAATTGCAAAAAATATTATCAAGTAAAGTACAATTGTTTCTTACCCATTGGATATTTGATGTGATCATAATAATCAGGTACTTCTGTCTTGTCAACGGGTTTCAAAAATGGCCAAGCGGCGGCGTGATTCTTTACCTGTAAGAGATATAAAAATAAATAAAAACAATGCTAAACTGATCATCTAGTTTAAAGGTATAATCTGTGTTCTAAGCCTACAAATAGACGGTATATGTATGTATGTTGTATGAGTATCTCACCGCATGTAAGACAGCCCGCCAACCAGACTATATATGTATGTATGTATGTTGTATGAGTATCTCACCGCATGTAAGACAGCCCGCCAACCAGACTATATATGTATGTACGTTGTATGAGTATCTCACCGCATGTAAGACAGACCGCCAACCAGACTATATATGTATGTACGTTGTATGAGTATCTCACCGCATGTAAGACAGCCCGCCAACCAGACTATATATGTATGTATGTATGTTGTATGAGTATCTCACCGCATGTAAGACAGCCCGCCAACCAGACTATATATGTATGTACGTTGTATGAGTATCTCACCGCATGTAAGACAGACCGCCAACCAGACTATATATGTATGTACGTTGTATGAGTATCTCACCGCATGTAAGACAGCCCGCCAACCAGACTATATATGTATGTACGTTGTATGAGTATCTCACCGCATGTAAGACAGCCCGCCAACCAGACTATATACGAGTATGTATGTATGTTGTATGAGTATCTCACCGCATGTAAGACAGCCCGCCAACCAGACTATATATGTATGTATGTATGTTGTATGAGTATCTCACCGCATGTAAGACAGCCCGCCAACCAGACTATATATGTATGTATGTTGTATGAGTATCTCACCGCATGTAAGACAGCCCGCCAACCAGACTATATATGTATGTATGTTGTATGAGTATCTCACCGCATGTAAGACAGCCCGCCAACCAGACTATATATGTATGTATGTATGTTGTATGAGTATCTCACCGCATGTAAGACAGCCCGCCAACCAGACTATATATGTATGTATGTTGTATGAGTATCTTACCGCATGTAAGACAGCCCGCCAACCAGACTATATATGTATGTATGTTGTATGAGTATCTCACCGCATGTAAGACAGCCCGCCAACCAGACTATATATGTATGTACGTTGTATGAGTATCTCACCGCATGTAAGACAGCCCGCCAACCAGACTATATATGTATGTATGTTGTATGAGTATCTCACCGCATGTAAGACAGCCCGCCAACCAGACTATATATGTATGTATGTTGTATGAGTATCTCACCGCATGTAAGACAGCCCGCCAACCAGACTATATATGTATGTATGTTGTATGAGTATCTCACCGCATGTAAGACAGCCCGCCAACCAGACTATATATGTATGTACGTTGTATGAGTATCTCACCGCATGTAAGACAGCCCGCCAACCAGACTATATATGTATGATGTTGTATGAGTATCTCACCGCATGTAAGACAGCCCGCCAACCAGACTATATATGTATGTACGTTGTATGAGTATCTCACCGCATGTAAGATAGCCCGCCAACCAGACTATATATGTATGTACGTTGTATGAGTATCTCACCGCATGTAAGACAGCCCGCCAACCAGACTATATATGTATGATGTTGTATGAGTATCTCACCGCATGTAAGACAGCCCGCCAACCAGACTATATATGTATGTACGTTGTATGAGTATCTCAGCGCATGTAAGACAGCCCGCCAACCAGACTATATATGTATGTACGTTGTATGAGTATCTCACCGCATGTAAGACAGCCCGCCAACCAGACTATATATGTATGATGTTGTATGAGTATCTCACCGCATGTAAGACAGCCCGCCAACCAGACTATATATGTATGTACGTTGTATGAGTATCTCACCGCATGTAAGACAGCCCGCCAACCAGACTATATATGTATGATGTTGTATGAGTATCTCACCGCATGTAAGACAGCCCGCCAACCAGACTATATATGTATGTACGTTGTATGAGTATCTCAGCGCATGTAAGACAGCCCGCCAACCAGACTATATATGTATGTACGTTGTATGAGTATCTCACCGCATGTAAGACAGCCCGCCAACCAGACTATATATGTATGTACGTTGTATGAGTATCTCACCGCATGTAAGACAGCGCGCCAACCAGACTATATATGTATGATGTTGTATGAGTATCTCACCGCATGTAAGACAGCCCGCCAACCAGACTATATATGTATGATGTTGTATGAGTATCTCACCGCATGTAAGACAGCCCGCCAACCAGACTATATATGTATGATGTTGTATGAGTATCTCACCGCATGTAAGACAGCCCGCCAACCAGACTATATATGTATGATGTTGTATGAGTATCTCACCGCATGTAAGACAGCCCGCCAACCAGACTATATATGTATGATGTTGTATGAGTATCTCACCGCATGTAAGACAGCCCGCCAACCAGACTATATATGTATGATGTTGTATGAGTATCTCACCGCATGTAAGACAGCCCGCCAACCAGACTATATATGTATGATGTTGTATGAGTATCTCACCGCATGTAAGACAGCCCGCCAACCAGACTATATATGTATGATGTTGTATGAGTATCTCACCGCATGTAAGACAGCCCGCCAACCAGACTATATATGTATGATGTTGTATGAGTATCTCACCGCATGTAAGACAGCCCGCCAACCAGACTATATATGTATGATGTTGTATGAGTATCTCACCGCATGTAAGACAGCCCGCCAACCAGACTATATATGTATGATGTTGTATGAGTATCTCACCGCATGTAAGACAGCCCGCCAACCAGACTATATATGTATGATGTTGTATGAGTATCTCACCGCATGTAAGACAGCCCGCCAACCAGACTATATATGTATGATGTTGTATGAGTATCTCACCGCATGTAAGACAGCCCGCCAACCAGACTATATATGTATGATGTTGTATGAGTATCTCACCGCATGTAAGACAGCCCGCCAACCAGACTATATATGTATGATGTTGTATGAGTATCTCACCGCATGTAAGACAGCCCGCCAACCAGACTATATATGTATGATGTTGTATGAGTATCTCACCGCATGTAAGACAGCCCGCCAACCAGACTATATATGTATGATGTTGTATGAGTATCTCACCGCATGTAAGACAGCCCGCCAACCAGACTATATATGTATGATGTTGTATGAGTATCTCACCGCATGTAAGACAGCCCGCCAATGCGGCGTGTTGTCCTCCTCGTGCCGTTGTTGGCGCCCCCGCGTGTGTCGCCAACCAGACTCGCGAACTCCGGGGACGCATTCGACCGGGATTTGACGAACCTGGAATTGCAATTATATTAATATTTAGCGGTATAACCATAACATAACATAAACATAAACATAAACGTTCACGCCGCATATCCCCGAAGGGGTTGGCAGAGGTACTAATACTTCTGAACATCACGTGACTTTGTCACCTGGTGTTCAGAGTACCCACGTTTTGCATGGACAGTGTACTCACGTGATAGGGGGCAGGCCTATCGCCGTTTTGTACGAATACACTGTCACATGACTAAGTACAACTCAGCCATGTGGGTTTCCTCACGATGTTTTCCCTCACCGTTAACAACCATGATAAATTAACCACACATATGTCTTTAGAAAAGACAAATTGGTGTAGGCCCGACCCAGGATTTGAACACTAATCGTTTGCACGATAACCGAGTGTTCTACCCACTGGGCTATCACGGCGGTATAACCAGTTAACTATATATTCTTAAACTTAGTATCCTAGAGACCAAGTGTGTGAGACAGAGGTTCGACGTCTTTCAAGGGCTTTTAAAGTAAATCGCAACCGATATGTTACACTTTAAAACAAACACAAAATCAACAACCGTGATAGCTCAAGCCAAAATAAAAACAAGTTAGACGGTATTACATTTCATAGATAAGTAATAGTTATTTATTTTATCAAATTGTGAAGATGAAGCGTTAAATAGAATCCAAAACACACAAAAACAACATACAGATACTCACGACATTAGTTCTCATTGGAGTAGGCAGAAAATATCGATTGCCATTTTGTACAATCCTAGTAAACTTCTCGAGATTTATTTACATTATTTAATTTTATTATACATGCCCATTTATTTATTTCTTAAACATGGCTTGGTTTAATAGTATTTATGGAATGCCATCTAAAATTTATAACAAATTGCCTAGAGAAATATTGGTATTAGCATTGAAGCGTCATAAGTTCGCGCGTAGTGAAGACTCAAATATGTCCCAATTGGGACATCTTGTCTTAGTCTGTGTCGAGCGTGATCAGGAGTGTGACGTAATCTAAGCTCTAAAGTCCTTGAAAAAATAAATAAAAAATGCCATCCCGTGTGTTTTTCGGAAGTGTACCAATTATAACTCTAAAGTAACTCCAAATATAAGGAATCTCGTACCACATGTGAAAATGCAAATATATTTAGAATATATAATATATTTCAATTATTTTTCAAACAATCTAATAACAGACTCAACGACGCCATATTTTGATGAATAGATTGAATGACTGAACGATTGAAGAGAAAACATGTGAAGGGCAATCATCAAAATCATAACTATCTCTTTTATTTACATGCTCTTTCGCATCTTTTGTTTCACTCATTAGTAACACTTGTCTATGCGTGCAGTTTTGGATTGCTCGGAACAGATTTAAAAAGCCAATTACTATGAATGTCACACATCTGTGTTATAATTGATCTATGGATAATAGCTAACGTACACGAAGTTAAATACATCTATATATATAAAAGAAAGTCGTGTTAGTTACACTACTTATAACTCAAGAACGGCTGAACAGATTTGACTGAAAATTGGTAGGGAGGTAGCTTAGAACCAGAAAAAGGACATAGGATATATATCATCACGCTAAATATCGGAGGGGGAAGGCAGTAACAAATGTTTAACACCATCCGTGCGAAGCGGGGGCGGGCCACTAGTATCTGATAAATAACATATATTATGTTATATGTGACGAAATACTAAAATTTTAAGCCACTAAACAACACTAAAATTAAGAAAACAATGGTAGTACATGCATTTTGCTATTGTACTCATATATGTTCTGTGTAAGAAATCTAACAAAATAACACTCACCCCTTCTTTGAAGCAAGTCAGTCCGGGATGGATCTTTCGCACCTCTTTTTGTCGCATGTCTATTAATTTTTTGACAATCTGCAAAAGAAAGCATTCAAAAATATATTATATAGAGGATTTTTTAATTCCTTAGCTCTGGCTACCCCTTCTAGGAATTTATAGCCGTGAGTATATGTATGTATTTATGTTAAAAATATATATTATTACTATTACTTTTAAACGTAAAACACAAGGGAAAAAGTCCTTACATTCGTATATATTTGTTGTTTAATAAAATTATTACATATAGTGTCGGCTTTAAATATCACTAACCCATTACTTGCCGGGGGTGTCGTAATAGGCGACTTAGGGTATAGAGATTTTAAGTTATTCAAGATCCATGGCTATCTACCTTTATTTTACGATAATCCCCTTTAAAATCTTTTCCTTACTTAACTTCCAAAAGTAGCCGACGAATTTCTATTTAGAGGGTATGGCTACCCCTTTTAACTATTTATACATACACACACATATACTCATGCTATATTTCCCTAGAAGGGGTAGCCAGAGCTAAGAAATTAGAAATTCCTCAGCCACTTTTGGAAGTTGAGTGGGGAAAAGATGGTTAAAATAAAGGTTTTTGGTGATGGGTCTCCAACCGCATCGCCCAAAAATCCAATAAAAAGCCCCAATACCCTTAGTCGCCTCTTACGACACCCGTGGGTAGAAAGGGGTAGCGACATTCTAAGCCGGCACTACGCGGCAATTTTAACTATTTATACCTGTGAATATGTATTTGTACATAAATTAAATACCTCTTTCTGTTGCCTAATGACTGCCGTGAAATGCGTATACACAATTTTGGGGTTTAACTCGCAATGCATTAGGGTAGCTCCTTCATAGTCCTTTATATAGCCTTGGTACATCGCTCGGGGTAACTTTATTTCCTTCGAGAAGCCTTGTTTTTTGAAATAACCTGGTTGAAAAAATATAACATAACATAAACGTTCACGCCGTTTATCCCCGAAGGGGTTGGCAGAGGTACCAATACTCCTGAACTCACATGGCAAGCGCCATCTAGTTTCCAGAGAAGGTACCCACGTTTTTGCTTAGACAGTGTACTCACGTGATAGGGGGCGGGCCTATCGCCGTTTTGTACGAATACACTGTCACATGACTAAGTACAACTCAGCCATGTGGGTTTCCTCACGATGTTTTCCCTCACCGTTAGCAACCATGATAAATTAACCACACATATGACTTTAGAAAAGACAAATTGGTGTAGGCCCGTCCCAGGATTGGAACTCACGCCCTTCGGTTTCGGGCGGGTGTTCTACCCACTGGACTATCATGTCGCTTATGAATATATGAAAATGTTTACTGCTAAATGCAATTAAGGTTCAAAATTCTTTAGTATCACAATCAGGTCAAAATGCATGAAAATATAAATTATATTATTTCAAATCTGAAATTATGAAAGTTATATGATGTAGTTGGTATTGTACTGCCTAAAAAAATTATACTTTTTCAATTTTTTTATCAAAATAAATGTTTTTATTTTGCATATATAGAAAGATGTTGTCAGTGGCATAGTTGAAGAAGTGATAGCCGTTGAGAGATTCGGAACGTTCCAACATTTTATAGTGTTATATATTACATTTGGGTATGTATAATATATATATAAAATATATCTGATATAATAACTATTATATATAATTCAATATACAGGTTGTAAATAAGTTGTGGTAAGTTAAGTTCTGTTTAAGCTTGACCATAATGTTTTAAAGAGTTGTCTATTTGTTCCTCACCATAATGGTTGACTGGAAGAAATCGCGTTAAGGCGATAAGTCCGCCTATGTGTACATATACTGTTGCACCTATTCTGTAATATACTGTTTGTGTGTTGTTTTGTATGCAATGAAGTGTTATCAAATAAATAACATACATATACTCACGGCTATAAATCCCTAGAAGGGGTAGCCAGAGCCAAGGAATAAGAAATTTCTCTGCCACTTTTGGAAACTTCCGTGGGGAAAAGATGGTAAAATAAAGGTTGTTGGTGATGGGTCTCCAACCGCATCGCCCAAAAATACCTTAAAAGCCCCCAATACCGTTAGTCGCCTCTTACGTACACCGATCGGAAGAAATGGGGTAGTGCTATTCTAAGCGAGCCGGCTAAATAAATAAATAAATAATAATATAAAATACAAAATCCTGTATATCGTCAGCTCTGAAGAGTAACTAACTGAAGGTGTCGGATATGGGGACTAAGGGTATTGGAGCTTTGTGAGTGACTTTTAGGTGATGCGGATGGAGACCCATCTGTAACGACCTTTATTTTAAAAGTGGCTGAGGAATTTCTTATTCTGAAGCACTGGCTATCTTTTTGAGGGTATTATAGCCGTGAGTATATGTATATATGTATGTTATTTAAAGAAGCTGGAATACACGGTCAGGCCCCTATTTCACCAACATGACAATTGTCAGTGACATAATATGTAGGCTGGAATATGTCAGTGGTTTGGTTCAGGTATCGTTTTGTACAGTTCGCGGCCGTGGTGTGCACAAAATTCAGACATCTGATGTAACTGGATTAAGTTGATTGTTACAGAATTTCAAAGTTTCGATTTTGGCCCAAAGACTTTCATAAGCGCGCGCAAACTTTAGTCGATCAGAGATGCGCTGTGATTGGTCGGACTTCTTTCAAACCGGCCAATCAGAAAAAATCTTTAGAAATTCAAAAGAGCTGCGCTGTGATTGGTCGGAAAATTTCAAAATAAACTCATTTTATAGGACGCGACGTAGTAGCGCCAGGGTTACCCACTAGTTACATATATATTAGAGTGTGACGAAGATATATGAGTATAACATACCAATAGCAAACTCATCAGCAAACGTAAGAAAGTGCAGTATATTGTTTCTGATGTGGTAGTCTTTGAGATGGTTCATCAAATGGGTTCCGTAGCCTTTCACTTGCTCGTTCGATGTTACTGCGCAGAATACTATCTCGCTGAAACCCTGAAAATAAGTTTTTTTTTCTAATTAATTCATACATATACTCACGGCTATAAATCCCTTAACGGGGTAGCCAGAGCTTTGGAATGAGAAATTCCTCAGCCACTTTTGGAAGTTGATTGGAGGAAAGATGTTAATAATAAATGTTTTCGGTGACGGGTCTCCAACCACATCGCCCAAAAATCCCTTAAAAGCCCCTGTACCGTTAGTCTCCTCCAACGTACACCCATCAGAAGAAATGGGGTAGTGCTATTCTAAGCTGACACTACACAGCACAGCAATACAATTATTATAGTTTTTGTCTGCCAAAAGACGTCCATTGCTGGATATAGGCTACCTCTAAATATCTCAACTAAAGATCTTGCGCTGCCCTAATTCATTGCCTTATAAAAAATAAAATAGGTTATAAGGTATTAGAAACGCCGTGTGGTGCCGGCTTAGAATATCAGTACCCCTTTCTACCCATGGATGTCGTAAGAGGCGACTAAGGGTATGGGGCTTTTTAAGTGGTTTTTGGGAGATGTGGTTAGAAACCCATCACCAATGATACTTTATTTCTACCATCTTCTCCCCTATCAACTTCCAAATGTGGCTGAGGAGTTTCCAGCTCTGAAGAGCTTAGAAGCTCTGGCTAACCCTTTTTGGGATCTATTGCCGTGAGTATGTATGTAATATTTCCCTGTTGCATTGTTCAATTTGACGAAAATTAATGAACAAAATTAATTTAACTTTCAATCAACTTCCATGATTTGAAGTATATTTTTTTCTCTAATCATTATGATATATTGTTAAATATATTTTCTTATAGCTTCAAAGACTTGATACATAAATATAACTTATAAAACTGCTATAAAGATAGGAACTATACCTGTGAATGAAATGTCCTGAAGCAGATGCCTCCTATTGGTCTGCCTTCCTTGACTAACGCCAAGGTTTTGTGTTTGCTAGAACAAAAACATTTACTACGTTATATAAGACGTCCAAATAGCACTATTCTAAACTATTTCAAAATAGAGGTACGCGATGATTCACATAATTGGAAACACCAATACGTTAAATATATATTAAAAGTGTCGCAGTAAAATTTAACGTATTTATTATTTGGAACTAATTTTTTGAGCTGTTATTTAAAAATTCGAGATGTTATTATGATTAGTTGAAAAACATATTGAGCAGTTATTTAATTTAATGGCGGTTGAATAATTATTGCGGCAGTAAAACAAAGACAGTAATAAAAAATATATTAGTCAGTTATTTTATCATACAATGTCAATTCTAAAAATAATTGAGTAGTCCAATAATTGAATGAGCGATAAAAATGACGGAATGAGCGGATGCCTGTTTGTATGTATACTTGCTTGCTTGTTTGCATGATTGGTTGCATGTCGGGGGAGTTCTTGGGGGGGTCGGGGGGCGTAAGCCCCCTGCAGACAAAGAGAAGTTAGGACACATTTAGTTAGGTTAGGTTAGATTATGTATAAAACGAGCGAGCGTAGCGCAGCGGAGCGAGCACCTAAATGCCTGATGCATGCCTATATGCTTACTTACTTTATAGAATTGCTTAGAATGAGATTTCTTACCGACTAATTCCGATTTATTACTGCCCACGCGTAACCGCTCGTTCAATAATTTTTACCGCCCATTTAATTATTTTCCTACTCAATTATATACTCACTGATCCATTTCATTATTTTTTATTACTCATTTTTGTTTACTTTACTGCTTAGTTTTAACTGCTGAATACGTTATTAAACGTGCCATTTATAATTTTTAACTTACCAAAACCGCTATATACATATACAACTGCCTCTTTAAATCAGTGCCTTTATTATTTCTTTCAATTGTTGTGTGTGTGCTCAAAAAGGCCGGCGTCCGAAGTATGAAGAATAAAAGAGCATGTATGAAAAGATTGATGGATGTAGACGAAGCAAGCGGAGTTTGCCAGGATCGTACGAAGTGGCGATCGATAGTCTCTGCCTACCCCAATGGGAATTAACGGCGTGAGTATATGTATGTATGTATGTATTATTTCTTTGTCGCCAAAGTTGACAGTAATACATATAATTTTTTTGTATAATTTGTATACACTTACGGATCAAACACCAATTGTGAAATATATTCCTTAGTCATTTCGGGCAGCTGATGAGAAAACACATTGTGGAGACCTACAAAAAACACAAAATCATTAAAAATATATTAAAACAGCATTAATTTTATTCTACGATGTGACTATTTTGCATGTACACGCGTATATTCATGGCTTTAAATCACAAAAAGGAATTTACAAACGGCGATAAGCCTGCCCTCTATCACGTGAGTACACTGTCCAAGCAAATCGTGGGTACTCTGAACACCGGGTGACAATGTCACGTGATGTTCAGAAGTATTAGTACCTCTGCCAACCCCTTCCTGGATATACGGCATTAACTTTTGAGTTGAGTTGAGGTGCCAGAGCTTTAGAATTCGAAACTTCTTAGACACTTTTTCTTTGTCTATTTATTTATAGTAGTTGGTTTATATGGCTCCTCACAGCCCGTATATGTCCCCACTAAGGGGCACGAGTCTGCCCTATATAGGGCGATTTGGCCATAGTCCACCACATAGCCAATTGTGGGTTGGCAGACTAACGACTACTACCGTAATAGTAGCCGGAACCGACGGCTTAACGTGCCCTCCGAAGCACGGAATGTATACTTGTAAGGCTAATTAGTATTATTTTGTGTGTACGTAACAATATTAGTGGCGTATGATGTATTTTTGTTTGTGTATAAATTATAAATTAATATAAATTATAAATTTATATTCATGTATAAATATTAATTTATGTATTGAATGTTGAGGTAGTTTGGGCACATAGAGAGGATGGATGAAAATAAAGTAGCGAAAGAGATATATAGATCCAATGTGGATGGGATTGTTAGTAGAGGACGGCCTCGTAAAACGTTTCTTGACCAGATAGAAAACGTTCCTATAAAGGCGGGGGTCCGAAGTGAGAAGAATAAAAGAGCATGAATGAGAAGAATAACGAATGTAGAAGCAAGAGAGGTTTGTCAAGATCGTACTAAGTGGCGATCGATAGTCTCTGCCTACCCCAATGTGAATAATGGGCGTGAGTATAAGTAAGTAAGTAAGTATAAATCCCATACCTATAAGCCAAAGCATAGTTTGCTTGTTAACGGGTCCGGTCAGAGAGTTTCCGATCACATGAAATTCTATCAGCTTCCGTTGTTCTTCTAACTTGGCCGCTTCGTCGCGAGGGGCTTGCATTTGGAATAGTGCCTGCGGAATTCAGTATGGATTAAATAAGGCTTTTAGGGTATCTTGGTG
The DNA here is from genome assembly GCA_963576735.1 of Bedellia somnulentella. NCBI lineage: Eukaryota > Metazoa > Arthropoda > Insecta > Lepidoptera > Bedelliidae > Bedellia > Bedellia somnulentella. The sequence continues at coordinate 1,513,086 of OY755187.1, read as the reverse complement.
TTGTTTTGGGAGAAAGAAGTATAAATGTGTCATTTTTCTCATCCCATATAACTATCACATACATATGCTATTGCTGTGTAGTGTCGGCTTAGAATAGCACTACCCCATTTCTTCCGGTGGGTGTACGTAAGAGGCGACTAACGGTATTGGGGCTTTTAAGGGATTTTTGGGCGATGCGGTTGGAGACCCATCACCAACAACCTTTATTTCACCATATTTTCCCCATGCAACTTCCAAAAGTGGCTGAGGAGTTTCCAATTCCTTGGCTCTGGCTACCCCTTCTAGGGATTTATAGCCGTGAGTATATGTATGTATGTACGTATATGTAGATCAGCTATTATTTTAGTATAGCTTTTATGTTGTCTTCTTTGATTTTTACTTATTTTTTTAGGAATCAACGGATTTTAATTAATCTATCATAAATATAATCCCAAGACCTTCAGAAGTAACATAAGCTATATATCATCACTCAGCATTTCATAAGAAATGAGCAATTGCTGAGAACCTTAGATATCTATGATAGTTACTGCTCAATTAAGCAAACAAAAACTTAATTTTGTAGTATTTTTTATATTATTTTGTAATGGTTTTTTTTCTTGGAACTGAATTTATAGGTATGATATAAAATAACACTATTTAACACTACTATTAGTGTTATTCGTGAAAAGTGTGGTGTGAAAGTTGATATTGTAAGAAAGATAGAAAAAGGAATGTTGAGATGGTTTGGGCACATAGAGAGGATGGATGATAGAAAATTGGTAAAAGGGATCTGTAGAGCTAGTGTGGATGGTAATGTTAGTAGAGGACGACCACGGAGAACACACTTGGACCAAATTGAGAGTGTGCTCAAAAAGGCTGGCGTCCGAAGTATGAAGAATAAAAGAGCATGTATGAAAAGAATGATGGATGTAAACGAGTATGTAGTATCTGCGTTAAGAAAAGTGCAAAGAAAATGAATGTTATTGTCGTTTTATATTATTACTTGCCTACTTTTGTGTACATAGTTTTGTGAGAAAATTTTGCTAGTCACCTTTCGAACTGATCGAAACAGTGCTTACCATATAAATTAGCACTGTTTTGCCGGACTGTTTTTCGTGTTTTGTTGGTGTATCTTTGGTAAATATGATCGAAGCTAATCGCAAACGCCTAGAAACACTTATAAATTTTTGTACTTTGCTATTTTTTACAGCCAGTTTCTTAAGCCAAAATTGAAACGTAAATCGGTGTATTGTATATGTAATACATATATGTATAGTATATGTATGTATAATATATATATGCACGTATATGTAAGTACGTCTCACCTCCGGGCCGGACATGTACCCCGGCTCGGCGATGCTGGCCACGATCTCGGCCACGGTCTGCTCGCTGACGTCGTCTCCCCCGGCCGCCACCACCGCGCCCGCTCCCCCCTCCCCCGCGCGCCGACGCTTGCCTCCCCCCTCCCCCGTGGACTCCGATAGCCGTTTCACGCCCTCTTTTATTGTGCCTGTTGCCGTGTAAAGTAAGGGGTACGTGTTAGAGAAAGTGAAACGAAAATGGAAAAACTGTTTATATGTACAGAAAAAAGAAGTATTAAACAGAAGGGTTTCAGAAGAATGTTTATCATTAATTTATATGTAACAAAGTAGGAGTGCGATTTTAGTCCGGTAAATTTTGACATCCAAAGTTAAATGAATTTCCCAGAAGCTGACTGAGGTATAATTAATTAGTCAAGTTCAGTGGTAAACCATTGCCATTTTCAACAGATGGTAAGTTTTATCACAAATTTAATTCCGCCAAAATTGTTAATCGTTAAATTTCATAAAATATTCAATAAATATTATTTTTAAGAGTCACAGATTTGAGGCAATTATGTTTTTCACAATAACGTCACCCCATTACACCTTTCAACTTGGTGAGAATTTATGTAACTTTTTGGTCTAAATTGATCGGACTTTTTATACCACACAAATATAGTAGCTTTCTCGGTTTTCCCCACATATAAATACATCATATGCTCATGGCTGTAAATCCCTTAACGGGGTAGCCAGAACTTTGGAATGAGAAATTCCTCAGCCACTTTTGGAAGTTGCGTGGGGAAAAGAAGGTGAAACAAAGGTTGTTGGTGATGGGTCTCCAACCGCATCGCCCAAAAATCCCTTAAAAGCCCCAAACCGTTAGTCGCCTCTTACGTACACCCACCGGAAGAAATGGGGTAGTGCTATTCTAAGCCGACACTACACAGCAAATACAATAAATACAGATTACCGTGTATTTTTTTTGGAGTTTTAACAACGAGACACATTGAGAAAATATGTAATTAGTCACCCTAGCCTAGATTTCTGTCTGTATAACTATTTGTAATACAATGAGTTTTTAAGAGTTTTGTCATCATCTAACTGCTATCCTTCCTCATAGCCCATATTATCCCCACCGAGCATACATTTAGGGGTGATTTGGCTCCTCTGACCAAATGCGGATTGGAAGTTTCTGTACTGTCACGGTAGTAGTCGTTAGTTTGCCAACCTTTACTAGGCCATTGTGGTGGAATATGGCCACATCACCCTATTTATGGTAGGCTCGAGCCCCTTGGTGGGGACATATATAGACTGTGATGTATGTATATACCATAATATCCAACACTATTAGATATTGAAACATATTTTTGTACATGCCTTAAATGCTAAAAATATTAGAAATGAGGATGAAAAGCAACGAATTAGGTTAATATATCATTCAAAGCACCCAATACAATAAAAGCACATACAACCTAAAACATTATGGTGGTAAAATCAAACATTTACAACATAAATAAAAGATGTTATTAAAGGAAAGAAAAATTTCGACACTGGCGGGGTTCGAACCCGCGACCTTCGGGTATACGCCCCCGTCGCTCTGCCAACTGAGCTACAGTGTTTAAATTTAATAACATGTTGTAAATAATTTAATGATTTTTGACATGAATTCCTCATGTGGGGATTCATGTCAAAAATCATTAAATTATGTGATAGTTAGGCGTTTCCAACATTTGCATTCTATCTGAAAAGGTAGACAAGTGGCCGTCCGAATTAGTTAAAATTCGGAGGCCTACCTCACGTTCAAGTAGTGTTTGCGTTTCCTAAAACGCAAACACTACTTGAACGTGTAAAAAAGAAACAAAGGATAGAGAAATTTCGCGCTGGATGCCAACTGACACTGTAGCTCAGTTGGCAGAGCGACGGGGGCGTATACCCGAAGGTCGCGGGTTCGAACCCCGCCAGTGTCGAAATTTTTCTTTCCTTTAATAACATCTTTTATTTATGAGTAATAATCCCCACATGAGGAATTCATGTCAAAAATCATTAAATCATTTACAACATGTTATTAAATTTAAAAGCGATAAAAATAATTCTAAATTAAACTGTTACTATTATGTATACGATAAAGTTAGCTATAAAGTAGAAAATAAAATACAGTAAGAAAGTGCCGTGTAGTGTCGGCTTAGAATAACACTACCCCTTTTCTACCCGAGGGTGATCGTAAGAGGCGACTAAGGGTATAGGGACTTTTTAAGTGATTTTTGGGCGATGTGGTTGGAGACCCGTCACCAAAAACATTTATTATTGTATCTTTTCCCCAATCAACTTCCAAAAGTGGCTGAGGAATTTCTCTTTCCAAAGCTCTGGCTACCCCGTTAAGGGATTTATAGCCGTGAGTATATGTATGTATGTATCTATGTAGTAAGAAAGTTTGGCCACCCTCATTTTAAAAGTTATTAGAGCTATTCTAAGGCGACACTACACATCTATACACAAAAAAATACAAGTTTTCAAAAATCCAAAGACTAAACAGATCTACTAGCAAACCTAACTATTTGGTATCCTAAATTTAACATATTCGAAAATTATACAAAGCACTCAAAAGATCTACTACCATACCTATTCAAATTTTTGCCAAGCAATAAAAAGATCCACTAACAAGCCTATCTACTAGTGTTATCCTGGCATACAATTCAGAAGATCCACTAACAAGCCTATCCACTAGTGTTATCCTGGCACACAATTCAGAAGATCCACTAACAAGCCTATCCACTAGTGTTATCCTGGCATACAATTCAGAAGATCCACTAACAAGCCTATCTACTAGTGTTATCCTGGCATATCATTCAGAAGATCCACTAACAAGCCTGTCTACTAGTGTTATCCTGGCATATCATTCAGAAGATCCACTAACAAGCCTGTCTACTTGTGTTATCCTGGCATAACATTCAGAAGATCCACTAACAAGCCTGTCTACTTGTGTTATCCTGGCATAACATTCAGAAGATCCACTAACAAGCCTGTCTTCTAGTGTTATCCTGGCATATCATTCAAAATATCACTAACAAGCCTATCTACTAGTGTTATCCTGGCATATCATTCAGAAGATCCACTAACAAGCCTGTCTTCTAGTGTTATCCTGGCATATCATTCAGAAGATCCACTAACAAGCCTGTCTACTTGTGTTATCCTGGCATAACATTCAGAAGATCCACTAACAAGCCTGTCTTCTAGTGTTATCCTGGCATATCATTCAGAATATCACTAACAAGCCTATCTACTAGTGTTATCCTGGCATATCATTCAGAATATCAATAACAAGCCTATCTACTAGTGTTATCCTGGCATATCATTCAGAAGATCCACTTACAAGCCCATACACTAGTGGTCTCCTGGCTGAGCATTCAAATTTAATTATAAAGACTAAACTAATAATAAAAACCTATTTCAAATTTTTACTAAGCATTAAAAAGGTCTAACAAGCCTATCTACAAGTAACTACTAGTGGTATCACTCAATAATCACTACAGTAGTATAGTACATACATACATACATACATATACTCACGGCTATAAATCCCTTAACGGGGTAGCCAGAGCTTTGGAATGAGAATTCCTCAGCCACTTCTGGAAGTTGATTGGGAAAAAGATGGTAATAATAAATGTTTTTGGTGACGGGTCTCCAACCACATCGCCCAAAAATCACTTAAAAAGCCCCTATACCCTTAGTCGCCTTTTACGATCACCCACGGGTAGAAAAATGGGGTAGTGTTATTCTAAGCCAACACTACACGGCAAAGTGGTATAGTGTATGACTCAAATAAAATAACAAAGCATTCAAAAGGACTATGGGCAAGCCTATCTACTAGTGGTATCCAACATTTTACAAAGCAAACAAAGGATCTTCTAACAAGCCTATCTACTAACTACTATGGTACCCCGCCCAGGCATCGACCCCACTTACCTGCGGTGAGCGAGACCGTAGTGAAGCCATCGCGGCCGTCGGTTGTCGCGGTCACGCGTTCGAATCCCCCGCGGGTCTGACCGTCTAGTATATACATTTTTTGAAAATATTATTTTATAACTTAATAAGAGTGTCTTTTGTTTTGGCACACATTGTAAAATTATGTAACCCTGGCTAATTAAGAAAACCTATATTAAAGATAGAAGTCAGTTTTATTATACTGCTCCTGCACAGAACAAAGTAAACATGAATAAAGTAAATTATTAATAATAATAAATAGTTTTGTGCAAAACAAGTTAGTTTTAATATCTAGTCCGAAAAGGTCTTCTGAAGTCAACATATTTTTCATGTGTTGATTCGTTAAGGTGTTGATAACATAGTTAAATAAATAAAGGTGTGAATTATTGATATATGCAGGGGCCGTAGCACGCTTGTAATTGTATTGTCTGTTAGACAAAGATAAAGATATACGATGCTTGTGAAGTGTAAAAGAGATAGCTGTTTTGAACCACGTCATTTGAGGTTAGCTGGACAAGCGTGCTAACACTGCATGGTTGATAATCTTAAAGTGCTGCAAGATTAATAAGAAACTTAACATAAGACTTATAACTTAGAATGTCGCTACCCCTTTCTACCCACGGGTGTCGTAAGAGGCGACTAAGGGTATTTGGAGACCCATCACCAAAAACCTTTATTTTTACCATCTTTTCCTTACTCAACGTCCAAAAGTGGCTGAGGAATTTATAATTCCTTAGCTCTGGTTACCCCTTTAAGGGAAATATAGTCGTGAGAGTATGTATGTATGTTAACATATTAGTTAGCATTTAAATATGACTTGTAGTGGCAATCCGTTAATATCCAAAGCAGCAAATGATTATAATTTTACAACCCTTAAGAGTGTTACAACATTGATCCCAGTATGAATAATGATTAGAGTTCAATATTATTAATAACCATTTCAAAAGCGGATGATACAAACATTTATATACACTTAGTTGTTGGCTGAAATTATGGTGATGACGATGAAAGTTATACAGTTCAGATGATACATGCTGGCAATAGATTAAGAGTTATAATCATCATATATATTTAGAGGGCGCTTGATATTGTAAAATTAGAGAAAACTTTATAAAATTGCCATCACATGATAGAAGTTTAATGTAAGTGTTGTATTTTCTCTCTCTTTTCTTAAATTTTCCACTTGACTCGAGATTATCTCTTGAGAATAATATTTCATAAAATCAACTAAGAGTGATGTCTTAAGAAGAAAAGAGGCTGCTTGTCTTAAACTTAGTCTATAACCTCACATCTATCTCAATAAGTGAGAAAATTGTTAAAAAGTTGCTAAAACAATATCATATTTCTTTTAACTTTGCACAAATTTAATTATTATTCATTTACTTTCTATGTTTAAGTAAAATTCAGTTGGGGATTGCAGTAAAACTACATCTTACTTGTCTTATTCTCCAGCATAGCTTGTAAATGTGTCGGTGGGACTTGCTTGTACTCGGGATCCCAAATCGGTGACTCTGCGCTGAATATCTCCTCTTCGAGCAAAGCCAGGAATCGAGGGAAATGAGTTAGTACGAGCACCTAGAATGATAATATAAAACTAGATATTGTATGTTTGTATTGAGAGACAAGAATAAAATAGGTCTGTATTGCACATCACAGAAGAAATATTTGCATAAATACAGATAAATTTCAGACAACCTTTAAACTAAACCTGAATATCGTTGGCTACAATTATATGATCTAGACAGCGAAAAGGTCAAGACTTATTCATGGTATAACCTCATTCATATCTCCAACATCATTAATTATGTGGGGGTACTTTATTTTGTAATGTTTCAGTTGTAGGAACAAATATAAGTAACATACATACATATACTCACGGCCATAAATCCCAAAAAGGGGTAGCCAGCGCTTCAGAGCTAGAAACTTCTCAGCCACATTTGGAAGTTGATAGGGGACAAGATGGTAGAAATAAAGTAATGTTGGTGATGGGTTTCCAACCGCATCGCCCAAAAAACACTTTAAAAAGACCAATTCCTTTAGTCGCCTCTTACGACACCCGTGGGTACAAAGGGATAGTATAATATTGTAAAATGAATATACTTACTCGTTTCTCCGGAGGCATCCTATCTCGTTCCGAATGGCATTTGTCCATAAGTTGCCGGCAAACAGACTTGAATACAGCCTTCAATAAGGTTCTACCAAACACTAGAGATGTCTCGAAGTGAGGTAATGAGTCACAGAACGCTGGGACATGGCAGAATACTAGCCACCTGAAAAATATATAATATTGAAAATGGTGTAATGTCTGGTTAGAATAGCATTAACCCATTTCATTGTTCGGGTATTGTTGGGCGATGTGGTTGGACCCATTACCAGTTCTTTTTTATTTTAGCATTTTTAACCTGCGCAGCTTCTGTGGTTGAGGAATTAATTTCTGGGATAAGTACACACATCAAAAGTGTCTAGGGATCAACATATATTTTTGCAATCACTTTTCTTCTGATTGATATTAATTAAAACTTTTTCGAAATAATAATAAATTATAATAAAAATAATTTATTTTCTAATTAACCTATGTACAAATTATACTAGAGCACATATTTAACAATTAAAATAAGGGTGAGACATATAGAGTACATACGTGCCATTATAGGTCGTGCCTGTGCAATGGACACTAATAATTTTATTTTTTAAAAGAATACATAAACAAATCGAGTTCTCCTCTAGTAAGAAAATATGTATTTGTGTGTGTGTGTGTGTGTGTATAGGGGTGTGTGTGTGTGTGTGTGTGTGTGTGTGTGTGTGTGTGTATAGGGGTGTGTGAGTGTTTGTATATGGATGTGTGTGTTTGCATAATTATTTATATAATTGGATTTATTATGATTTGATATAGGTAAGAAGCATCTCCGTGTCGTCATAATTCAGGGTAAGGAGAAAGTCAGTATTTTTTTTCTTAAAATTGAATGCAGAAAGTTGGTTACTAGGCATCAATTTATTCACTTTATTGTAAAGTAATGGACCCAAGAAACAGAAGAACCGATTTGCAAATTGGGTTTTAAGACGTGGAACGGAGGCAAAAAGTGGATAGCGGGAAGAACGAGAGTTTGAAGGTAACAGTGGAGGCGTTTGAGAGCGCTGTTTAAGCAGAGTATGTACTACTACTCCTGTAAAGTTCGTAAGTAGGGAAGAGTCGAGGAAAAGGAGTCGAATGTTAGGATAGAGAAACCTACCTTGTGTAGTTAATTTGATACGCCGATATATCTTCCGGATTTGATACTTGCTGAAAAACATACGAATATTATTATTACATTGGTATAATTATGCAGTAGCAATGATACCTTTCAAGGGATTTAAGTTTTATTAAAATCTTTACGTATTTAATTTCTATTTACTGGTACAGATATCATATTGAATAAGATTGATAAATTATCTTTAGTGAATTTGTTAACAATATTAAAAATTTGCTGTGTGTGTGTAGTGTCGGCTTAGAATAGCACTACCCCATTTCTTCCGGTGGGTGTACGTAAGAGGCGACTAACGGTATTGGGGCTTTTAAGAGATTTTCGGGCGATGCGGTTGGAGACCCATCACCAACAACCTTTATTTTACCATCTTTACTCCACTCAACTTTCCAAAAGTGGCTGAGGAGTTTCTAATTCCTTAGCTCTGGCTACCCCTTCTAGGGATTTATAGCCGTGAGTATACGTATGTACGTAATAAATATCAACTCACCAACTTCCTAACACTAGGAGTCTCAAAGTTCCAATGATTGAAGCAATGCAAAAACATCTTGGCCAGATCATACATAGTCTGCCATTCCCTCTGAGGTAGCGAATTAAACTTGTATAGGACAAAGTTTGTGATTGCCTTTGCTATGGAAGGCCTCTCGAATGGTGGTTGGCCTAGCGGGCCTTCGATATGGGGTTGGGTTCGGGTTAGAATGCATTTTCTAAGCAGCTGGAATGTAAAATATTATGTCATAAATTATAAAAATATATTGTCTTTGAAGGTTTTAGAAAACAAGATATTAAAGAATAAAAATTATATAAACCAAAAACTAAGACAATTTAAACACTCATATCTGTGATGTACTTGTGGGTATAGCAAAGTTATTGGTCAGTAAACCTCGCTTTGTAACAACTTTTTTTTTACACAACAATAAGCGACATGATAGTCCAGTGGGTAGAACACCCGCCCGAAAAACCGAAGGGCGTGAGTTCCAATCCTGGGACGGGCCTACACCAATTTGTCTTTTCTAAAGTCATATGTGTGGTTAATTTATCATGGTTGCTAACGGTGAGGGAAAACATCGTGAGGAAACCCACATGGCTGAGTTGTACTTAGTCATGTGACAGTGTATTCGTACAAAACGGCGATAGGCCTGCCCCCTATCACGTGAGTACAATGTCTAAGCAAAACGTGGCTACCTTCCCCAGAAACTAGATGGCGCTTGCCATTCGAGTTCAGGAGTATTGGTACCTCTGCCAACCCCTTCGGGGATAAACGGCGTGAACGTTTATGTTATGTTATGTTATGATAATAAGTTATGTCTTTCATCTTTTTTTACTACGGAGTTTTAGCCAATCTTTTTTAAATGTGGTTTTCACATGTATTTGGTATTTTTACTCATATTCTTGTATAAGACTAAATCTGCTTTTTTTTATATACCAAAATGGTAAACTTTAGTATTTTTTTGTTTTTGGGGTATAAGCTTTCTATACATTATTAGGGCCAAAATATGTTAGTTTCTTATATATTATGATTAAATTGCGAAAAAAAAATGTACTTAAGCTTGCTTGAACTTATCTGTATTGAGAGTGAGGTAACAGTATATTTATTAGTGAAGTAAATTTTATTTGACATTCTTCATGAATACTTAAACCAGGATTAAAACTGTACATTGAATAATTTGATTGTTTTTTTTTTCGTTTATTACTAATAATTATAAAGGTCTTCCGAATTTGTAAAAATTCGGAGGTAGGGAACGCAAACACTACTTAAACAGTATAAAAGAAACAAAGGATAGAAGAATTTCGCGCTGGCAGCCATTGACACGGTAGCTCAATTGGCAGAGCGTCAGGGCGTATACCCGAGGTCGCGGGTTCGATTCCCGCCTGTGTCGAAATTTTTCTTGCCTTTATTTATCCATTATGTACATTGAATAATTCCTTTTTAAAATATAAATTAAAGATGCAGTTCTAACCATACATAAAACATACCTTAAACAAATAATAATACACTCTCTTAGTATCCTGATCATCCTCCCGATGCATCGACATAAAGATATTCTCAACGTCCACCACAGCGCCAAGAAGTCGATTTAGTTCGGCAGTGGAACATCCTTGTAACTGGTTTACGTGTTTCACTGGAATATTAATGTACGGAATATAGTGCTGCTGTATATAGTGGATAATAGTGGTGCCATTTCTTCCGGTGGGCGTACGTAATCATCACCAACAACCTTTATTTTACCATCTTTTCCCCACGCAACTTCCAAAAGTGGCTGAGGATTTTTTAATTCCTTAGCTCTGGCTACCCCTTCTAGGGATTTATAGCCGTGAGTATATGTATGTGGTATAGAATATCACTACCTTATATGCTATGTATTAAACTAGTTAAATGTTTATTCAGTTAAACAAACAAGTAAATATATAAAATGCCATACACACATAGTTGTTTAATCTAAGATCATTTTTATTTCACCATCAACAATGAAGGCAATTATAATTCGAAACATTGAAGTACTAAAAACTACTTAAAATACATACATACAAATTCATGGCTATAAATCCCACACACTAGGAAGGAACAGAGCTTCAGAAGAGGAAGCACGAGCGCTATTTTATCGACACGATAACGGTTAGAATGAGATGGCAGTATACGATACTAAGTAAGTGCGTAAGAGATGGCTGCCTTATCCCACGCGATAACTAGTTTAAACACCGTTCGTGCTTGCCCTTCAGATTTAGAAATTGAAGTGGGAAGACTGTAATCTAAAAGCTGTTGGTGATGGGTCTCGGCTTAGAATAACACTACCCCATTTCTACCAGAGGTTGATTGTAAGAGGCGACTAAGGGGTAAAGGGGCTTCTTAAGTGATTTTTGGGCTATGTGGTTGGAGACCCGTCACCAAAAACATTCATTTATTATTACCATCTTTTCCCCAATCAACTTCCAAAAGTGGCTGAGGAATTTCTCATTCCAAAGCTCTGGCTACCCCATTAAGGGATTTATAGCTGTGAGTATGTATGTATACTAAGCACAATCACAGGTACTTACTCAGAATATGGTTACAATTTCGACAAGGGTCATTAAAGTTAGCCAGCAGCTGTTGATCTCTCGCTTTATTTGCTTGCTGCTGAGCCAAGGGTGTTTTCCATCCATTGCAATTACAGTCGGGAGTCTAAAAAAAACATAACATTATATATTAAGGTAATCATTGTAGAACATTGTGAGGTAATGTCCAGAACGTTATTTAACAATGTTGTAAAGACTACAGTGTTGCCAAAAAATAAAAGACAAGTCAGTCCCAAATGAAGTAAGACTTGTGTTATGGTGTAACAACTCAAAGATACATACATACATACACTTACTCACGGCTATAAATCCCTAGATGGGGTAGCCAGAGCTAAGGAATCAGAAATTCCTCAGCCACTTTTGGAAAGTTAAGTGGGGATAAGATGGTAAAATAAAGGTTTTTGGTGATGGGTCTCCAACCGCATCGCCCAAAATCCCTTAAAAGCCCCAATACCATTAGTCGCCTTTTACGTACACCCGCCGGAAGGATTGGGGTAGTGCTATTCTAAGCCGACACTACACAGCAAAGATATATTTAATATTATATAATACAAATATAAATAACACCTAAGACTGAGAAACAATGAGTTATATTCATCACATAAAGGTTGCTTTCGGCAGGGATCAAACCAGCAACCTCAAAATACCTTAATAATACAAATCTCTTTGACTTAAACAGGATTGGTTCTACTCACATGCAAATTAGAATGAGTGATGTATGACTCTGACTACCACAAGTGCAATGGAGGTACAATAGTTCCAGAGATGTCCTAACAGCAAAATCCACAATAAGACTAAGAAAGTGCTCCCTAATTGTTTTCTAGGAGATGTTCATTTTCAGGTGATGCCCAAATCATATCAATAATTTAATAAAAAATGGTATAGCTGTTAACTGAACAGAGAAAATCCAAATATGGTGATGTTTTGTGTTGAAACATGTTAAATAAGTTTTAGACAAATAACCAACTGATTTACAAATTAAATACATATACCCAAGGTTATAAATCCCTAAAAGGGGTAACCAGAGCTTGGGATTAGGAAATTCCTCAGCCAATTTTGGAAGTTGAGTGTAAAAATAGTATAAAAGTAAATATAAATTAAAACTATAAATTAAGCTGTGTAGTGTCAGCTTAGAATAGCACTACCCGATTTCTTCCGGTGGGTGTATGTAAGAGGCGACTAACAATATTGGGGCTTTAAAAGGATTATTGGGCAATGCGGTTGGAGACCCATCACCAACAACCTTTATTTTACCATCTTTTCCCCACTCAACTTTCCAAAGGTGGCTGAGGAATTTCTCATTCCTTAGCTCTGGCCACCCCATCTAGAGATTTATAGCCGTGAGTATATGTATGTATGTATGTATAAATTAAAACATTATAAGTGCAAAAATAGTTCTGTAAACAGATCTATAGAAAATCTATGATGCTATACTTAGTATAACAAGTTCAACTGGCCTTTCCACTTCTCTACAAGTGTGGTATTTGTAAAGTTGGTAAATTGTATGTGTTAAATCGATATTAGCAAATGTAAATAAATATCCTACTCCGTGTATTAGTTTTGTGTTCCTTAATTTTTCTTCTTCTCATACACATTAAATTATATTAGATGTGACAACTCTACAGCATTATTAGGTAGATTTTGTATTTGTATAATAATGTATTTTAAATATACAGATCTGCTTACACTTTTTATACACACAGCATTTATTTGTGGTGCAGTCATATAATTTACATAACATAAACATAAACGTTCACGCCGTTTATCCCCGAAGGGGTTGGCAGAGGTACCAATACTTCTGAACTCACGTGGCAGCGCCATCTAGTGTCCAGAGAAGGTACCCACGTTTTGCTTAGACAGTGTACTCAAGTGATAGGGGGCAGGCCTATCGCCGTTTTGTACGAATACACTGTCACATGACTAAGTTCAACTCAGCCATGTGGGTTTCCTCACGATGTTTTCCCTCATCGTTAACAACCATGATAAATTAACCACACATATGACTTTAGAAAAGACAAATTGGTGTAGGCCCGACCCAGGATTGGAACTCACACCCTTTTGTTTTCGTGCGGGTGTTCTACCCACTGGACTATCATGTCGTTCATATAATTTAAAATATCAATAATTTTTTTTTGTTACGGTACCTTCTGTCTAGGTAGTTTTGTCTATAGGCATCACAAGACATTTTAAGACCAGATAAAAATATTGAAACAAAGGCAGAAGTCCTAAGTGCAGATAAATTTGCTTATTTTTTTATTTATTTTATTGATGTGGGGGAGAACTGGTAACATCATGCATGTCAGAGTCAATAGGTCATGTGCAAAGTAAGATATATTGACTCTAATATGCATGAACAACCTGTAAATTTCTACTTCTCATGTGATATACTCACCCTTGCAAGCCTCATGCTATGAGGATAGGATTAAAGGATCAAAACTAAGAATGTAAAATATATACCATAGTGATATGAAGAAATTAAAACTATAGAATAAATTGATTCAGTACTAAATGCTGCAAACATATACATGTCTTTGTTGACTAAGGTAAATTAGATAAGTATCCATAAGGGGACTACTATAATACTTGGTATCATAATGCAAAACTACTGCAGCATGGCATTTTTTGAACACAGACATAATATTTGAATTAAACAGAAGGCAGTCATACTAATTTGGTAGAATAAAGAGACCACCCTATTACATTTACATTATGTTATGTTCAGAAGTATTAGAACCTTGCCAACCCCTTCAAGAGTATACAGCAAAAAAATTGAGTTTTGAGTGCAGGTGTCCATTGGTCATGAACCTCAGATACATACAACCAAACATATTTACCTGACAAGAAGAATAAATTGCTAATTTCAGTAACTTTTTGTTATGAGGCCAGCTATAAACTTGTTGTTTTCTTTGCTGAATTCGCTGAAGGTTTGACTGTCTAGATTGGACCTCATTACTAGATTGCGGCTGCGGCCCTGAGGAAGCATCGTCGATACCTGCAGAGGAAGACACTCCTGCAGCAATAAAACAGGGTACTTAAAACACAGAACAAACTATGAATATTTAATTTGTAAAGAACAGAATCCGTACCTTCTCTGGCGATATTTGGCGATTCTGCTTCGATACCCATAGGTAAATCGTTGTCTTCAGACATTAGGCCAACAAAAACTCAATTCGTCTTCCAGATAATTAAAGCTTTGAGAGATTATAGAACATAATAAGGTTCTGTACATGTAATTCTGGTCTCATAAAGTGAGGCAATACTAATTCAATTCAGCATACAAAACAGGAAAACAGAAAACACTACACAGGTTTAACCGAGCCGACAATTTGTATTTTTGACAGTGACAGTTCGCACGCATTGTATGCCACTTTACATTTGATCTGAGTAGACAGGTAGACAGTCAAACACTCGATCCAAGTTGGAATCCAAGCTCATTGGAATGTCGTATAATGGTCGTATACATATTGTCGTATACCAATTTCATACAAAATGACATCCAAACACATTAAAGTTAAAAGTCAATCGACCTTTTGGATCACAGTTTGAGCCATTATTTGGCCCATAAGCCCCATAAGCCCAGCGTTAGACCAGTATATGACACCAAAATAAAAATGGTACATTACAATAAAACGATCTAGGTGCCTAATCAATATTATTTGAAGGTGAGTGTAACGAATGACGAAGGTAGAGTCATAGCTCTAGGGATAAAGTCATGTCGCGTTCGGTCTTGAACATTTAAAAATGTTGAACACTACTGGGGGTTTTTTACAATCATTTATATATTATTTTATAGCTTTTGAAAAGTGAGAGGAGACATATTTAAAGAAGTCACTTATTTTATCATACAAATACTGACACCATTATTTCCCATTTAGGTAGGCAGGGACTATTGTTCACCACTTTGGACGATCCTGGCAAACCTCTCAAGTTTCGTATACATCCATTAATCTTTTCATACATGCTCTTTTGTTCTTTATACTTCGATTAGAACACCTGCCTTTTTGATATGTCATACTTAATACGGTATATGCAGTTTGTTCTTATTCAACTACTAGTCGACCCGCGCAACTCTGTCTGCGTGACGTTAGACAAATCATCATCAGAACCTTTTTTGTAGTTCAGACGTGATTTTTTATCGTAAAATTATACTAAGTATTTTAACTCTTTTGGGAAGAACTTACTATGTAGTGTCAGCTTATATTAGCACCCCCATCTTCCGGTGGGTGTGCGTAGAGGTGACTAACGATATTGTGGCTTTTGATGGATTTTTGGGAGAAGTGGTTGGAGACCCATAACTAGCAACCTTTATTTCACCGTCTTTTCCCCACTTTCAAAAGTGGCAGCGGAATTTCTAATTTCTTAGCTCTTGCTTACCCCTTCTAGTCCTTATACCCCTTTGTCCCTTTAATATACACAGTTTAAACATATCAATTTTCATACGAGTATTAGGGCTAGAATTGAGAAATAGGCACTAATAATTATAGGTTCGCTGCCACCGCCCCGACCTCGACCGGCTCAAACGCTTAGTCTAAAACTTTTAAATCTGTGATATCTTCGTAAATATACGTTTAAATCCTATGCTTTAAAGGACCATATAGATCTGTATTATATAAACAATGTACTTTATGTTTTGTTTTTCATATTGTATGTGGTGTTATGTTAACATAAATAAACGAGTTATATATCTATCTATCTACTTAAGTTAATGCAAGTGCTACTTGCATCGTCGGCAGAAGAGTTGCAAGAGATGATGAATATTGCATGTGAGTCTTTTGTAAGAAAGGGAATGAGGGTGAATGTGGATAAGACCAAAACGATGGTTTTTGAGAGACAGGAAGATGTGACAGAATGCGTGATTGCGATTGATGGTAAGGATGTGGAACAGGTGAAGGAGTTTGTATATCTGGGAAGTTTGTTTACAAGGGATGGAAAATGTGATGTGTGGAAGCGAATGTTGGGTGTGGCAGAAGAAGCATGAGAGCAGAGTGAATGCAGTAGAGATGAGGTCCCTCAGAAAAATGTGTAATGTTAGATTATTTGACCGAGTGAGAAATAGTGTTATTCGTGAAAAGTGTGGTGTGAAAGATGATATTGTAAGAAAGATAGAAAAAGGAATATTGAGATGGTTTGGGAACATAGAGAGGATGGATGATAGAAAATTGGTAAAAGGGATCTATAGAGCTAGTGTGGATGGTAATGTTAGTAGAGGACGACCACGGAGAACACACTTGGACCAAATTGATAGTGTGCTCAAAAAGGCTGGCGTCCGAAGTATGAAGAATAAAAGAGCATGTATGAAAAGATTGATGGATGTAAACGAAGCTAGAGAGGTTTGTCAGGATCGTGCGAAGTGGCGATCAATAGTCTCTGCCTACCCCAATGGGAACTAATGGCGTGAGTATATGTATGTATGTATTGTATGTATGTATCTACTTAAGGTATTTTATTGGACGAGGATTAATGCTTTATTGGTTAAATCGGTCCAAAATTAGGCATTGTTTGTCGAAAACGCATGAAAAAATATTATTGTGGGATATCCATAAAAGATAGAAATATACCAACGTAGAGTTTTCTGTAGACTTTGTCAATTAGTATAATGCCTTGTACATTATTTTAATAAATTTTGCTTGGTTCAGCCTGCGTTTGCAATGTAAGCGGTATTTTTTTTATTATTTACGACATCGTTCCGTGGGGAGAAGATGGTGAAATAAAGGTCGTTTGTGATGGGTCTCCAATCACATCGCCCAAAAATCCCTTAAAAGCCCCAACACCGTTAGTTGCCTCTCACGTACACCCACCAGAAGAAATGGCATAGTGCTATTCTAAGTTATAGTTATATTACTGGCCGTTGAACTTTATTTGCACGTTAGTGGGTACAAGTAGACGGCAAGTCATATAACTATAATAATAAGTAAAAACAACACAGAAGAAAACTGAGTAAGGAACCGTAGGCTTGGCGTGACTAAGTCCAGATTTCATAACTTTTTAGAGACAAAACTTGCAGCTCCATCGAGACTTGGCTATTTTTTTACATAATGTTTTGGTAGTATAAACCTACCGCTTTAATAATAGGCATGATGACAAATTTTGAGAAACTGTTCTATAATATTTGGAAATATATATGAATTGTAATAAACATAATATTTCTGCGGAAAATTTAGGTTTAGGGTCATTCCATTATCGCGGGTGCAACATTTAGACGCATGTTTTAGTTCGATTTAATTAAATAAAAAGCATCTTAATGAAATGAGTCTTTAAAAGGCTACATTTTAATATTTTCCCTTTATATTAGTTGAGAAAGATTTTCAAATAGTATTTAAAAAGGAGGAGGAAGGTTCAAAGTGCCATCGCGGGTGCAACGTACCTATTTGGCCCAACCTTTCCAGATCATAGACAGGAAACGCATAAATCTGTTAATTGTGATACATTTAATATGTTATGCCTTAGTATTTTGTAGGCTGTTTAAGTAACAAAGTAAATAAAACAAAAACTCTAAAACAAAAAGAAAATAGACAATGAATTAATAGTTTTTTAATCAATCGCGGGTGCTACATTAAATTATCGCGGGTGCAACCAGTCTAATTTAAGTGAATACAAACATCAATTTAACTTATATAGAAACAAAATCAGAGAACGAAACATATTTATTACTAATTAGAATACTTTTGTTACCACTTATATTAATGTATTTTTTCGAATACGTCAATATTTGCCGGAAATTGTATTATCAATCGATAGGCCTGCCCCCTATCACGTGAGTACACTGTCCATGCAAAACGTAGGTACTCTGAACACCAGGTGACAAAGTCACGTGATGTTCAGAAGTATTAGTACCTCTGCCAACCCCTTCGGGGATATTCGGCGTGAACGTTTATGCTTATGCAATCTATTTCCTTCAGTCTTTTTTTTTGGAGCTTCCAGCTTCGCGATAATTTCATCAAATTGCCCGTCTGCTATGTCATTAACAATTTCTGTGTAACGTTTGCCCTCAATTCTCGTCATAAATTGTACTCTGACTTCTCCATCTTCATCTATATCGCTCTGACACATTCTCACATAACGATATTGAGTATATTTTTTTCTACAAATACATACTAACCAGCACAAATATCTAATAAATATCTTTCGATAAGACAGGAGATTAAACAGAAGCAGCCGGGCAGTTGGCTGCTTATTTCATCCCTATTATTAAAATCACAAATCAGTCTTTTCCCTTCATCCGTTAGCACTCGAGGCGCTGCTTTAGGGGTGTCATTTTCGTCAAATGGAGCAATATGGAATTCAGAAGCAATTTTTTATACAACATCCACAGCTTTGGTAATGGTAGATTACGTTTTACTTTTACTACAGCTTTCCCTACGAGGATTATCTGTACAAGCTATCTATTCCTATCTAGTACAAGCTTGATAAACTTGTTCTTCTTTACGCCGCTTTCTAGTTGCCTGCATTCTTTCTTCGGATCTGATTCTAGCCAATATTTTCAAATCTTTATCAGTCTCCGTTTGCCTATTCATTACTTCCCTCCGTTTGGTATCACGATCTCTTTCCCGACGGGCACCGATGGTGTTTGGCAGGAAGCTCAGGATTTTCTTTTAATAAAGAATGCAGCAGTCTCCTTGAGTTGCCCTATTGTCAATTTGACCGCAAATTCTCTAAAACGGAAAAAATGTAAATAAAAACACAGATAGTAAATATATATCATCAATCGTATTTACCATATATTATTATCAAGGCATAACAAAAAAACAAAATATGTAATTAATTACACAAAAAGGTGAAGTGATAAAAATTTGCTCCCGCGATCTGACATTAAGATCGCGGGTGCAACCAATTTTAGATAAGGTTTATTTTAATCTAGCAATCATTACACTCGTAAAAACGATTTATTTAAGTAAAGTTTTAATTTGTTCTTACTTTTGCAAAGTTTCAGAATAATAGCTCTTCATTTCTGTGAAAAAAATAAACTTTTATATCTTTTGTATCGCGGGTGCAACAAGTTAATAATGTGATCTATTAGTCTATAATACTCAATAAATAACAACATATACTTACATTTTTTGATATATGAGGATAAGTAAATATGGTCACTACACGTTTAGCCGGTGAAACATACCTGAAACTAGGAGTGAGCGTTCCTGAGTCGCACCGTTTCAAAACACCGTTTCACTGCCTGGAACGGACGAACCGGCTCACACGTTCGGAAAAAGCAGTGTCGTCACTAAACCAGTGCCAGACGAAACGAAACGGCGCGACGGCTGGCACTGGATTTAGTGACGAGACGAAAAGAACGAACGAAACGACGCGGTGAAACGAGTCGAGACGAACACAACGCGCGACGGCAGGCACTGGATTTAGTGACGAGACGAAAAGAACGAACGAAACGGCGGTGAAACGAGTCGAGCGAGACGAACGCGACGCGCGACGACTGGCACTGGATTTAGTGACGAGTCGAAAGGAACGAAACGGCGGTGAAACGAGTCGATCAGTCGAGACGAACGACTTCTGCCTGTCAGCCAATCCTAAGCCTGGGAAAGTATGAAGGAAAGTTTATTCCATTATTTTTTTTACCATTTTATTGTAGGTTCATTTCATATCGCTTGTGAAGATGTAAAGTAGGCTCTTTCGTCGTGAGATCCACCACAAACATACCTTCCTCACTCTAAAAAAAAACATATAGCACACACATACAAACAATCTCATCCATTTCTCAACAAGTACACCCTCTAACTCTGTGAGTTTTAGCACACATACATAGGTACCACAGAATACCTACTAACATACCTACCTCTACTATAAATAAAATAAAGAAATACAAACAAAGCCAGTCACTGAGACCGTACCGATTTATCGCTGTCATACATATTACAAATATCAACTTTACCTCACTACTGCATTTGCATCAAGCAAAACCAAGTTGCGAAGTGACTTTTTTAACGGTATCATTCAAATAAGAACTTTACCACTTTACAAATAAGGATGGAAATTGCATAACACGAAACCAGTGCCAGACGAGACTGCTTCGATGACTAGTTTTCGGGACGGAAAAACAGGTTTCGTCTCGTCATCGAAAAATACAGTGCCGACCCACTCCTGCCTGAAACTGTCAGCGACAGCTGTTTCGCGCCAGTGTTGGCAGCCATGATTTTACAGTTTGTAACGACTCTTTGGATGGTGAACTTTAGTAATGCGCCCGTAAAGCAAATACTGAGGAAAATCAGATAAAAATAGATTTTATATCAAATTTCGACTTTCTTCTTTCCACTAATAACAAAAAATATAACTAATAACGTGATTAAAAAAAATGTGTCGCAAATCGTCTATAGCGGAATCGCCCTTTAGTACTTAAAAAATAATTTTTGATTCATAAATTTAAAATTTGCACCAAAACGCGTCAAAGTGTCATGGCGTCGCTTGCTTACGTCACTATAGAGTACAAGGAACATTTGGTATATGTAAACATTATCAAATTCATATTTAATTTAGACATTTTACTAATTTTTACATTAAAATATGACTTCAAAAGCATATAGGTGGTGTTCCGTCCCTCTGGGTACTCATACGTCCATAAAAACTCATGAGAAGTTATATATTTTCGTTCCTTTCGATAAGAAATTAAGAAAGAAGTGGCTTTACACAGCTTTATTTTTGTGAAGATCACTTTGACGACAGTATTTCCTTTTTATTTTGTAGAATTTTGTTGCCTAAATTCATTATAATTTTATAGGAAGAAGTAAACATTGATATACAAACTTTTTGGAGGCTATGATTCTCTTACTCGCTGTTACTTACTGTTATCAAATCCTTAATGCATGAGCTATTACAAAGGTATTTTATTTCATTTTCAGTTACCAAATTCTAAATATGTAAATATTTAATTGCAAAAAGAAATATTTAACATAAACATTACCTCAAATTATAATATTGAATGTTATACTGAAATATGTACAATAGCTATTTATTTTTATGGTTTTAATAAAATAAATAGGTTTTAATAAATTAACTGTATAATACACAATACTTACATGGAAGTTTTAACATTTCTAAATTCTGCTGAACAGAAATCTTTTTTGATGCCAGAAACGTTCCTAGCATTATCAAGTCGATTCTTGGTAAATTTGCGCTGGAAGCCTTTGTAAATCCTTATGGAAGTTATGGAAATAACTGAATTTAGCGCAATCAATTTACACAAAAGAAATTGAAGTTAATAACGGCGTATTTAATTAAAAAAGCGAACGAGTGAGTATTATCTTAAGTAATTCAAATGTAAACAAAGAGAAAGAACTCTAACGTGACGTCATGCGCTCTGATTGGCGTTCAACATTTCATGGCGGATTGCCGTATTTAGCGATTTTATTTTGTCGATTATAATATTCATCTTGCTTTTAATCATGAAATGAATCAGAGTCTTAGAATAGGGAATTTTGTAATAATATACACACAAATTATTTCAATGAAATTTACTTGTTGTCATCATGCCTATTCTATCTCATTTGTGTATATTAAAAAAGCCGCATTAAAATACGACGCGTATAAATAAGATGCCCTGTAGTGTCGGCTTAACATAGCACAAATATTTTTCTACCCGCGCATCGTAAAAAGCGACTAAGGCTTTTCATTTGGGGCTTTTGAAGTTATTTACTAGATACTTTATTATCCTTTTATACCACCATCCTTTACTTACCATTCTTTCTCTACTCTACTTCAAAAAGTGGCTGAAGAAATTTTAATTCTCAAGCACTAGCTGCCTTTTTTTTACAACTACTAATTAAGAATATGAATGTATGTAAATAAGTGTTTTTGTAACTTTTAGAGGAATTCCCATTAAAACACCAACAGATGGTCACCATACTTAAAACGAGACACAGACACAGCTATCTAGTTAGCCATCCTTATTCAGAAGGGCAAGCACGAGCCGTGTTTAAACTAGTTATCGCGTGGGATAAAGCAGCCATCTCTTACGCACTTACTTAGTATTGTATACTGCCATCTCATTCTAACCGTTATCGTGTCGATAAAATAGTGCTCGTGCTTACCCAGCAGGACACTTTAGGACGCCAATTCCATGGCCAGGATCAATTTCTCTATGTCAGGATCGTACAAATTGGCGTAAGGTGCAAGCCGACTTGTACTTTTGCTTTACTTAGCTTTACTTTTATTTTATTTATTATCTGTGAGTTTTGGAACGCACCTTTAACATATTGTGTATCTCTTTCGTTGTCGAAATTATGAGTGCGAAAGAAAAGGATAAAAGTTTCCCGCCCAACAATACTGCCAACAGAGCAACAATTGGGTTATTCGTTTAACGCCATAAACTTATCTACAATAAGAATAAAAGTGCAATTCGTAAGGCAAATTAAGTACAATTTGTAAAAAAAAACCCAAAATAATATTAAATAATCTTGTTGTGTTTGAATCACATTTGTATTAAATACTTTATTAACTATTTTTTTTGCCAAGGTTAGTCATTCAATAATATATTGCTACCTGTGACGAAGTTTAGAAAAATAAAACTTGAAACACACGGCACCAAAATTCACAGAGTAAAACTGTCTATGGTCATAGAAGTAAAGACGTATTTTCATTTTTTATTTTGTCATATGAAATACATTATGATTGACTTATATCAGTATTTGTTGAACCTATTTTCAAATTATCTATTTAATTAAGTATTACTATAAGTAGAATTGATACTTATTTTTGATTTACAGTGAGATGATGGCAACTCTATTAAAACTAAAACGTACCATTGACAATAATCTTGACGTCTCCGACGCCGCTATATTACTTTTTTCATGTTGGCGGTTCTGTTGCTAACGCCATTTTTGTTATATAGTTGAAGCTGCATATGCTGCTCCTAAATAACTCATTGGAATCACAGCTAAGTGCGAAAGAGACAACAATGTTTGACTGTACTACGAAGCTTCTACCAATGTGAATATTTTCTTCAAAACTTATTTACGACGTTTCGTATTGTCTAATTTGTCTATGCTATAGATACGCATCCTTGCGAATACATTGAGTTTAAAGCTAAATAGTGTCAAATGTTTAGTGAAAATGAAGGAAAACACAGTACTTAAGTGGCAGAAAGTTTATAATCCTACCGGTCCACAACCACGGCCTCGCCATGGCCATCGCGCCGTTTCCATCAAAGATCTAATGATAGTTTTCGGCGGTGGAAACGAAGGGATAGTGCACGAACTTCACGTCTTCAATACCACAACAAACCAATGGTTCGTCCCAGTCACCAAAGGAGAGGTCCCGCCAGGATGCGCCGCCTACGGGTTCGTAGTGGACGGAACTCGACTGCTAGTTTTTGGCGGCATGGTCGAGTACGGCAAGTATTCAAACGATCTATACGAGTTACAAGCCTCGCGTTGGGAATGGAAGAAGCTGAAGCCGTTGCCACCAAAGCAAGGTCTACCACCGTGTCCTCGATTGGGTCACAGTTTCACCCTACTGAATGGCAAGGTTTATCTATTCGGTGGCCTCGCCAACGAGAGTGACGACCCGAAAAACAACATACCGAGGTATCTGAACGACCTCTACACTCTAGAGCTATATCCCACATCTTCTATGACCGTCTGGGACATTCCCTTGACGTATGGGCAATCCCCACCTCCCCGGGAGTCCCACAGTGGAGTATCGTATACGGATAAAACCACTGGTAAATCATCTTTAATCATATATGGAGGAATGAGCGGGTCCAGACTGGGGGATCTATGGGTGCTCGACATAGATACTATGTCCTGGTCAAAACCCGAAGTCGGAGGCCCCTCTCCCTTGCCGAGGTCTCTGCACACCGCAACAGTTATCGGTCAACACATGTACGTCTACGGGGGCTGGGTTCCCCTCGTTCCAGACGAGTCCAAACTCGCCACTCACGAGAAGGAGTGGAAATGCACCAACACCCTCGCGTCACTCAACCTGGAGGCCATGACCTGGGACGATATATCGGTGGAGAACTTCGACGACGGAGTACCTCGTGCGCGGGCCGGCCACAGC